>OV743308.1:16461250-17065357 GCA_928268935.1 Lasiommata megera | reverse complement strand
TCAGTCAATTTTTATAACTGATATTGGTTTTACTTTGAGGCGAGGTACTTTTTCCATAATTTATCACAATGACGGTCAAAAAAATTTTGGAATGAAATACTTGATTATATATGAAATATTTCATATCAAATGCCCCAACCTTTTTTGATATTTAGGGTATTGTTAAAATCAATCTTCATCTAAAGTGGCATTCAGGGCTATAATTTTTAATAATTATAGTTAATATTGGCTTTAATTATGTACTTCTTTTATTTTAAAAAGTCTGTATAAATAAATAAACGGCCTACATTTTACGATGGCTATTATTGTTTTTTTTTAAGTATAAGTTGCTGTTTATACTTGTATGAATTATTTTTTTCATATTTATTATGTCCAAGGAAATAACCACCAAAAGGTTCTTCCTTTCATACGGACATGCCTCCACATTGAAACATGTTAAGTCAACGGAGTTCCTCTACGTATGTCCTATACCAATATTTATGTATTCTATGTGGTGCTGTCATTTCAAAAAACTCCTGAACTACTTTGACGACCTCAGTAGCGCAGTGCGCTGTCGCATTATAAAATTGGAGGTCCTGGGTTCGATTCCCGGCTCGAGTCTTTTCTGGTGGGAGGCATCGGCCGTGGCTAGTTACCACCCTACCGATAAAGACGGGTCGCCAAGCGATTCGGCGTTTCGGCACGATGTCGTGTAGAAACCAATTAGGAGTCCATACTCCTGTTAAGGGTATGGTAAACCCATGTTTTCCATACCCTTAACAGGTTAGCCCGCTACCATCTTAGACCGCATCCTCGCTTACCATCAGGTGAGATTGCCGTCAAGGGCTAACCTGTGAATAAAAAATGACCTTAAAAAGTTACGAACATAGTATATATCTCCTAATTATAGGTAACATAAGCAGCTCTTAATATATTTTATGGATGCTCACCTCGGTACGTGCTCGTACGTGCACGGGTTGTTCCATAGCGGGCTTGAAAGGATTCAGTAAGTTATCTACGTCGAACAGACGGTATAGTTGCTGCGATGTTTTAATACCTCTTAGTACGTGACAGTATCATAAATACAAACAGTAACACGCGACGTCCACCGTTAGTTTCAGTTAACAAAATCCCGTGGGCACCGTCCATTTTCCAGCTCGATAAAGAATCATTTGCAAGTGTCGAGGATGCAAACTTTATGCAAAATTAGACAGTTAGATCTTACAAACCAGGTCTAATTGCAAGAGCTAACTATTTTATTGATCAACCCATTACTGGTTCACTACAGAACACGGGTCTCCTCTCAATATGAGAAGGGTTTGGCCATAGTCCACCACGCTGGCCATGTGCGGATTGGCAGACTTCACACGCCTTTGAGAACATTATGGAGAACTCTCAGGCGTGCAGGTTTGCTCACGATTTTTTCCTTCACCGTTGAAGCAAGTGATATTTTCTTATAAAATTATCTTAAAAAAAAGTTTTTTTAAGTTATTATCTTAGAAAAAACTAACTAACTAACTTTTTATGATCTGTATGATAATATTACTCATATACTTATTACTAATTCATTATTATTTATTATAAAAATATATCTCTTTATAAATACTCAAGATTATTTAAGTATCTTTAGGTATATATTTTTATTATGTAGACAACTTCTTTGTGACCTATCTATTCAATAGAAAGGGCGCCCGACCGAGATTTCTTATAAAGATATGTTTGTTATCCCAGTTCCGGTGCAAATAAAATTTTAACGAAATTAATTTAGCTTTGGAGCTTTGATGGTTACTGGGTGCTTTTTGGGGATAAAATGCAATTATTCTATGTTAATCTACAGGATGCGAACACTTTCTACAAAATATGTGTAATTAATTTCATCCAAGCTAATCCATCGCAACGCATTAGTTATAATATAATTAAGAATTATTTATACTCGATTGTACTTGGTAATATGTTAGGCAATGAAGAGATTATTAAACTTAGCTCTATTGGAACGTGTGAAATACGTAACTTTACTTAATTCACATCTTTAAATTTGTTATGCACCTTTTTTATCCTATCGCTAAGACTACAATCTCAACTAATGCAGTCTAAGATGGAAGCGGGTTATCTTGTTAGGAGTATTATGGCAGTTATATTAAAGCGATATTCCTAATCGGTTTTAAACGGAATGGTGATCGCTTGGCGGCACGCATTTGTCTGTAAGATGGTAACTAGCCACCGCTGATACCTCACCAGTAGCCTTACTGAAAGATTATTACACTCGCAAAGGTGGAGTCGCATTCGATGTTCAAAACACTGTAACGTCAAAGTAAAATAGATCTTATCTTTTGGATTTAGAGTTACAATTTCCGTACTCATATTTTACTAACTTGTGCAGGTAAGGAAATGACGCATTTGAGTTTTAATACTAGGTAAAGATACGTTTTAATATACTATGACATTACTGTGTTTTGAAACTCGAAAACAACTCTATGATTGTGAGCAAATGATAAATTTCAGTAATGAGAAATTCTTATATTGCCGTGGATCGAACCACTCATAAGACCACAACGCTCAACACTGTGCCAGGGCGGTTTTCGAAACTTAATTACAAAGTAAGCTTATGTAAATACGCTCACAAACGCTAACTACCACTCTGAGATAGTAAAAGAGAATTCTTAAAAGCTACACTGCGCTGCAGGAAGGCTTCTGCTCGGTTGCTTAGCTTCATTTTAGTATGCTTCTACTGAGTAATTTAAATAAGCAAATACTCTTCTATGGAAATGTGGTATATTATAAAATAACGAATAAGCTATTGATATTGACCATCAAATGCCTCATATTTATCTCGTATAATCTTATAGTTTTGTCTAGGTCACGAAATTGAACTCAAACAGGTTTCTGGAACATATATGTTAGGTATTGAAATTTTGAAATTGTAATTGTAATTGTCCATTCATGTAATGAAATTTCATTAGATAAATGGAGTTTAAAGATTGCCGTTTTCTAACCCCGTTCCTCGGAGAAGAGGTTCCATACATCAGACATCGGTAATCAATATATGATTCAATAAAATAATAAATCCATTTACATTCATCAAGTTATAATTGCATACTTACAGGTTAAGTTAATAAGTGAATAATGAAATTTATCTGGAGCATATGCTTATTGCTTATCTGGGGCATGTGCTTAGGCATGATAGATACAGACTCCTGCAACTCATAATGATGGGCAAAGTAGCGGGAAAGAGGCGCATCGGTCGCAAGAGGAAGGAAGGAAGTCTTGGTTGCGAAACATCAGGGTGTGGACTGGGATCGCGAGTGCCGCCCAGCTTTTCAGCCTCGCGAGAGACAAGACAAAATATGACATTCTGACTGTTAACCTTCACTAGTTGGAGAGGTATCTAAAGAAGTAGAAGAAATGAAATTTGCTTTAAAAATCATATATCTATGATTTTGCTATCGCATTTAAAATTTTTACATATCGCTTCATTTCTATAAAATAATGTCTCTGTATCTTTCAAATATCAGCCAGGTCTACAACGAAGTGAGGCCGGGTTGAGCTACTCCATTATACAATATGACAAAGAATAGTTCCACCGAATTTTTGAACACATTCATGTCACATCGTTTTGAGAAATGCTCGGAAATCTAAACTTTAAGTTGATATAAAGTACCAAAATGTTGCAAAGGAAAATTGAGATGAAAATACTGACTTCGTATATTTTGAGATTAAGGCGCGGTATATGGAGAAATTGAATTGAATGAAGATCGTTTTCAGTAAAATCTTTAGCTAATACCTGACGAGTTAAGGGCGTCCGAGTTGTTTTTTAATAAGAGTGACTTAGGCGCTTTTGTTTACTTTCGATCATAGTAATTAATACCACAATTTGCGGGATTACACTTTTATTGCAACAATAACTTTTTTTTCAGACTGTTTTTTAGCTAACTCTATTGGTTGCCAGAGCATAACCGGGCTGTTTGGCGAGCTTCGGATAAAAGCTCTGCCAGAAGAAATTTTGAGCCCCCAGGGCTCGAAGAAACTAAAGGAACGTCTACCTAAGGGCGCCTCCTGTGAGTCCGAACCTCGGCTTAGAAGATATTTGGGATAACGGCGGGTTCGGAAGGCGATTGTTCCTTACGTCTCTGAGGCCGTGGATGGACCCCACGTCGGAATAACGTAAGATAGCGGGGACCTCAATGTGTAGCGTATGATTGTGTGGTAGATGGTACGAGTATGTTGTGTTGTCTGTAGTCATCTGGTCCTCAGGGTAGTGAAGGATATGCTTAGGTCTCCTCTT
Source organism: Lasiommata megera (assembly GCA_928268935.1). Classification (NCBI taxonomy): domain Eukaryota; kingdom Metazoa; phylum Arthropoda; class Insecta; order Lepidoptera; family Nymphalidae; genus Lasiommata; species Lasiommata megera. Next base: position 17,061,096 of record OV743308.1, on the reverse strand, counting down.
TCGGAGAGGAGCGCTTAGGTCGGGGGAGAAGCCTTAACCATTAGACTATCACGACTTAAAAACTTGAATCGATATTTCAATCTGAAACTAAAAGCCTATATACAGGCTATAGTTACTTATTAATCATTTCAACGCAAACACCGATGAATCCCAGCAATTAGTGTGAAACGCATTTAAATTACACTCCAGTGCAGGATTAGTGGATGCTACGGTCTACGGAGTACTTATTTGCATAAATTAAACGTGGGCTTTGTTCCACTTCCACGCAAATGGAGCAATAAATTATTACCATCAGACGTTTCCTAATGAACCATATCTTTCCGGTATCAATTATGTAACGGGTTCATTCGTAAATACGTAGTAATCTTTAACCCATCTTCATTCATATGCGCATTACCAATGGATCTACAAAATTTAAAGTCTTTAGCGTAGTCTGCATCGTCATCCTCATTGCTGAGGGTCGCGATACTTAGATCACCTTCTCCCATACGATAGCTCTCCAGGTGGTTCTGTTTCCGGCATTATGTAGTGAGGCGTGGAATGATGTTTCCATAATTTTCCGGGCTTAAAATTATATTTGTCTAAATACAAAGTATGCGAATGTCAGAAATGCTTTTATGAGTAAGCATTTCTTGGATTTGTTATTGCTTAAAGAGAGTTTTTAGTATCTAGATTGCGAATCATGGACTTGATTTTACGTACAAAACTCGCTTCAATTTTACGAGTTAACCAAACTCGTACACGCAGAAAAGTAGTACCTACTTAGCAAGATTTGTGCCCAAAATCAAAACAAACGAGTGCGGACTAAAATTAAGGTCTAGTACGGTTCACCCCAAACGGTTCTCGAATAAAGTGCCTGTAAAAGCCGAACAGGCATAAGTGCTTAACGAGTTGAGAACACCAAAAATACATGTACATTTGAATAAAACTCTGCCGTTATTTAAGGGCTGTAATACATTTGGGCCCTTCCGGTCCGGTAGCGAAGGGTGACCCCGATGGCAACTCGATTTGTCTTTTAATCCCAACACTTAATTTCTCGCTTTAGGTCTTTTGCCAACAGAAATACTTTAACACTTTAATACTTTTACGGACCGAGGTACGAATTGTTAAGAACCCAGTCACCTTTACTGGTGTTTTTGGTCACGTCTAGTTAGCGACGTAGACCGTTTAAATTTGGTTTTGATTAATGGGCAAACCTTCAATCTTCTTTTTCAACTAAGCGTTACACTAGGATTGTTCTACTTTCCTTTTTTTTATACACTACAAGTTGACGGCTATCTCACCTGGTGGTAAGTGATGATGCTGTCTGTTTAGGATGGTAGCGGGCTAACATGTTAGGAGTATGGTAAAACCACGCTCCTAATTGGATTCTACGCAACATCGTACCACTAAATCACTTGGCGACACCACTTTGTAGGTAGGGTGGTAATTAGCCACGGCCGAAGCCTTTCACCAGACCAGACTCGAGCCGGGAATCGAACCCAGGACCAACCCAACTTTATAACGCGACCGCGCACGCACTGTGCCACGGCGGTCGTCGTATTTTATCTCACTTTATGACAACTTGAACACTAGTGTAAGAAAATCATTAATATGCTGGCAAAAACATGGGAGAAATAAAAATGTCTCTTTAATGAGACTCAACTCTGTTTTGCAGTAATTAGGAGGTAATTCAACGTCATGCAACGGAAATGTAGCATGATATTAAAAAAAAAACTATGCAATAAATTAAAAAAGATAAATAAATATATAAAGGTAAATAGATATAGGAAAGAAAAAAATACGAATGTTAATACAAACGGTACATTCCGTTGTGTTTTTCGTATTGTATTTTATAAAATATCCGTGACAATGCAGAAATACTATGAAAGACAAAGTATTAAAAAAATATCTGATAAAAAGAAAATATATGCGTAGAAATAATATGATTTAAACCATAGACCGCTTGTCTATGGTTTAAATCATAAAGTAAGACATTCATCCCGGTTGTTATTGCTACATATTAGCAATAACAACCAATATGATAATTATCGTTAAAGCACATTATATGAGAGAGGGACTTGTTTAGCAGTTGATAATGATGATTAATGCTCATTATTGTAAAAACTTAGATAAATACGCCATTTAAATTGAAACCTTTCTTCCAAAAATATCACTAAACTTATGGCAATGTCCTCGTGGCGTTCATTCTTATTGCCATTTTGCGTGGACAAATCACTTGCCACCGTTTTGGCGGGAACACGACGTGGTGGTACGACATGATGACAACTTTTTTTTTCTCTTTTCATGGCTTTACACAGATTAGCCTATGTAAAGTTTATAGCAATCACAACCAACCTAATACATTAATAATAGTATTCTTGTCAAGTTGTATACTCTTTTGTACGTATACAGATTAATAACATTGTAAACCTTCCAAAAAACTAGTAAAATGTCTTAATTAGAAAAGGCGGGAGATTTCGTATATGGCGGGCGCGGTTTTTTCACGCTATTCTTGAATTGGTGTTTGTTGGCTAATTTTGAAAAGGACTGGTGTCGTTTGTGTAGTGGCTGGTTTTTTGAATGGTTAACAGGTATTAGTTTGGGAAAGGTTTGAATTCAAAATTCAAATTCAAATTCAAAATAATCTTTATTCAAATAGTCCTTAAAAAGGCACTTTTGACGCGTCAATAATTTACACAGTAGTTATTTCATGGTGATAACTATATTCGTAAACTTAAAACTAAAGCTATGGTTTGAGGTAGCCGCGTCCGCAGAGTGCGAAGTTTCCCGCCATTCTCCTAACCTAACTTCTACATTGCTATAAACTTGACATTGGCTAATCTGTGCAAAGCCATAAAAAGAGAGCACTAATAAAATAATAAACTTGACATTGGCTAATCTGTGTAAAGCCATAAAACGAAAGAAAAAAAATAGTATACTTGTCAAGTTATATACTCTTTTGTACGTATACAGATTAATAACATTTTAACCCTGACAAACAACTTGTAAAATATATGTCTTAATTAATAATTAATTCTTAGAATCGCGGCGATAACATTATGATATATATATATATATAATGTACAAAGATCTTAGAGGTTGTCAATTCATATGAAGACATTTACTTAATACATATCGATGATTTACACGGTCTCTCAGTGGGGTAGTAATGCCTGCGGTAGGTTGCAATACTCCGGAGATGTAAGCTCTATTGAGCTCCGTGCCAAATGTAACCATAAATCTTGTATTGCTAATGCCAATGCGCTGCACTATATTGTTACTTAGGTAAACGATTCCAACGGCATCGACATTGACAAAATGCCATCAAAACATAACGTCTATATTGTGTATGCTTTCGCCTTTAGTCAGGAACCAAAGTTGAGAGACTTCGTGTTGTTAAAATACTTTAATATATTTTTTTTCTTTTTTTTTCATTTAGAATATTTCCCGTCAAGCCAACCGCCATCATGTCATCTGTCAAAATGACCGATGACCACAGATCATATACAAAAGTCAGGCAATTGTTTATCGAAAAAATGAACATACAAGTTTTTTTTTAGGAGAAAGGCGGGAGACTTCGTATATGGCGGGCGCGCTTTTTTCACGCTTTTCTTGAATTAATGTTTGTTGGCTAATTTTGACAAGGACTAGTGTTGGTTGTGTCGTGGATAGTTTTGGTGTCGTTTGTGTAGTGGCTGGTTTTTTGAATGGTTAACAGGTATTAATTCGGGAAAGATTTGAGGGAGCCGAATCCGCTGAGTGTAAAGTTTCCCGCCATTTTTCCCTAACTTCAATTCTATATTGCTATAAACTTGACATTGGCTAATCTGTGTAAAGCCATAAAACGAAAAAAAAAAAGTTTTTTCTTTAATTACGTTATAATTAAGCCCTTGACTCCTATCTAACCTGGGCTACTTGGAACTGCCATAGTTGTATGAAATCGATACTACTATTGTTATTTATATTGTTATTTTTACAACCGTTGAACGTACGTCTGTTGTAGGGTTTATTTAAACCGTTTGACCCTAATTCGTTTCTTGACGGCATCGTACCGGAACTCTTAATTACTTTGTGGTCTGGTGGGAGGCTTCGGCCGTGGCTAGTTATCACCTACCGAAAAAGACGTGTCGCTAAGCAATTTAGCGTAAATCTATTAGAAGTGTGGGTTTACCATAACCCCTAACAGGGTAGCCCGCTACCATCCTAGACTGCATAATCACTTACCACCAGGTGAGACAGCCGTCAAGGGCCAACTTGTAGTGAATTAAAAAACTTATCGGTACATTATTATTATATTCTTATATTCGGTATTAGCCGGCCGGCATCGAACCCGGGACCTCCCTCTTATAAGACCGCAGCTATCACTGCTGCTCAGGTCATCAAACTGTTGTAACTTGAGTGAATAAACAAAAGTTTGCGACTGAACTTCGCCATTGTGTGCTCACCCTAACGTTGAGCCGTTCAAAACCCATCCTTATTAAGAAATTAATTTTCCATCCGGGCTTAACGATTATCATAATATGTACGTAATAAACGGGGCCGTTGGCTTTATGTGCTTTCCGACATAAGAGGTGAAGGCAAATGTTATTGTTAATAAACGTAGCTTTACAGCAAACGTGCTCTACAAGGCACGTCCGAAAGGCCGTGACATTCCGTGAAAATGTTAAATAACGTAGCTAGTGCTATTAGGTTATTTTGTAGGTGTACCCTACTTCATAAAATTTACTTTAAAGCACACATTTTATTTCATGGTCAAATACTGTTTTACAATATTCAGCTATTATAGTTATTACAAGCTGTGATAGCCTAGTGGTTTGGACGTCCACCTTTTAATCAGAGGTCGGGGTTCGAAACCTGGCACGCACCTCTAACTTTTCAGAGCTATGTGCGTTTTTAAGCAATACAAATAGCACTTGCTTCAACGGTGAAGGAAAACATCGTGGTGGACTATGGCCAAGGCGTTATGAAGTCTGCCAATCCGCACATGGCCAGCGTGGTGGACTATGGCCAAACCCTTCTCATATTGAAAGGAGACCCGTGCTCTATAGTGAGCCGAGAATGGATTGATCATGATGATGTTATAATAACATTATTTATGGTGACAATCTCACTCTCACACAATATATATTTTTATGTAACCATATATATGTCTTAGTTCGTCGCCTAGTCGGGCAAACTTATATAATTACAAGTTTCAACTTTGTATATTGAAATATTCCCTTCTATCACATAATAGATTGAACGAACGCTAACAAGGTTTAGAATAGAGAATAAATTGCTCTAACCATAACCTAGTCAATTTTAAGTGACAGTATTGTTATTTTGACGACCTCCGTGGCGCAGCGCGCGCGCTGTTGCATTGTAAAGTTGGAGGTCCTGGGTTCGATTCCCGGCTCGAGTCTGGTCTGGTGGGAGGCTGCGGCCGTTGCTAGTTACCACCCTACCGACAAAGGCGTGTCGCCAAGCGATTTAGCGTTCCGGCACGATGTCGTGTAGAAACCAATTAGGAGTATGGCTTTACCATACCCCTAACAGGTTAGCCCGCTACCATCTTAGACTACATCATCACTTACCATCAGGTGAGATTGCCGTCAAGGGCTAACTTGTAGCGGATAAAAAAAAAGTATGACAAAGCACCACAACGTCGCAAGATCACTAGAAATGGCACTTTATTCGATGTTTATCTCATTTGTTTTTCTTAAGACAGATGCAATGCTTGTTGTGCATTATACAGAGGAGTGACAAATGATGGTTTTAGTGTTTTCACCACTTGAAAGTTATATGTACTAAAGATGCTCGAGATTTTGTGCGCGTAAATTCATTATTAACATTATATTCTAACCCTCCGTGTGCAAAATAAATAAATACATATGAAAACCAAAAAAGATCTAATAAAGATTTAAATAGATAAAAATTAATAAACCTACTCATTACATAAATACATAATTTACAGTTCTCAACCCATAATTACACAGTGAATGATATAAATTAGTTTAATGAATATATATTTATAGGATGAACTGAGGCGTGTCCGTCAGTAATGTGGGTAGACGTGGGTAGCCTCGGGCAAAGATACCAGAACAACCAGAAGTATGGTAATTTATAAGGAGCAGACCACACGCTCCACCAAGTACGACTATGCACTACCGCGACTCGACCACCGATCCGAACCGACCGAATGCAATGAATGCAATGCGCCGTCCCGCGCCGGTGAGTCTTATAAGAACCTGCATACATCACTTAGTGTTGCGTAAAGAGGGGGCGATGCCACTCTCTTGTCTGTCGTACATGATTCTAAAACTAAATTGCCATCATATTATTTAAAAACGAATACATGTAAACAAAATGTCAGACAACATATGAATGTGATCATATAGAAAATGCTTTAACAATGCCTTCTTAAATACATCAGACTTATAGATTAGGCAAGAGGATCCCTTTCATCGCCCATTGTATGTTTTCGACCCAGACGAAATGTCAACACTTGTTAGCTTATAGCCACAAAATGTTTAGCGCTATTGAAATTATGCATTGAATGTTGCAGTCTATTGATTTCGGGGAACGGTATGTCGCCGTCCATTTGCGGTTTCACTGAATACCAAATCATGGATTTATTACATACTATTCCGTGTTTCGTTTGTACGTTGTCAAAATTCAGTGTTTTGTGGCTAAAATCATGTTGCTATTATGTGAGACTACTATAATAATATATCTCAGTACATAACCTCGATATCCTAAAGGTTATATTCGATTACATTTCCATTTTCTGGCATTGTCGAAGAATATAGGAAATGGATATTCCTTTATATAAATTTTCAGTACCCGTAAGGAGTTAGGAAATTGGCGCTAACTACCAACGAGCCTATAATCATCATCATCATCATCATGATAAACCCATTGCCAGCTCACTACAGAGCACGAGTCTCCTTCCAATATGAAAGGGTTTGGCCATAGTACACCACGCTGGCCATATGCGGATTGGGAGACTTCACTCGCCTTTGAGAATATTATCAACTCTCAGGCTTGGAGGTTTCCTCACGATGTATTCCTACACCGTTGAAGCAAGTGATATTTTAATTGCTTAAAAACGCACATAACTTTGAAAAGTTAGAGCTGCGTGCCCGGATTCAAACCCCCGACCTGTGATTAGGAGGCGGACGCCCTAACCACTAGGCTAATAATATCATGTAGTTATCCACAAACCCGTATTGGATTGGATTTGGTGCATCACAGCACCCGAAGGTCCCCTTTGTCTAAACTCTTAATTCCTGTCCCCGGTGCCTGTGCCCAGCACTGAAATGTTAATAGACGAAGAACAATGATAGTAATCTCTTCTTGCACTTAGGTAATAATCCGACAAAACAGTCTTACCATAAAATAAAACTCCAATTATTTCGTTTAATTCAATTTTATCCGATGCAGCAGCCGTGATTTCATTTCAAATTAATAAAGGTTTTAAAATTTAATATCCCGATGTAATATGAAAGCAAGAAAGTCACCTAACTGTAAAGTGGAATACGGAAGCTTAAATCTGCGTCTATACGGAGATTGCAAAGTCGTACTAAAGATATAAAGGAACATAGCTAAGATAATTCAAATCCTCACGAAATCTCTAGGCCAATGTTTTACTTACTATTCTTATTATCTTTTATTCTTATTTATTTTACGGCAGGTGGGCAGCTTCGGCCGTGACTAAGACGTTTTACCAAGCGATTTAGCGTTCTAACACAATGTCGCGTAGAAACCAAGTAGGAGTAAGGGTTTACCCATTTACCATAACCTTAACAGGTTAGCCCGCTACCAACTTAGACTACATCATCACATCCTATCAGGTGATCAGGTGAGATTGCCGTCAAGGACAAACTTGTAGTGGATTTAAAGAAAAAAAAGCGTCTAAACGGAGATTGCAAAGTCGTAGTCAAGATATAAAGGAACATAACTAAGATAATTCAAATCCTCACGAAACCCCTAACCAACGTTTGAATTACTAGGATAACAGCTCTTCAAGGTCATATAAAACAGTTGTTTCAAATAATACTGATTTGTATAACTTAATATAACTATAACTAATCTTTCTATATATCTAACTCGTTGTTCGGAGGCCAATACTATATAATTTGTTATCCTGGAGCTGATCGATAGTGGAACGTTTCAGTAGCTAGTGGCAGTTAGTAAGCCCCTTAAGTTTAGGCTCATATGATTTGTTACGAGTTCTTTTTACTTTGTGGAACACTGTATTTATTTTCTGGAGGACGATGTTTACTACATCACAGTTTATACTTCTGTAGGATCATCGTTTTCATGTGTAAACACATGTATCAAGTCACTTGTATTATTGTTCCTAGTAAAAAAATCTTTTATACCAGTAATTTTTTATACCAGTAATGTGGCAATTGTTACATTTTAGTTTTTAATGAATGTTTCTCTTATTTTAAATTTCGTGATCAACCTATTACTGGCTCACTACAGTGCATGGGTCTCCTCTCAATATGAGAAGGGTTTGGCCATAGTCCACCACGCTGGCCATGTGCGGATTGGCAGATTTTAAATTTAATTTTTATTTAATTTTTTTTTTCTTTATATTGCTGGAATGGCGACCCCGCACCGGTAAACGTAGCGTTGGTCGACCCCCAACTAGGTGGACAGACGACATTAAACGAGTCGCAGGGAGCCGCTGAATACAAGCGGCCCAAGACCGTGAGCATTGGAACTCCCTACAAAAGACCTATGTCCAGCAGTGGACGTCTATCGGTTGAAATGATGATGATGATGATGATATATACCTAGCGTAGTTTTTATTTTTTCTCTTGTTTTTTATTTTTATTTTTTCAAACATTACTATTTTTAGTTGTACTTTTAAGTGCAGAACTTCCCTCAGCACGGTACTGACAGAATACCAGCGTTGTGGGTACTTCAGTATCCATAACATTAAGCTGAGTCAGTTCCTATTTATTGGCGCGACACAATATTAAAATAGTAATTTAATGTGTTAACAATAAGGCATTAAATAAGTTACTCTGTTTTGTTTTGTTATGTGTATATTTGTGATTGTGTTGATCTAATAAATAAACGCATTTCTATTCTACTCTATTCTAATTAATATATTCTTGTACATTTAACTAGGTACATATTTTTATTAATTTGGTATATATAACTGCTAACAGATTTGTAGTCTATTTCGTTTAACGAGGTACGTATTGCATGCAACAAATAGGTAGGTACATGGGGTTTATTTATAGTTCCATAGCTACTGCGAACACCTGTGCCGAATTGTGTATGGGGGGGCATGGACATGGCATGATATGGTGGGAGGGGAGGTGGTGTTATCGTAGGCGTTGGCAAGGGCATATTATTACCTCCAGAGATTTCAACCTCATTCAGTTGGTCGAAAAATAAACTGTTTAATCCGTAATCGAAACAAGAAACCATGCAAAAATTGCATGGAACCCATGTACATATGAATTTCATAACAAATTGCCTACTGAAATCTTGGAGATGTCACTCAATAAGTTCAAAGTTTTTATAAAAAGTAAGCTTATAAAAAATACTTTTACGATATTTAAAATTTCATAAATGATTAAAAATGAGTTGCTTAATTTAATGGCTAATTATAATTATATATAGTTTTATGTTTACGAATGTAATTATCACCATCAACTAATTTCTTAATAAGAAGAAATTATTATACAGTAAATTAATCCTCACTTACAATGACATGGTAAGAACTACATAATTAATGTTATTCTATTCATAACATAATGTTACTGTAAAATTTGCTTATGTTATTTAAATTATTTTCTAGACCACTCTAGTTTCATGTACCTACAATTTGGCAAATGAATTTGTTAATTATTTATTATAACTCACTACTATGTAAATTATGGACGCGTCAAAGGTGCCTTTCAAGGGATTATCTGAAAAAAGATTAAGATTGATGGATTAAAATTAAATACTGTAAGTTCAATACGGATTCTATATCACAACACTTCATTGGGAATTATACGTACGTACGTTACAAAAATAGACCTTATAGTTTATTCATTCGCACATAACAACTTCATGTGCGATGACCTATATGGGAGAGATATGTTTTATTTTTATTTATTTACAAGTTTTACTCTCAAGTGATGGTAAGTGATGACAATCAATGAATTATCATTTATAACCTATATCTTTAATCTTGTTAAAAGCAATAATTTCATTCGTTAACTTAAATATAACGCTACGAGGATTCCAAACGCGTCCTGGTCTAAGAATAAGCTCACGACAAACTTAGCAGGGTAAATCTTTTTGTTATTGCCATGACAAATTTCCAATTATATCGATTAAAGAGCAATCTTATTAGAACAATAAATATCCTTTACAGAAAGACGTGTTGTGCCGACCCCACATTATGTGGAATAAGGGCAAGAAAAAGAAGAAGAAGAGAAAGAGAAGAAAAATTATGAGCACAATTATTGAATGTTTAAAACTAGTCCTGAAAGATGATTGTTTACATTGGCGAAAGCTGTATCACGTCGTTTTATTTTAAACACGAGTAATGTATCGTCACTCAGTCAACATTCCTCCAGTCATGGAAGCCTAGAGGTAAGGAAGGTCATTCATATAAATGAGGAATAGAAAAGGCCCTAAGATAGATACCTGAGGGACCACAGACCGCAGTCAACATGCTTTGGAGTTTTGAATAGCGCTGAGCTAAAACCGATGCAACCTTCCAAAAGTCTATCACAAATGAAAGTCATGTTGACTGTTCATTATTAAAATATCAGTGCTGGGCATCCGACACCCCAACCCTCTCGTAGTTGCGGCTTCTTTTTACTCCCCCGACCTAAGCGCTCCTCTCCGAAAGAGGAGACCGAAACATATCCTTCATGACCCTGATGATCAGATGACTACTGACAACATCTCGAATCACCTACCACACAATCAAAAGCTATCACCGTCTTCGCCGGCGAAGACGAGGTCCCCGCTATCTTACGTCATCCGGACGTGGGCTCCATCCCAGGCCTCGAAGACCTCGAAGACCACTCACCGTCCGACCCCCCCGTTATCCCAAACGTCGCCTAAGCCGGGGTTCGGCCTAACAGGAGGCTCAGTTAGGCAAACGTTCCCTTAGTTTCTTCAAGCCCTAGGGCTCAAAATTTCTTCTGGCAGAGCTTCTCTCCGAAGCTCGCCAAACAGCCCGGTTACACTGTCGCAACCAATAGGGTTAGCACAGCTAATAGTCAGTCCGAAAAAAAAAAAGGTGTCGTACACTCGGAATTACTGCCAGAAGGTCAAACGGTAAACAAAGAATATTATGAGAACATTATGCGTCATTGGACGGAGCCAATTGGTGGAATATGACAAGAATAATGAAAGGAGAATTATTGGATTTGCACCTTCACAACGCGCAATCGCACAAGGCCATCAAATTCAAACTGTCGCCGCTGTAACTTAGGCGATATTACGATCACTTTAAATCGGTCAATGAGCCAGTAAAGTGGTTTCCATCTGCAAGATAAATTTCCCCCGGATGGAAACTTCGCAAACTAAAGTTTCCCATAAATCCATTGGCAATCAGCGAATTGAATTTTTAATTGTGTTGAGTGCTTCGATTGGTTTTTTTTACGACTGGTTTTTTTATACTACCCAGTACAGCACCAATTCCATGCAATGATAATAATATCTTTGATAAGGACGTTATATGCGATCGGCATACGTTTGTGTTACCAGTTTCTACTACTTATATCGTTCCCTAAGCGTTGAGGATTGCTGTGCCTTTGATAACATTAACTTTTATTAACCTAACTTTCCCATATTCAGCGGGTGCCAACGGAATCCGATTTCTAAGACTCAGCTGATCATCCGTCCATCCACCTGTCTATCTATCAACGTGTAACTCATGAACCATGATGTTAATATTATCAGAGAACGTGTATTTCTATTTCCACTTTAACAACAGATGATAAAAATAAAATAAAGATGAAAATGAGAAACCATACTAGCGACTTTTTTACTCCGACTTGCAAATCTACTAACATTTAATATATAAATTTAAAATCCATACTAAAGTTAGGAACAAGCGGTATTTATAAATCTCTCCAAACGCGGCCTGAATGCTTTGCCAATTAACTAACTCTCAGATTTAATTGACCTAATTGTATAAGGCAAGATGTACGTGAAAATATACTATGAGAAATCTAAGATATCCCAATGACTATTGTGCATGAATCTCATCAACAGTTCAAATACCACCGCCGTATGCTGTAAAAAAACTAAATGCGTTTAAATGTAACTCCTTCAAATATAGGCCAAAAACCATAATAAAACCACTTCTACATTCATTCTCATTACATACGTAACACACCGTATGTTTTAGAAATTTGATGGTTAATTAACAGTACACCCAAACCAACTGAACATAAATTAAAACATTAAAATGCGAGCTTTATATCACGTACCATACAAGTAAAGTGTAGTTTTAAGTGTGTGGCGCTTGGGCGACGAGTGGTCCACTCGTCGTCCACGCTTCGTCAAGCTGCTTACTAGCGCGAAAAAATAGAAGTTTTTGTTTTACATCACATAACCTAATTATCCTATTACAATCAAATTCAAATTCAAAATAATCTTTATTCAAATAGTCCTTTAAAAGGCACTTTTAACGCGTCAATAATTGACATAGTAGTTATTTCATGGTGATAACTATATTCGTAAACTTAAAACTAAAGCTATGAGGGTTCCAAACGCGCCCCGGTCTAAGAAGAAGCCCACAACAAACTTAGCCGGGGTTTTTTTTACAGGGTGTAATCTTGAGTCTGTGTTGGGTCGATATGCTGTGGTGAAGGCCGTTAAACTGTACGAAGACGTAGTTTTTTTTTCTCTATAAGGCTTTACACAGATTAGGCAATGTAAGGTTTATAAACAGCTTTGATATTAATTTAGTCAGAAAAAAAGGCGGGAAACTTCGTATATGGTAGGCGCGGTTATTTCACGCTTTTCTTAAATTAATGTTTGTTGGCTATGTTTTAAAAGGACTGTTGATTGTGTCTTGGATCTTATAGTTTTGGTGTCGTTTGTGTAGTGGCTGGTTTTTTGAATAACTTATAACAGGTATTAATTTGGGAAAGGTATGAGGGAGCCGCGTCCGCTTAGTGTAAAGTTTCCCGCCATTTTTCTTCAAGCAACTTCGCATTTCGCCAACAAGAAAAAAAAAAAATTGTCGACTGAAAATGTCTATGCTTCTAAGTTCTAAGCATCTGATTCATGATCATACTGATTTGACACAAGCTTTGTTATTTCGATCCTCATTTAGGGAGATACATGTGGATGGAACCTTATGTAAATGCTTCTTCACGTAAAGGGTTTGCTTAAAGGGCACCTTAACTGTTCCCCTAGTAATAATTAATTACTCTTGAAAGGACTTATCCTAAGCAGATTTAACTACTCATAGCTATTTAAATCTAGACAAATTATGTCCGAACACAAATGTCTCTCGTCAGGGGACTGGTTACTTCGGATTAGGATAAAGTTCCCTGTTAAGCAAAGATTATATTATGCAAAACAATTTGTATGTTTGACTAATGGGAAGGCTCTAATATAATAATATTTACTGATTTCATAGACTGTTAGTTAATTTCCATATTATATTATTAGCGACATATTAGCGTCGACTTAAGTTATTATATTAGGCATGCTGTAGTTACCTCTAAATTGATTTATATGTATATCCTAGCACTTAAGGTTTTTAAAATGTTTATTTTTTTTACATATAAATCTGTGCGTGGCGCTTTGAATAAATAAATAGAGGATAGGAGACCAGGCGCGTTTGGAACCCTCATGGCTTTAGTTTTAAGTTTACGAATGTAGTTATCACCATTAAATCACTATCTACTATATAAATTATATAAATATTAAATATGCATTTTAAAGGACTATTTAAATTTGAAATTAGAATTTGAAACGTGCGTCTTTTTCCAGGACTTTTAAGTCTTCTTACAGTCATACCAATCCGCACATGGACAGCGTGGTGGACTATGGCCAAACCCTTCTAATATTGAGAGGAGACCCGTGTTCTTTAGTGAGCCGTGAATGGGTTGATCATGATGATGATGATGACAGTCATAGTGAAACGATACGAATATGCTGCATTTGGTATTTTGAATATTCGGGCAGAGTTTGTAACATACGACCTACCTTTACCTACCTCCGTGGCGCAGCGCGTGCGATGTAACTTTATAAAATAGGTGGTCCTGCGATCGATTCACGGCTCTAGTCAGGTCTGCTTGGAGGCTACGGCCGGGGCCATTTACCAGCCTACGGAAAAAGACGTGTCGCCAAGCGGTTTAGCGGGAACGAAGTCGCCTAGAAATCAATTAGTAAGTATGGGTTTACCGTACTTCTACCATCTTAGACTGCATCATCACTTACCGGGTGAGATTGCTGTTAAGGGTACGGTAACTTGAAATAAAAAATAATAATTATACTCATTAACAGGCGGCACAACATGTCTTCTTCTTCCTATCACTTCTATCAGCCGTCACTGAACACGTCAAAAAATAACACACAAAATAAACATATTCTGTTCATCGTAGATCTCGATTAACGTCCAGTCATATTTCAGCGTCATTCGATCAGTCATCAGAATGTCATAAATCGCAAATTGTCGCCGCTGCTGCAATATGGATGTTCGCTGAATCGATCATTCAGGTTGTTACCATCTGCAACACACTCGCGAGATAAACTATTTACAATGTGGAGTTCACTCATTCCCCTATTTCGGTTATTATTCATTTATTTAAAAGCAAAGAATTTTCTTCAATATTAATAACATGTAAATCATTATTATTTTATTTATATAACTTTATTGCAATATATAGGACATAACATAGATAAAGACAAAAACAATTAGCAACTGGCGATTATGAAAAATAATTATCAATATCTACTGTTTATATATTTGAAGTCAATCAGTGCAAAGAGAATATAATAACTACGTTCAGTGTCAGATGACTGGCAGTAAAAACTACAACGTCTAGCCTTTTTTTTTTAATGTTTCTGATACTTATACTTCTTGGTTTTCTACACAGAAAAAGCAGTCAGTGAGTTGGTATCCTCATTGCTTAAGTAATTGCTACAATATGTTTACTACATCTTCTAACGGCTTTCGGTCGACTAAGCAATCTCTTCTAATCTATACAAAAAATAGGGAAAAATACGGAAAATGTAACCTATCTTTAAATGGTCAGATGACATACAGATAATAAATTATAAGGGATGGATGGATTGTTAGAATAGATAGATTATAATAATATATATTATAGTTCTTGTGGAGTATATATATAGTTCTTGTTTTGTATATATACATTCACATCAGGCCAGATCACATATATACATCAAAATTTCCACGGGAACGAAGCCGCGGAAAGGGAATTTAGCTTAGCAGCTATAAAGGAAATAAAAACAAAAATCTCTTATTCCGCTTTGCTAGCGTAGGTAAAAATTTTAATGGGCTTATAATTTAATATTTTAAGCGTAAAAATTTCTTTGGAAATAAAAAGCAAAAGTGTGTTAAAATATTTAAAAGGAAATGATATTAGAAGAGATTTTCGCTATCTTTTTTAAAGCCTCTTAATATTTTTTAATGCACTAAAAATATATGTAAATATTGTTTTCGATTTAGGACAAGGAAGATTTTAGGGAGAGAACATGGAATATCCCAAGTGTTGAGTGTTCACAGTCTGTAATTTTTATGTGGATACTCGCACTGTCTCTGGTTTTGCCCGCGTTTGCTGTATATCTACTTATCGTACATTTCTTTTTTTTAGAGCCGAATGTATCGAAATACATAATGCGATGAGCTTAAAGAATAGCACGTGCAGCGCCTGGTAATGCGAGAACCCCAAAAAGTTGATGTAGAAGAAGAAGAAGTTGATGATGACCTAACGGCCAGTGAATCGATGGAGTATACAGGGATTTCGAAGTTGGAAGGAGGCTGTTGCAGTCATGACTCATCTCGTTAGTCTACATTCTATTTCAGACAAACACTTGTTGGTTTGTTATGCTTTCTTCTTCTATGTATAACACTAGAAGAATGTAATTATTAGTTTGTATATATGTATAATTGTGTTGCGATTTCCCGCCTTTTATTTCTGTCGGCTTCTTTCCAAAAGGTGGCCTGGAAGAGATAGCTTTTAGTGATAAGGCCGCCTTTTGCTTTTATACTATGCATATTTTTTTCTTTTGTTCAATATGCAATAAAGTTGTATAAATAAATATATAAACCTGCTATGTTAGTTTGTTCTCGTTATTAGTATTAATTTTATTATTTATTTCCTCGCTCAGCCCAGCCTCGCCGCTCAGTTGTATAGAAAAGGCGGCCAGAGGGTTCCCTAAAATGCCAGTCCCAAGCACTCTCGATCCGTACTTCCGCTGTGAGCAATCTTATTACGAGTAGCTCATTATGTACCCACATTGTTTTGTGTTTCAAAATTACGTACTAAATTTTATAATTATATAACTTGCAGTGAGGTAAGTCTCTTAGCCGCAGATGGGACCATCAAGATGAAAATGAAATGAAAAAATGAAAATACACTTTATTATACACCACACAAAAGGAGAAATACAGACATTAAAGAAACATACAGAAAAGAAAACAGGTACAATAGGCGGCCTTATCGCTAAAGAGCGATCTCTGCCAGGCAACCCAGACCAGGATATAATATATAGAAAAGCAGGTTTAGGGTGCACAATTAGATATAAGACATATAAACACATTAAAATGTAAATAAATAATATAATATAATTTCATTCAATATATATATGTCGAGTCAAGGGGCCCGAGCTGTTTTTTGTAAGGGTGGCATCAGCATTGGTGACGTCACGATTTTGTTTACTTTCGCTCATAGTAATTAAAACCAAAACTTGCCGGTTTACACTTTTATTGCAATAATAACTAAGTGGTCCGAACATTTCGACGTCTCGAGTGAGAGAATCCGCGAAAGGCATCGACCACCCGTATTTATAGCACAAAGCATGCTTGTACGAAGCAAAATCATCAATAATTAATATGTGGGTAATTATTGAATTCTTGAGGTTTTTGGCGCCGCTTAATAAAGTTAATAACTTCTTCGCGCCGACATATATATAAAAAAAGCAATAAATAAAATAAATAACTCAATAAAAAATATATGTCATGTATAAGCCAAAATTAATTTTGTAAGATCGGACTTCACTTGATAAGTTTTCTTTATGTTGCGTTCGAGTGCGCGGGTATTCCTGTGGCCCAGCCACCAGGCGACGCGTAGGAGCATCGCTGGGTTTTAGTGGGTATTCTGGTCGCCAGTCTGGCCGCCGGCGAGTCCCACATACCCCGTCAGAAGCGACGCAGTCAAGACTGACGAAGCAACGGAGGGGATGCGTAAACGCATTTCCCAGCGGAAAAAAAAAAGTTTCCTTGATGTTGCGGTCGTGTGCGCGGGTATACCCGTGACCTAGCCACCAGGCGACGCGTAGGAACATCGCTGGGTTTTAGTGGGTATTCTGGTCGTCAGTCTGGCCCCCGTCGAAAGCGACGCAGTCTTGTCTACGCCGCTTCCGGAGGGGATGCGTAAACGCATTTCCAAGCGTGAAAAAAAAAAAGTTTCCGTGATATTTTATTATCATTGCTCGGAGGGTTTGTCCAAAGCGTAGGCGGCGCATTTCTCGACGTCATGCGTGCCACCAATCACAAGACATTTGCGTTTGATAACAAATCATGTGTGTGGTCGACCGCAGGAACCATACATGATCGCCGCTGAGGACGGAAACTGCACGCCATGGTGTGGTCTTTGCTTTAAACGATAGCTGCGACGACCTCCGTGGCGCAGCGTGCGTGCTGTCGCATTATAAAGTTGGAGGTCCTGGGTTCGATTCCCGGTTCGATTCTAGACTAGACTAGTTACCACCCTATCGACAAAGACGTGTCGCCAAGCGATTTAGCGTTCCGGCAAGACGTCGCGTAGAAACCAATTAAGAGTATGGTGCTACCATATCTTAACAAGTTAGCATGCTATCATCTTAGACTGCATTATCACTTACATCGGGTGCCGTCAAGGGCTAACTTGTAGTAGATTAAAAAAAAAAACTATTTTTACGATGTTCTTAATGAACTTTCATATAAATTGTTTGTTATTTTTAAAACACTGCTAAAGTCCAGTATTATAAATTTCCAAATAGTCTCTAACCTTCCGAGCAGCTTCCGGAAACCGGAAGGAACCGTTTCTACTGTGCACCAGGAATGTCGTCGAAATACATCCACGTTGTTTAAATCCTGTGGGAATTGTTAGTTTTCCCTGGATAAAATATACTAAGTCCTTATTGCCGATGCAAGACATACTTTTCCCGAAATTCGCCAAGATTAGTTTAACTGTAAAGCCATGAATAAAGGTTACCTAGTTAAATCCCACAGGGACGGTAACTTGTTTGCCGAATAGTAGATACTTACGCAGTGTTAACCATAACATCGCATCAGCAGTTAACTTTTAAGGTCAGATAGGCCATGAATCACTAAGAACAGAATTAACATTAAGTTAAAATAATTAACCGTTTAATAATTTGACCTCCGTGACGCAGTGCGTGCGCTGTCGCATAATAAAGTTGGCGGTCCTGGATCGATTCCCGGCTTGAGTTTGGTCTGGTGGGAGGCTTTGGCCGTGGCTAGTTAACAAGGTTTATGTATGGTATCATACCCATAACAGGCTAGCCCAGTTAGATGGTAGCATCTTAGACTGCATCATCACTTACTTCAGGTGAGATTGCTGTTAAGGACTAACTTGACGGTATAAAAAAAAAATAACCTTTAAGAAAATTATACCCTCATTACAGTAGACACACACATATTTGCAAATCTAATATCAAATAAATTAAGAGTTGACAAGTTTTTGTTACTTTTGTACTTTTTTGACTGTATTCGTTGAATGCTTGAAATTAAGTTTATTTCTGTAAAATCCGATGTTAATAAATCGATACTTTTTATAATAACCTAGTATATACCATAGCAGACGCAAGCGCTATAAATTCATACCCAAGCATACCTCATACCTAGCTATGCGGAACAATAATTTGGGCATAACTTGACACAGATTCCGAGTGATGAAGGTCCCTATTATATTATGTTGACAAGGGAAATGTTATTGATCAGTGAATTCGAAAATTGGTTTTGCATATTAAACACGTCGATGTCGGCTATGATAAATTAAACGATTTGCTTTGTTATTCATAAGATTGTTCCTAAGCGACGATAAAAGTTCTATCATCATGAACAACCTACACAAATGTATAGGTATTCCCGAAGACGATAACATTTTATAAGAATTAAGGAGCTCTGAAGTAACAAACATAAAAAATACAGAATTACTGTTAGCAAATTTCTCTCAATATTGTCTGACAATTTTTTTTTCTCTAAATATTGTCTCACAAAGCATTGATAGATTATAGCTAAGACTCCGACTTCCCTTTCAGGACAAAAAGTTCCAGGAAATTTAATTAAATGAAAATTTAATACCAATCGCCTTAACGATGAAGAAAAACATCTTGAAGAATATGCCTGAGAATGCTCTATAATGACATTTGACAGGCATAATGGACTACCCCCGTGGAGGGTCTGCCTCGGCGGACGCCGCTGTCTGGGTTGCGGTCGAGTGCACAAGTGTTCCCGTGACCCAGCCACCAGGCGACGCGAAGGAACATCGCTGGGTTTTAGTGGGTATTCTGGTCGCCAGTCTTGCCGCCAGGGAGTCCCACATACCCCGTCGGAAGCGGCGCAGTCTTGCCTGCATCGCTTCCGGAGGGGATGCGTAAACGCATTTCCCAGCGGAAAAAAAAAAAAAAAAAAAAAAAAAAAAAAAAAAAAAAAAAAAAGGCATAATGGACTACGGCCACAACCCTTTTAATTCTGAACGGAGACCGCGCAATGTAGGTAATGTATCATGAACAACCCATTGCCGGCTCACTACAGAGCACGGGTCTCCTCTCAATATGAGAAGGGTTTGGCCATAGTCCACCACGCTGGACATGTGCAGATTGACAGACTTCATACGCTTTTGAGGGCATTATGGAGAACTATGAGGCGTGCAGGTTCCTCAGGATGTTTTCCTTCAAAGTTGAAGCAAGTGATATTTTAATTGATTAGCACCGAAAAGTTGGAGGTTCGTGCCCGGGATCGAACCTCCGACCTCAGATTAGGAGGCGGACGTCTTAACCACTAAGCTATTACAGTTATAGTCTTTATTACATGCTAATAATGTAGCATTATATTCATAAGTAAATTTTTAAAATCGGAACAGTGGTGAGTTTTAGAGGATGTTTAATCTCATGTATAGATTTTGTCTATTTTTGGGCTACACCTCGTATCCAATCATAGTACTCAGCATTCGTGAAAACGCTTCGAGTCGTTATTTCCGGTATGGCAATCATTTGCCGAAGCGCGAATGCATCTACATAGCGCTTATTTCGCTCACGCTGACTTTTAAAAGTACTAACGCAAAAATAAGGGTCTTATTATTTTACCGTATCTGTATATATCTGACCGAGATTTTTACCGTATCTATATATATTTAAAAAAAGCTGTGATAGCCTAGTGGTTAGGGCGTCAACCTCTTAATCAGAGGTCGGCGGTTCGAATCCGGGCACGCACCTCTAACTTTTCGGAGTTATGTGCGTTTTTTTTAAGCAATTAAAATATCACTTGCTTCAACGGGGAAGGAAGACATCGTGAGGAAACCTGCATGCCTGAGAGTTCTCCATAATGTTCTCGAAGGCGTGTGAAGTCTGCCAATCCGCATATGGCCAGCGTGGTGGACTATGGCCAAACCCTTCTCATATTGAGAGGAGACCCGTGCTCTGTAGTGAGCCGGTAATGGATTGATCATGATGATGATGATATATCAGACTACGTAACGTTGTAAGGTGATGATCATTACGCCCCATTTTTAATATTCGTTTACGGTGTCTGTTGTCATAAATTTTTAAAAATGCTTACAATTTTTTTTTTTAATACACTATAAGTTAGCCCTTGTCGGCCATCTCACCTGATGGTAAGTGATGATGCTGTCTAGGATTGTAGCGGCCTAACCTGTTAGGGGTGTGCTAAACCCGCACTCCTGATTGGTTTCTACGTGACATCCTGTCGGAACGCTAAATCGCTTGGCGGCACCTCTTTGTCAGTAGGGTGGTAACAAGCCACGGCCGAAGCCTCCCACCAGACCAGACTCGAGCCGGGAATCGAACCCGGGACCTTGAACTTTATAATGCGACAGCGCACGTACTTCATCACGAAGGTCGTCAAATTTATAGAACTATAACAATTGATTTATTTATTTTGTTTCTTACGGCCCCATCGGTAAATAAAAAACATTATATTTCGACTCAGAACTCGAAATAACTTTATACACGCCTTGGATGTAAAATCGACCCATTTGCCGTCACAGCAAATGAATTAACGCTTACTTGTTGCGTCATATACGTGCGTTAGTTCGACTGTCAACTTTGCCGCTTTAAAAATGCCAGGAGTCCCGTAAGTGCCCTCACTCATTTTTGACCACCCCCCTGGCGCAATGGAGAGGGCTGTGGTACTACAATTATGGGAGAAGTCCCGGATTCATGCCAGAGAAAATTTGGAATTTTTTTATTTCAGATTTTTCTCTCATCTGGGCTGGTGGAAGACTTCGGCAGTGGCTAGATACCACCTTAGCGACAAAACGTTCCAGCATGATGTTTTTACGGAGATACGAACAGATGGACAAAGTATGATATATAGATAAAGTAGGTATATACGCTAAGACCTCGTTTTGCTCAGTTAATCGCAGCAGCGTACCTTAATCGCTACGAGACCTCTGAACTTTGGTTAAACCAATATTACGTATACACATTAATGTTTAGGTATTCCCTAAGACGATAACATTTTATAAAATCAAGGAGCTCTGAAGTAACAAACAAAAAAAAATACAGAATTACAATAACTGTTAGCAAATTTCTCTCAATATTCTCTAAATACTGTCTCACAAAGCATTGATAGATTATAGCTAAGACTCCGACTTCCCTTTCAGGACAAAAAGTTCCAGAAAATTTAATTAAATGAAAATTAAATACCAATCGCCTTAACAATGAAAAAAAAAAACTTGAGAATTGAGGAATATGCCTGAGAGTTCTCTATAATGACATTTGAGCAGGCATAATGAAATACGACCACAACCCTTTTAATTCTGAACGGAGACCGCGCAATTATGATCAACCTATTGCCGGCTCACTACAGAGTACCGGTGTCCTCTCATTATGAGAAGGGTTTGGCCATATTCCACCACGCTGGCCTTGTGCGGATTGGCACACTCTACATGCCTTTGAGAACATTATGAAGAACTCTCAGGCGTTAAAGCAAGTGATATTTTAATTGCTTAAAAACGCACATAACTCAGAAAAGTTAGAGGTGCGTGCCCGAGTTTGAAACCCCGACCTCTGATTAGGAGGCGGACGTCCTAACCACTAGACTATTACAGCTTCAAGTAGGAATGGGCCCATCAAAATCGGTTCAGCCGTTCTGTAGCCTAGATGTGTAGTGGCATTAAAAAAAACATTACGAAAATAATCAATAGCGTAAAATTGAAAAAAACATTTAAGTAACATTTAATTAAATTAACATGCACTTATATTTTATTAATTTCTCATATTATAATAAAATTTTTATCCTTGATTTTTTTTCCTCTTATTGTTTGAAGCTTGTTTTTTTTCCATTGTTTTATATTTGTAACATTGATTAAAACCTTTTCTTTTGTGTAAATAGTTTTTTTTTTTTATAGTGGTATGTAAACAAAATAATGGTCTTAGTAAAAATAAGGTTGTAATTACATGTTTAGTTAGCCCTTAAATGGGGAATACTACGTCAGAAAAAAAAATTATGTTAAAAATTGTCCTATAGTATATAAGTCAGCAGTCACGTTTCATACAACGTTGGCTTCCTAATAAATAAATAAATAAAATAATAAGAGGCAGTTATTACCATATTACAAGCAGCCACTTCAATTTTATATACTTCTATTCTGTGACATTTTAGTTTAATCATATTACACAGTAGTGATGTAACGAATGTTGGATTGCGAATATTTATCTTCAACATTCGCGAACGCGAATGAGAATATTTTAAAATTTCAGAAAAGCGCGCGTTGTTTTGTAAATGTTTGACAGGTTTGACGTTTCGTGTCGGCCATGTTTAAATTGAACATAGTCGAGCCAAGTCGAGAAAGTTCATTCTAAAAATTTTGTTTTATTTTGAGATTAGTTTTATGTTATTTATCAAATATAACTGATATTTTAATACTGAAAAACATTCGCTAAATATTAGCATAATTTTTGCGAATGCGAATATCCGTTACATCACTATTACACAGATAGTAGATACGGACTTAGTTGATGAAAATTAATAGAGAAACTTCATAAACTCCTTATCTCTTCGGCCAGGCATGAGGGAGCAGACAAATTGCTCTTACAAACCTGCAGACCATCGTAATCATAATTGATTAAGCAGATACCATAAATACGTAAACTACATCTAAAACTTTTGTATATTATATACAACTGCCGTACATATTTCTCGAAAACAGCTCCACCGAATTGAATATAGTTTTTTTCTGTTACGTTCGCCAAACTTCAGAAAATAAATTGAATTTGGGATTGCTATCCTTATCGACGAGGAAGAGTAGGAAAAGGATAGTACTACCAAATACAATTAGTTAACTGAAGTTTTTGGATTCAATTAATTATTAATTTCAAAGAGATGATGAGACGAGAAGATGGGATATTTTTTATACGCAATAAATATTGTCTAACAGCCGAAATTAATAATTAATTACCAGGCTTGCGTATAAAAAATATCCCATCTTAGCTCTAAATGCCCTATCAAAAATTAGCACTCTTAGTTTCCATCTAGATTCTATAAAACGTCATTTAAACCAAATAAAAGCTAGAAGTTAAAAAATAAATCTAGAGGTATTATTAACTATAGGAATCATAACATGACATACATGAACAACTCGATTATCACATTCGCGTAAATGGGTCGTCATTTCCATATGTCACTTTAATGACACTTGGCCTGCGTAGCGAGCGGCGGACCTGTCACAAGAGGAGGGGGCAACGGGCAACATGGCGACTACAAGAGTTCACGGTTCTTTTTGAGAAAGCATTTAACAAAAGTATTGTCGACAATTTTTTACCTATCACACTGCTTCAAAACGCCGATTTACGAACGGGTTTGTACAGAGAATTTCATAATACAAATTATCAATACGTAACAATTTCCAGGGAATTTGATCCAAGGCCTGCTGAGCTGTAGGTCAAAATGCTAAACACTAGAGTAACTCAGCAGTTTGTAAAACTAAGTACTGTACTGTAGTTAAGTTAGTTAACAACTCTTTCGACCAGATTAGTATGGACCCTGCTGGTTGGGATCGACAAATGGGGCGTTGAGGTCCTCTCACCCGTCCGCAAGTACGCGGGGACGTCCGTTCAAGCCTGGTAGGTCTGTTAGCGTGCCATATAAACGACACGATCATTAGATTCTAATAGCAAAGCAAAAGTTCTCATCGGAGCATTTAGCTGTGCTATGAGAGTATTCTTGTTCTTATATGAAGTCGCACAAGTCTTCAGCAGCGAAAGATTCACTGACTTACTGACAGGAGATCCTCAGAATTTACCTTCCTATCTTGTCAGCGGGCATGCTAGGTTAGGTGCTTAGGAAATGATTTTTGTGCGAATCGCGCGACGAATTGCTCGATTACCTCTATATGCAAGTTGTGGAGTTCCTCACGTATCAAGTAGTGCTTATCATCATCATCATGATCAACCCATTGCCGGCTCACTACAGAGCACGGGTCAATATGAGAAGGGTTTGGCCATAGTCTACCACGCTGGCCAAGTGCGGATTGGCAGACTTCTCACGCCTCTGAGAACATTATGGAAAACTCTCAGGCGTGCAGGAGCGCACATAATCTTTCATAATTCGATAGATGGTCGGGCACTAGCGTTTTTCTATTCCACACCAAAGAGAACGACGCTGGTACGGCGTATGTCGGAATGGGGTATGTAAAGTTTACCGGTGGAGAGGATAACATAGAACAAATACACATTTAGAATGGCTGGTCTAACTCTTCGACTACGAGGACAACAGCGAGCAACAGGCGCCGGTCTGATCAATGAGAGATCCCCGCACCCCGCACCGGCCTGCGCCGCACTTGTTGCGCGCATATCCAAATAAACATTCAACCTACCCTTACCCTTTCACCCTTCCTAGCTACCTATAAATGCGTCATGACTTACCTAGTTGTGCAGGAAGCCTTTATCGCAAACATAGCTACAAATATTACGAAGTACCTACTATTAGAGTACAACACCCAATTACGAATGAAATAAGATATCAGGAGGCATTTTATTCTGCCATTTGACAAGATATCACCAACATGAGTAAACTAATCACTTAGAAATAACAAACTCATTTATAAGAGGTATAAAAAAAGGTAAGTTTATCTTGGCATGATTTCCATAATACATCAATAATATTTCATTGTAATAAAAAAAACTGCAATAAAAAAACTGTAATAAAAAAAATATGTTCGTAATTTAATCTAATTAATTCAAGCATTGATTTTAAAAAAAAGTTTTTATTTATTTGTCTGTTGGCGTTTTCCATCCGGTTTCATTCCAGTGAGTATTTTTGTGACAAAGAAAATACACTTGGCGGGGAATGGAATGATGGCGGCTGACTAGTTTTTTCTTGGGAAGATAATTCTTGTGGAAACTTGTACAAATCGGGTTGTTTTTAAGAATTCCAATATACCATAAATTATTAGTTGTAATTTAAGTGGCTTGTTTAATACTAAAGATTACAATATAGAATTATCACTACTGTTCCAGTAGTGTTAATAATAAAAGTTTTCTTAATAATCTCCATAAGAGATCTCTTCCAGCTAGCCTTAGACCTCCAGATAAACTAAACCAAACGTTAACCACGCTAACTGTAAATTGTTTCATAAAATTTTCCTGACAGTCTATCACTATTCCAGCAGTATAAGTATAGTCGGCCTAGATATTTACCAAAAAGTTTTTACACGCTAAAGTTTTTACACACAGTTGCCGGTATATTAAATTGATAAAACGAATGTTCGGCGAATCAACTGCATTATTGTCGAATGCTAAATCGGAAAACTGATCCAAGTTTCAGATCTACCAAAAAGTAATATCATATTCAATCTAGGAATTACTTTATTTACTCTGATCGGATAACTCAGATGTGTCGATTGAACCTAAGCACATGAGGTCTCAGATTGCTTAAATATGACACTCACTACCTTGGTAGCAAAAAGGTCTAAACCTTAAAAAATAGCTGTCACTAATGTCATGATGGGAGGGAACGGGGTGATACAGAGAAGTTTAGTAAAAGGGTCTGTGATAAAAATTATAATTGAATTAGTATAATTTCTGCTTGTATCGTTGTGAAAACTCAATTATTCGCATTCGCATTTATAGCATAACAAAAGATAGTATAAGTAAGGTATTAAGGCTTTTTTTTTCAATATCTTTTGCTTTACGTGGTCTTGTCTTTATTTGTGCTCTTAAGTTTAGTAGATTGACAAGAAAACAGAAGCTCAGCGAAGTAGAGAACCAGAGGCGACCGAATCCAGCCAGCCTCGTTACAAAAAACAGCACTCGAGTTAAAATAGTTTTCATTACGTGATACACGTTACAGCACACCAGTACCACAGTTTAACACAACACATTTTAAGCTTTTTTTAAATATTTACTTACAAGCTTGTAGTTTATATTATGTTTTATTAAAAATTATATAAAATAACGGTCCCGGCCGCTTAATGTGTAAGATCTCTTAGCGGACGTTTTAAACTGATCAAAACAAACAATTTATCGCCATAACTAATTTGCTTTGGTTCAGTTGAACTCGATAAATCAGACCGGACTTATTTATTAATAACTACGTTTATCACCAGTGGTAGTATTGCAGCCGGTTTTTTAGGTCTTATCTCGGGTTTTTGGAAAACCCACAAACAGCTTTATGATTTCCCGTATTATATCGTGGTTCACACTCATTAGTGAACATAACATAACTTATCTAGAAAGCCAACATAACAATTGAGTATAAAAGATGCGTAGATGTTACCGCTCACTTATTTAGTCATTAACAAGCGTATTGTTAGCTTATTGGATATTATAATTAATTAAAGTAAATAATATGATGAAAAAAATTTTAGTGTCGTGTTTATTCGGATTATGTTTGGCGGCGGATATAGACGCATGGCTAAATACCTACGGTAAGAAAAGTAAGAAAAGCTTTCATCAACCCTAGCAATGATTTGCACTGTGGACAACTTGTATAAATTATGGATTTGTTCATTGCCCAAATAGAAGGCGTTCTGCCGGAAGTAATGAAAAACTTGTTTGTCTGACACGCTACCGACAAAGAAGTGTGCGGCACGATGTCGCGTAGAAACCAAGTAGGAGCGTGGGTTTGTCATACCCCTAACAGGTTAGCCCGCTACCATCTTAGACTGCATCATCACTTACCATCCTGTCGTCAAGGGCTGACTTGCGGTGTATAAAAAAAAAAGTTCTGTTATTTAAAAAAAAACACCTTAGTGCCTATTGGAACTCGTTGTAAAATTATACTTAAAAATGGCATTACTAAGATCGAGCGGCAAATACTAAAAATCATGTTTTATGGCTGTCATTAGCTCTTTTATTTATTTTTATCTGTTTTTATGCATCAGATACGAATCCAAAAAAAAATATTGGGTCCATTTTATGCAATTTTGAAACGTTAAGCGTGTCTGTTTGTAGTGGCTCTACAACGATTTGGGAAGACAGACTCTACTGTGAAGACGCAGGCAAGAAACTCTGATGTTGTTCCAGAGAGAAGTTAGAAATAGACACCCTGAAAATTCAACAGTTTCAACTAGACTAAGTTAGAAAAATGGCGTTATTTATCCACGTTCTCTTAGAGCGAAAAGAAGCAGAGTGGGACAGTAATAGGCTGATAATGATGAAAGTAATAATGAAGTACAGTTACGTTAGATTAGAAACCACCAAGTGGGGACGACCGACGGAGTCATAGTTATAGGGACCGCTGCCACCCTTAGTTTACAAAACTATGGCTGGGAACGGAATAACTCGGTAGCCTTTTGTGTGCCACACAAAAACACCGAGCCAAGATTAGTAATTTTGTATCGGAATTCCAACAAAAGTTACTATCATCAGAGGGCGTTCAATTAGATTTCATTACCGCAATTATAGTATATAGTTGCGATAGAACCATTTGCGATAATTTTCGGTAGTTCATATCAAGTTTACTGATACGTCATACTAACCCGGTTTTAAGTTATATTCGTTAAATAAAAATCAATGAAACCTTAAAGTTGGAGGATATCGCATATCAACTCTAAATTTCTCTCTTCTTCGAGGAGGCTTAAGCCCAGCTGTGGGACGTTAAAAGACTATATGGCATAATTAAGCAGATTTTTAATAATCACACAGTTTATATTAGTGTGACGTTAAAAGACTATATGGCATAATTAAGCAGATGTTTAATAATACATTGCTCACAGTTTTAGCTCTAATATAATTAATACTTGTCTACCCTTTTTAAGGTGTTGGCCGTATTTATAGACGTCAGACAAGCAGTGAATCGGGCGTAAGCAAACATGTTTCGACAAGTCCGGAACATCAGCGCATCAGTTCACCCAACAGACACGACGTAAGCAGGTCAGTACCCAAATACATGCAAATACTATTTTATACATAATATATAGCGGCTGGGTCAATTTATGAATGAATTAATTCTGAATTGTCTCTGGTCTTGTCGGATGGACGTGGCCCACCGATCGACAAAGACGTGCCGCCAATCGATTAAGCATTTCATTAAAATGTCGCATAGAAACCGATTGAGATGATTGATATGTTCAGTAACTGGCATCCCTACCCCTAACAGGTTAACTTACTACCATCTGAGATGACCAGACTAGCCTTATCATAGCTCATTTGTCCCTAAATTGCAATATGGAACACTAGAAAGTAACTATTGGATTTATGGAGATTGATCAAAAACCAACAAAAAACACGCAACTGGTTCCCATACCACCCTCTTTTATTTAACTAATAAATATCATAACAAAATGTAATCAAAATCGGTATAAGCTGTCAACCCTCAATAGAGCAATTGTGGTGGGTTTAAGCGTTAGTTAATCCTGTGAGTGATCTTGTCTACTTCAAAGTTTCTACGTTGAATTTTAAAGTATTCCATTGGAATACTTCAATTGTTACAGAATATGATACATACCTAGTTACCTAGTTGTACATTACCTAGTGGTATACGTAATGAACCTACCGTATATTTAATATAAAAAAATTATTTCAGCCATGCAAGAATGATCAGCTGAACCATGTAGGACGGGTGTTATGGACAGATGCATGCTGTCAAGATATTTTTTTAGGTCCCGACTTGGTAGAATTTATATGTACTAATACAAGTGTACTCGTTGAAAATAAATATTATAAAATCTTCACCTACCAACATTTTTATTTTTCCCTTTTGGCACTTCTTTTCCACTGGTAAATAAGGATGAACAGAATTGTTATCGATAATTTATGAAACGGTATTTTTTTTAGTAAAATAATTTAAATATGTTTGTCGCCAGGTCTTGTCGCACCTGAGTAATAAACATTTTTTTTTTGTATCCGTGGAAATGACTTGCGTGTTTTGCTTGGACAAACAAGTTACCCCAGTTACTAAGAACCTGGTTTCTATCAGTATTTCTGTGTTCTTCACACTCGGTGACTGTTGAACTTATGACTCTCAATTTAACTAAAGGTTAAAATTTAGAATCGTGCGGCAGGATTTTCGGGGAGAAAGATGTTTTATTTGGTAGAGGTTTGGTCCCTGATTGTAACAATAGCACTCGCATTACAAGGTAATGCACTTTTTTCGAGAAAATCAAAAAAAACTAACATAACCTATAAATAGGTAAAACATCGAAAGGTTAAAATTTAGAATCGCGCGGCAGGAGTTTCGGAGAGAAAGATGTTTTATTTGGTAGAGGTTTGGTCCCCGATTGTAAGAATAGCACTCGCATTACAAGGTAATGCACTTTTTTCGAGAAAACCAAAAAAAACTAACATAACCTATAAATAGGTAAAACATCGAAAAAATAATGCAATATTACGGGAGAGCTACAAATCAAATGGGCTACGCCTGACGACTCGCTCCGTCGCCCCTTCATTCGGCATCACCTACTCGACCTTCGTTTCGCTGCGAAGGTCGCCGGCTCGCTCCGCTCGCCACCTCCTCTCTTCGCTCCACTCGGCCTCGTAGGCTCGCTTCATTCAGGACCTCCTTCGCGAGTTTCTGGCTTCGCACTTCATAAAAACACTCTAGGGGTAGGGCAGACAAGACTACGTGGACTAGGGGTTGGCCAATTTGGTTCTGTCACACTATTCGACTTACATCAGCTCATGTCGTTTCCAAGTGTGAAGTTTTCTTACCATTAGAAATTAGTAGTTCGTCATATGATTTGACAGTTGACAGAGGGCAGAGACCACAAAAAAATAAAAATACTGTGACACTAGTCTTTGACATGATCTTACGTCCTTGTTGCACTTATACAAAATTATATATGCTATCTAGCTCTCCCGTAATATTGCATTATTTTTTCGATGTTTTACCTATTTATAAGTTATGTTAGTTTTTTTTGGTTTTCTCGAAAAAAGTGCATTACCTTGTAATGCGAGTGCTATTGTTACAATCGGGGACCAAACCTCTACCAAATAAAACATCTTTCTCCCCGAAACTCCTGCCGCACGATTCTAAATCCAACCCTAACTAAATTGTCTTGCCTATGTCTAACAAAGGACTTGTTTGTCTTGTCCTTTTCTATGACACAGAGCTTAAAAATAACGCCACGTCTTTTAGACTTGATTAGTTAGAGAATTGTATAATACAGAATTGGTACCAAAATAGTGCTCTCTTTCTCCTTCTCTCTACGTAAAATCTATATTCTCTCTTATGTAGCAAATGATTGAATGATAAAAATCCGTTAGCGACGATCTGTTGATGGTTATAACAGTGTCTGAGAACTGAATCGAAAATCGTCATAGATTTTCATCGACACTGATTGTTGATCACATCGCACGTTTAGTGAGTCTACGTGGAATCTCGGCGCGGCAGAGGGAAATGGTTGAGCGAGGTACTCCATTGGTTACATTACTAATCTGTGGATAATGTTAATGTCACTGTCATATCATCAGACATTTCAGTAATGTCAATGAAATTTTTATTCTGTACAATATTCGTTTCGTTTCGTTAGCACTTGGTTTCATCAAAATCCACTACAATTATATGCTAAACTAATAACAAACCTATCTAAGTGTGATAGATAAGGTAAGAGATAATTGAAAAAATAAACTCGAGAACAGAATACGTAAGTTTCGGCCTTGTATTCTAACTCCTTTGCCGCTATATAGTGAATTTTTACTGTTCTATTTGGTGATAAAACGAAAGTGACATCGGTCGTATCATGAAAAGAGCAATCGGAAAGTGCTGGCGTGATTCAGCGTCGTTGATAGTGCTGGCTAAACGTAATGTGGACGTTGTTTCGAGTGACAACGCAGGGGGCAGTAACTATGATATTTTATTGCAGACTCGGACGCATAACGCTTCGTTCTCGAACGGTGTAGTGTTTCCGGGCGGTGTGAGCGAGGAGGCGGACGCGAGTGACCATTGGTTGCACCTCCTCAGCTCTTTCGGCTTCGGCCGGAACGATTTTGAGAGTCTATACCGACCTGGAGCGCTCGCATCCCCTATATTTGCGAGTAACCCTATCCGAAGGTAAGAATTTCACCAATAAATTGTAAAAAAATTCAACCAACTTCTGATTTTCTTACTTTTTTCTTGAAGGAAATGTGTTCATGTGCTGTACCAATTCAATAACCATATTAGAAATCTGAGAATTCTGTCACTATGAAACTTTGCTTTGCCTATATTAATTCTTAATTCTAATGTAATGAAATACAAGCCTATTGTCCATTGACTAAATTTACAGTATTCTATCACTAACTGGATGGGTATTGTACTCAAAAGGCTGAAGCTATTTGGTAGAATTGAGATTGTAACATTATTAACGATGTATTTATCAAATAGTGACTATTATAGTTACTGACTGAAGTTATGATATAAAGTTTAATAGTTGTGTTGCCAAACGAGGACAATTTTCAAGCTAAATAAAGCAATGAGATATGCAGTGATTTTCACAACACAACAATTTTAGTACCCTCCAGTGTTTGTCTGCCCAGCTGTCTATCAATTGGTATCACTTGGACTGTTAAAATTCACATAATGTGCATTTCTAATGTGGCTATAACCACAACAAACAAAAATTGAATTTCATATTGCAATGCCAAGTTTTCCTAGTTATAACAATATAAATGACATAAGCAGGTTTTATGTGTCTTTAAATTAATTAACAGTGTCTGTGCGTTTTCCAGCAAGAAAGTTTAATTGTTATTATCTTTATACAATTCATTGTAATTCAATATTTACACACTTAAAACTGATAACGCAAGTGCTCTTTAGACCTTTATTGTTAACTGTTAAATAATAATATGCAGTATTGTACTTCATTCAGTATCAATCTAAGAGATTGTTAATTCATTAATTTGTATAGATCAATTTTGCCTTTCTCCTTGGACATTGTCAGATTTATAATCATCAATAGGGATT
The DNA here is from genome assembly GCA_928268935.1 of Lasiommata megera. Lineage (NCBI taxonomy): Eukaryota > Metazoa > Arthropoda > Insecta > Lepidoptera > Nymphalidae > Lasiommata > Lasiommata megera. The sequence goes on along the minus strand of OV743308.1, from coordinate 17,028,329 downwards.
GCTATCACATAATAATGTCTTGCCATCAAATCAAGAGAGTATCATGTGCCATTCTTTTGTGTTAAGTGTGATATGCATGTCACAGTTTAGGATGAATAAGTTGTGAAATTTATATCTGCTGCATTGTTGTTACTGACTACATCAGACTATTCTATACTATACTGTAATTTTTTTTTTAATCTTAAAAATAGTTTGCTAGTGTTCGCCAATCAAACAACATCACAATGGTCACATTGTTGTTTTCATTATGCAAAAATTAACCCCAAGTAGATCAAAAACAGTTGTATTAATTAAATATAATATACTCCTAATAACTGTACCTACTTTTACTGGTTTTTGTGTAGAAATTTAGGGATATATTTGTAAGAACTGATTGACTGATCAAACTAAACTAACAATCCCCTGCTCTAAAATCAAAAAATTTGATCTATCAAACAGGCACCTTCATTTTTCCAGGATAAAATTAGTTTGCTAGACTTTAATCTATCTTTTTGCTGTTCTGGTTAAATTTCGAACCATATTGAAGGTTGGTTTGCACATGCTAACTCAAAAATAATATGTAAAGGAGAGCATACCAAACCACTTATAAACCACTGGAGATATTTTTCTAATTAGATGTATGTAGGTAAGACATAATATTCCATAGTTTTTGTTATTTTGTAACAACTATAATTTTTTCATTTAAAAACTATCAATTAAAAGAACTACATAATATATAGCATCCTTTCCACTGGGAAACCTGTTAACCTGATTTATATTTTTCTAAATGTAAAAAAACAAATTTATAAAATGGAAAGAAAAGAAATAATAAATCAAATCAAAAATAGTTTTATTCATATAAACCTATTACAGGCATATCTATGAATCTTTCATATATATCACATTATTCATTATTTCTATTAGTGATGGTGACTATGGCACTTAATTGTATTTCAAGCATTTGCTATATAATACAATAGTTAAATAAGTATACATAGAGAATCAATATATGTGTAACAATTAACAATTAAATAAAGTTTCCTTCTTTCCTATATTTATCAAATTTCTAATGCAACAGTTTCAGTTCAGTCTTTTGTTCGAAAATGTAATATACAGATAACTTTACATAGATGATATGATCATATCTTCATTTCTTGATAACAGTAAAGATATGATGTAGTTTGAAGAGAAATTGATAATGCATTTATATGCAACCTGTAGCGAATGAGTATATAATGTAGTCTTTTTAACCTACATCCTAACCACAGCTTACCTTGCTTGCTTACAATATTATGTGCAAATTTTTGTTATAATTGGTTGAGTAATGAAGATGAAGCGTTATATACAGAACATCTGACATTGACATTTATTGGTTAGGTTTAAGAACTAGTAACTATTTACTTCACCTAATCTTTATACAAAATTTCCCAAGATTAAAAAATAATTAATTCATATTAACTATAAATCCAGTTATGCGGTATATGTATGACATGTAGAGTATCCCATGTATTGCAGTTTGGTAACTAATCCCAGTTTTGAATATAATATGAGGCTGCAATGTTGTGTGACAAATTTATTTATTATATTTTATTTTATTAGAACCACCAACATACATATTAATTTTGTATATAATTTAGGCCTTAGGTGCTAGGTCAACATATAATTCCGCTTAAAGGAGGCTATAGCATGCAGATTAAGATGGATAAGTTGTGCAAAAGAACTTAACTAAACATATAAAAGGTCAACATATAATTCCACTTAAAGGAGGCTATAGCATGCAGATTTAGATGGATAAGTTGTGCAAAAGAACTTAACTTAACATATAAAAAATTAACAACTTAATAAGGAACATAAGAGGCAAAAAATAACTACTAATTATTTAAAAAAAAATCAATATTAAAATTAAATTAAAATCAAAATTAAAGTTAAAAAGAACTTATAAAAACACCCAACAATTATTCAACCAAAAGGTGTAAAATTTGTGCTAGCCATCTCTAACTTGAGGCGCAAGTGATTTGAAAAGCTTTACTTTTTCCAATTTACAAAAATTACAAATAAATTTGCATTGACAGAGTTGTGTACACCCATTGCTCATATAGGTATTATATAGACCCTTTTTCTCAGTAGCTATTTATTACTTTGTGTAGCTGTGCAGATACCTGCAAACACTGTAATAGTTTGATAATAGTATTATGAGTAGTTACAATGCTAGTGTGCACTATTATTTTGATAGCAGTGGCGAGTTGTCAATACACGCGATTTTAATACAAAGTTATACAGCATGTACAATGAAAAGAACTCGAAAAGACTTATGTCGAAAATCTTTTTGAGTACATTCTCAATATCAAAATACATGAGTACATTCTCAATATCAATATCAAAATGCATCTTGTGAGTATCATATAAGATACAGTTAAAAAATGACAACGATATGTAATCAACTTATTTCTGTGTCGTTTTAACTTTGGCTAAGCAAATTCATAGCTCAGTTCATAGATATCTGGCTTAGTAAATCATCTTATTAGATATATATTATTTTCGGGACTAAGGAATTAACGTGCTCTCCGAGGCACGGGTGTGTACAGTACTAATTTCTTAACTCGCAAGATGATGGCTGAACATCAGAATCCAGTCTGGTACTGAAAATGTCTTGACAAAAAAACTCACTTAACTTTACTCTGTAGTGACTCAAAATCAATTTGTAACATTGTGCAATTTAAAACAGCCACATAATACATTGGTTTGACAAATTTATTGCCCGCAATGAATTCAAGTGATTAACGGTGGAGCAAATCAATTTGTCTCATACATTTAAGTGATTATACGCCTTGGCCTTGAACTGGGGCTTTTCACTTCCTTCAGTCAGACAGTGTTGTGCAAGGTTATTAATTTATTATGGATCTATTTTAGTATAACTATTTCAAACCTCTACAAATAGTATTTATATAAATAAATATAATATGTATCACAACGCTCTGTACACATCCATTTGTCACACACACGTGCACATTTGTAAACTACGCACACAGGCATAAAATAAATAATAGTATAAGTAAGTAAACAGGTAAGTGTCGGAGGTTGTCGAAGATTATTTGAATTGCGGGTAGTTTTAGAGGCATGCTAATCGGACGAACTTGCTGTATCCTATATCTTCATACTAAATCAAACATAAGCAGGCCAAAGATCATATATTATAATGATATGGTGATTCAAACATTTGGTCTACGTGTTTTATATCTAAATGGCTAGCTCATAATAAAAAGATGTTTTATTAAAACATAACAAAATGTGATACTTTTACATCCTTATATCTTATATAATACTATTTTATAGTATACTAATATTATAAATGCGATGCGATGTATTTGTTTATTCGTTATCTATTCACGGGACAAACAACAACAACAAGAGAACTAGAGAAGTTAGTTAAGATTCTTATGGACGGATAGGATTCTTTTTAGTCCGGGTAATAAAAGGTATACGCGATTATAACATATCGAAATAAAAGCGAACCGAAAGATGTCGTAGGCAACACTTCCGCAATTACAGTTAGTATAAAAATAACGTTAATGCAAACTAAACCACAAGCTGTTTGTATTTATTTATTATGTAATTGGTATTTACTTCATGTAACCTCTGTTTACTGCCTTGTTAGTAGTTGTTAGCATGTTTAAACGCTGATCACGAGGCCCTGGGATCTCGGCACGAATTAAGAATTATTACGTATTTGATTTTTTTTTTAAAAACCTCAGCTTATTTATTTATTTATTAACACACTTTTATTGTACACCACGAAAAAGGGGAAAATAAAACAAAAAAAGACAGAAAATAACAGACACAGTAGTATACAATTAAGCGGCCTTATCGCTACATAGCGATCTCTTCCAGGCAACCAAATATGTAGAAGATATAGAGATACGGAAAGAGGAAGGTGGTGCAAAATATTTACATAAATATATACCTTGATAACTTATGTAGTCAGTGATGCTTTATATCTCTTAGTTACTAAAAACTACCCGCATTTTAAAAGCGTGTTTTGGTCTATGCTCTAACACTTTTCATCCTGTCAGAGGAGGCCTGTGGCATAGAGGAAAGATAATGGACAGCGATGACGCTGTGTTAGGACCTAGTGGTTAGGACGTCCGCCTCCCAATCAGAGATCGGGGGAGAGATCGCAGGCACGCACCTCTAACTTTTCGGAGTTATGTGCGTTTTAAGCAATTAAAATATCACTTGCTTCAACGGTGAAGGAAAAACATCGTGTGGAAACCTTCACACCTGAGAGTACTTCATAATGTTCTCTAAGGCGTGTGTCTGCCAATCCGCACATGGCCAACGTGGTGGACTATGGCCAAACCCTTCTCATATTGAGAGGAGACCCGTACTCTGTAGTGAGCTGGCAATGGGTTGATGACAGCGAACATAAATTCAACTTATCCTTTTTCAACAGGCACGTGGCGTTGAGGATAAGTGCAATAAGAGAAACTTTTGAGGAGCTTGGCCTGCTTATATGTAGCTCCAAACATAAAGCTGACAAGAGGGGTATATGGGCAGACGTCTTATCTAATATCGATGTCAAATATTGGCAGAGTCGGGTAAGAAATATTTACGTTGCTCCGTGATGAGTATTATATGATTTAAGGAACAATAGAATGTTACGCACATAGTTTTTGTAAATTGTTAACTTTTTGGAACACTTATTTTTTTTGTTCATTTAATTTGTTTAAAGTTAGCCGAGAGTTTTTATAGGTGAAATTTTGAGCATTGAGCAGGGCCCCGATATAAGTATATCCTCTGAATAATAACCCGTTGGCATGGTGATAAATGTTACTTTAAATTGGGGAAAGACATTTTAAAATCGGTTTAGTGGTTTAGGCGTGAGAGCGTTACAAATAAACTCCCAATCCCATTTTTAACATGTAAATCTGTCACATAAAGCCTAAGGAGATGTCATATCTATATAAAACTATTACTTATTTTCGTTACTAGACTTAAAACCATTGACAGATTGTGATGAAATTTTGGTAGGATGGGTGTCCTTCACGCCCGCGAGGGTTTCAGCCCATAAGAAACTTTAAATCGTATATAGGGTTTTATGACGTGCTATTGCATGGCATGCCGGGTAGAGATATACAATATCAATAAAAAATCCATGTCTAAGTAGGCCAACTTAATCCAAGAATTTCCGATAGCAGTTTATATTTATTAGCATTTTATTTTTCCATTCTTCCCTGTCGGTAAGGATGGCGTTACTAAATTCAATCTGCTTATTTTCGCCCATCAAAGAACTAAGATTGTCATGTTTTAATAAAAATTTCAGGTGAGTAAAGATCCTTTCGAGCTGCTGAATCTTTGCAAAGAATACAGTTGTTACCCTGACATATGGGCCATACATTACTGGAGCAATTGGCTGACTCCCTCGACACTCCCTGTTAGGTTTGATACAGCGTTCTTCGTGACTGCCCTGAAGGAAAAACCGTCGGGCATTAAAGCTAACAGCGAAGTGGTGAAAGTTGAGGTAATTTTCTTGTTTTTTTTTTTGTTGTGATACTAATTATCGTCACGAGGTATATTTTGTTTTTTTTTTTAATCTATTATACAGAAGGGTGATTGACGTTTTTCATACCTTTGCCTCGTGTCCTTTTGTCTAACTATTTTCTAACAACCTTTGATCTAACTAAGGCCATATGAGACAAATATTTTAGTTTGATAAAATATGAAATTGCTTAAATTAAACACAAAACCTCAAAAAATTGTGGTGCGTGCCAAGACCGAAGTCGGTCCCTGAAAGGGAAGCAAAACCGAAAGTACGCGACTACAAAATAATACTCGTCTACCCCGCTAACATTGATAATAATCGCTAAAGCCCTCAGGATTGGCGTGCAAAGTTAAAAGCCTCGCCCCAATTAAAACCCTGTACCCAGCTGTCATTTACAGGCTAACGATGATAATGATGATGATGATGATGATTTATATGTATGACACTGTTTAGCGAGTAGTAATTTTGCACAAATACATTATCAATTACCACCAGGTGAGATAGCCTTGAAGAAGATATAGATATGAGATAGCCGTCAAGGGCTAACTTTTAGTGGAATAAAGAAAGAAACCAGAATTTACGTTAATCGCGTATGGATTTGTCAAATGTTTGGCAACCAAAAATTACGATGTTCTGTTTTTCTACTTATTAAAAATTACGCAGGAGTTACTTATAGCACAGTTACTTAAAAATGCTTTTTTTTATTGTAGTGGGCAAATCCTTCGGAAATCTTAGTGAGAAATAGCAAAAAGGAAGTGCAGTTATACCCCCCGCAGGGCTATGAGTTCCATCGCTTATCCAAATTCAATGATATAGAGAAGTTAGCCCAATTTGCAAAGGATATCACCTGCAAGGGTAATGAGCTTTTATACCCCGTTCATCTGCAGGCAATCGATGGTGTTATACATCTTTTACCAGGTAAATATTGCTTTCATCATCATCATCATCATGAACAACCCATTGCCGGCTCACTACAGAGCACGGGTCTCCTCTCAATATGAGAAGGGTTTGGCCATAGTCCACCACGCTGGCCATGTGCGAATTGGCAGACTTCACACGCCTTTGAGAACATTATGGAGAACTCTCAGGCGTGCAGGTTTCCTAACGATGTTTTCCTTCACCGTTGAAGCAAGTGATATTTTAATTGTTTAAAAACGCACATAACTCCGAAAAGTTAGAGGTGCCCGGATTCGAACCGCCGATCTCTGATTAGGAGGCTGACGCCCTAACCACTAGGCTATCACCGCTTCTCTAATATTGCTTTACTGTTAAAAATTACACATAATCTGTAAACACGCTATTCGTGTACCATTCTCAAATACAAAGATATCAAGTGATAGCTTTTTGTTTCAGGCGATTACCACTATCCACCAAATGTAGACTTCAATGACCCTGTGTTAAAAGAAGAAGATTTAACCATACTGCAACTGAGAGATACTACTCAAACACTCCATCGGTTTGAAACATCCAAAAAAGAAGTCGTATTAGTTACAAAGAATTACATACCCAAAAACCATATCAATATGGGTGACTTTGTCTTGCCCCTTAATGTTATTACAAAGCAAACGAAACATTAAAGAATCCAATTGAGTGTTGGTCTTATTAGTAGTACAAATTGTATAACCTTTTGTTCAAATCCTAGTTGGTAATCCATACAGAGGGTAAACATGGCGGGTTCCGGTCACACGTGGCCCAACAGTCAGGACGACTATGAACTGCTGGAGGTGATCGGCGTGGGCGCTACTGCCGTCGTGCACGCCGCCTTCTGCCGCCCGCGGGGAGAGAAGTGCGCCATCAAGCGTATCAATTTAGAAAAGTGGAACACTTCCATGGACGAACTCCTCAAAGAGATCCAAGCTATGTCCAGCTGCAATCACGAAAACGTAGTCACCTATTACACCAGTTTCGTCGTCAAAGAGGAGCTGTGGCTCGTGCTGAGGCTCCTCGAGGGTGGCAGCTTGCTTGACATCATAAAGCACAAGATGAGAATTTCCAACTGTAAACACGGCGTCTTCGACGAGGCTACCATCGCAACTGTTCTCAAGGAGGTGCTGAAGGGACTCGAATACTTCCACCAGAATGGACAGATTCACAGAGATATCAAGGCCGGAAATATCCTCCTCGGAGACGACGGGATTGTTCAGATCGCAGATTTTGGCGTGTCGGCCTGGCTGGCGACGGGACGGGACCTATCGCGGCAGAAAGTGCGCCACACGTTCGTGGGAACGCCTTGCTGGATGGCGCCTGAAGTTATGGAACAGAACCACGGCTACGATTTTAAAGCTGATATCTGGTCCTTCGGGATTACAGCCATCGAGATGGCCACGGGCACCGCACCTTACCACAAGTACCCGCCCATGAAGGTGCTCATGTTAACTCTTCAGAACGACCCGCCTACGCTTGACACCGGCGTCGAGGAGAAGGATCAGTACAAAGCCTACGGGAAGACTTTCCGCAAAATGATATCAGAATGTCTCCAGAAGGACCCGACAAAGAGGCCTTCAGCGACGGAGCTTTTGAAGCATTCGTTCTTCAAGAAGGCGAAGGACCGCAAGTACTTGGTGCAGACGCTGGTGACTATAGGGCCGAGTATGGAAACGCGCGTGCACAAGGCTAGCAAGCGGCAGCCGGGCACATCAGGACGCCTGCACCGCATGGAAACTGGCGAGTGGGTGTGGGAGAGCGACGAAGACGACGACGACGAAGACGGCGATACTGGCCGCGATCGGCCAATGAACCATCTGCTGCGCGCCGACTCGTCCGACAGCGAGAGTGACAGCGAGCCGCGCGCTGGGTTCACGATCGGCTCCCACGAACCCGAAGACGTGCCGCAGATCAACCTCGTCCTGCGCATGAGGAATTCGAAGAAGGAGCTTAACGACATTCGTTTCGAGTTCGCTCCTGGCAAGGATTCCGCGGACGGGATCGCCACAGAGCTCGTCGGCGCCGGCTTGGTGGCGGGAGCGGACGGAGACGCGATCGCCACGCAGCTGCAGCGCCTGGTCGACGCGTACTTGTTCCCGGGAGACGCCCCCGCACCGCGCTCCCTCACCTTCCGCCTCGAGTCCGCCGACCCCGCAGAACCAGCCGATGAGAAAGGCCTAATAGGCTACGCTCAAATATCAATCGTCGACTGAACGCTCTCGCTTGCACCTCTCCCCTCGACCGTCTTAAGGACAATAAATATTAGGAGTAGTTAACGTGAGCCGTATTTTATAATGTAAACGCTGTGTAATCGAATTTAGATTAGGTAGAAAGCGTAGGATCCCAAACTCGTCGCAATATAGCGAAAGCATTGAACATGACGGGAGTGATGCATCACTTCACAAATATTTGTTGGCTAAACAATGTCTGTTCTGTTTTGGGAGCCTATAGTATGAACTAATGTAGCCGTCGGCAGTTCGTGAGCCACTACAATGTAGAGCACAAACTAGGGTCATATGTTACTAGCCCGCCTAGGTAGTCTACGGTCGCTGTGGGAACCGTTGACTTTGTATACATGTTGACAGGGCATTCTCTCACGGAAAGCTGATGAAAATAACGGGACTACAACACATTTCAGTGTCAGTTTTCACGCAAACAGTGCCCTTAGTTTATATTTTCGAATTTTATAAAGTTACTTTAACGTCAAATTGATCTTGAAAATCAGAAATTTTAAAGGACAGGATTTTAGAACTCCACTCTTAGATTAACGTAACGTCAGGCGATTCTTAAAATTGAAAAACTTCTAGGGGTACAATACCAACGCGTTATGTTGTAAACTGATCTTCCAGTGTGAGAATAAGCTTACAGTAATTATTAAAGACATCTTGGTAAGTTCGCCACGGTTCTCGAAGAGAATCGCATAATTTGGGTGCACCGTCGCGCCCCTTTAGCCATTATGATTCGTAGCTTAGTAGTTTTGAGCGCTATTTTATCGTATTACGTTGTATTATAAGTATATTTTATCGACCTAACATCAGTTGAATACCTTCTGAACTACCATCGACAGTATGAAAACTACTGGCCTGAAAGATGTCGTAGGAAAGCATAATTATTTGAGTCGGTTTGAACAATTTGCCTGTTAAAGATTGGAGCCAGTCGGGAACTTCGTCTACTTTAAATTTACCTTAAGGCGTTACCGTTCCAACAAACGTTTCAGGACCATTTGTTGAGGGTAGTTCAACGATCAAAACGAAAAGATACAGATTCAAACGGACAGAAACGAAGCTTTTTACGTATTATATCTATAATCGAATATAATTAAAACGAATATCGCACCGCAGCGTCCTGCGAACATTTTAGCGACGTCTTGCGTACCGCCAAAATCAAGACTTGTGCTCAAAACGGCCAGTCTTGTGATTTCTCAGGAGGGTTGCTACAGTTTTGCCATGGCAAAAAGATACATCAGTGAAGTAACGTTTCTGCTCACTCGCTCGTTTCACTTTTTATGAGTAAGAATAAACGTGAAGAAGCTTCGCTTCAGAATAATTATGTTTAAGGTCGAAATGAATTATTTGAATGTTACTATTATTTTAGCTCAAACTGAAGAAATGTCATAATTTTAAGTATGAATCTGAATTTATAAGTCATCATTTTATATTATTCTTCGTGTTTATACGCCGCTCTATAAAAATTAAAACACTGTAATAGATTAAGTTACTTTAAGTTATCATCGCTCAAACTAATATATATTGGAATATAGGCTAGCGTGCGGAAATAAGGTCAATTAGCTTTATTAAATACATGATGAGTTTGCTATAGTACGGGATATACTTAATGGGAACGTGCGCTTTATTATATAGTTCTTTGCTTTTCATCAAGCAAAATCTGGCAATGACTCAATAGTTTTTAATAGATAACTCTAAAGTTTTTAATAGATAACTTTGAACTGCAGTTCAAAAGGACCAAAAAAGTCCGACTATGGCCACGAGAATGATCTTACTTTTGTGTTCGATCGACCATTGGTTCAAAACAAATCATTTATCGTACTGATTGCAGATGCCCAAGGATTTTGTTTCACAGATTACTGCGACCTTTTAGAGAAAAGGAAAACACATTTAAAAAGCTATTATCCGGTGATAATTATATCCAAAGAACTCTCGAGAGTTTTATACATGGTTTTTTAGTTTTGGTACGCCTTAGTCTATTTCCAAATGCTCGCGAAATGTGATGAATATGCATGGAAGTTCGTAAGTTCTATAGGCTAATACTGAATAGGAAAACTCATACATCGGTATACGTACGTAGGGGTTGATGAAGAATGAAATGGTATCTAAACGAATATTGGATGGATTTACTGAGCCGGCCTACTCGTCTAAAAGATGCATTAAGCGAGATCTATAATCCGTGCTTAGCCTTGTCCCGGACTTGGGAAAATATAATACTGGAAAAAGATTGTCTGACAGAAATTAGTCTCAAACTCTTACTGAGCCAGTCAAAGGAAGGTGTCCAGACATCTCAGTCCGAGCAAGGCTTACTGCACCTACAAGGAAAGCAAAACTGACTTAATGTACTGAAATAATTGAATTTAGCGAATGTGTCTGGGAGAGTTTCGCCATAAACTACATGTGGTACAATGAAAAGTAGAAACTTTAACTAATAGTACAGCTTTAAAACTGATACCCAAAGAACAAAAAAAATACACGCGATTTCTATGATTTAAAAATGTTACAGTTTTGAAGTGCCATATTTGGACTTTCTTAATATATAAACGATTATGTGTACGGCAACATATGTACAGGTATAAAAAATTATCTCCAATAAGTCTAGTGGCACGTTTCTATATAGCTAGTTTTGATGTTACCCTAACAAGGATCTCGCTCGCTTACTGAAATCGTAAGCATGAAGTAGTCTAGAAATTAGCTACGTTTTGTGACGCAACAATATGTAGGGATGAAGAGACTACAAACGAAATTGCACAAAATACATATCTCTATCAATCGTTTTTTTCATACCATAGAGAAACGGGCCCGTACAATATAATTCTGTTTTAATGATAAAAACATTGAAAGCGCAAAATTAATCATTACAGTGTTAATTGAACATAAGTATGAATAGCTATGTTAATTAAATATTTTTACGTTGTTATTTGTTTGTTGCTTATTTTGGAATTATTTTTTTGAAATAATAAATTATAAATATGAATATTGCAGTGTTTTATTCTATTTCTTGATCCTGTCTTAGCTATTTCTCAGTTAAAAGAAACGCTAAAATAAATAAAATGTGTCCGTCCTTAAGATAAATAAATTAAGGATTCTAATGATTCCCCATGCCTCTGGTGTTATGCCTTGGTGAATGACAGAATTGAACAATCGCTGAAGGACATTAAGTATTGGTTTTCCACCCGCTTTCAGGAGTTCCGCTGTGATTCCATCATCACCTGGCGCTTTGCCATTCTTAAGTTGTTTGAGAGCCCACCTTATCTCATATAGGCTGACGTCCGGGATGTCTTCAGTGTAGTGTCGGGTTAATTTAGCTCTTGGATCCTTGGCACCAGAGGCATGGCACAGGAGTGTGGTGGTTTTATTCTTCAAAAAAGGTGACAATACCTTGCTGAAGAACTATAGACCCATCTCGCTGTTGAGCCATGTCTACAAGTTGTTTTCAAGAGTCATCACGAATCGTCTCTCTAATAGGTTTGACGACTTCCAGCCTCCCGAACAAGCCGGTTTCCGGAAGGGCTTTAGTACCATAGACCACATCCATACATTGCGGCAGATTGTACAGAAGACCGAAGAGTACAACCGGCCACTTTGTTTAGCATTTGTGGACTATGAGAAAGCCTTTGATTCGGTGGAAACTTGGGCTGTGTTGAGGTCACTGCAGATATGCCGAATCGACTACCGGTACATCAAAGTACTGAAATGTCTGTACAAAAACGCCACCATGTCAGTCCGTATACAGGACCAGATTACGAGGCCGATCCAACTGCAGCGAGGAGTACGGCAGGGAGATGTGATCTCTCCGAAGCTGTTTACCGCAGCGTTGGAAGATGTCTTCAAGCTTCTGGATTGGAACGGACTAGGCATCAACATCAATGGCGAGTACATCAATCACCTTCGGTTTGCTGATGATGTAGTCGTAATGGCAGAGACTCTGGAAGACCTCGACGCAATGCTCAATGACCTTAGCAGAGTTTCTCAACAGGTAGGCCTACGTATGAACATGAGCAAGACGAAGATTATGTCGAACGCTAATGTTCTGCCTTACCCAGTAATCGTTGAGAACTCTGCACTGGAAATTGTAGACGAGTATGTATACCTGGGACATACGATCCAGTTAGGTAAGTCCAATTTCGAGAAGGAGGTCCGCCGCCGAATTCAGCTCGGGTGGGCAGCGTTTGGGAAACTCCGTGACATCTTTTCGTCCAAAATCCCTCAGTGCCTGAAGACTAAAGTTTTCGAACAGTGCGTGTTGCCAGTGATGACTTACGGCTCTGAAACCTGGTCGCTCACTATGGGCCTCATAAGAAGGCTCAGAGTCTCTCAACGAGCGATGGAGAGAGCTATGCTGGGAGTATCTCTACGTGATCAAATCAGAAATGAGGAGATCCGTAGAAGAACCAGAGTTACCGACATAGCTCAGCGAATTGCGAAGTTGAAGTGGCAATGGGCGGGGCACATAGCTCGGAGAACCGATGGACGTTGGGGTCCCAAGGTGCTGGAATGGCTACCTCGCACCGGTAAACGTAGCGTTGGTCGACCCCCAACAAGGTGGACAGACGACATCAAACGAGTCGCAGGGAGCCGCTGGATACAAGCGGCCCAAGACCGTGGCCATTGGAACTCCCTACAAAAGACCTATGTCCAGCAGTGGACGTCTATCGGTTGAAGTGATGATGATGATGATGATGAATGATTCCCCAGACATTATGGTTAAGAGCAAAAATGTTGGAATACAGAAACTCGCAAACATACATGAATACTAAAATCTGACTCCATTATTTCAGCACTAGGATAATTAAAGTTGTTGCTTACTATTTTTTTAAACCCTTAACCTTTTAGACATGACTAAGGGACAATCGCAAATTACTTACCTTGCCACATCTATAGGCACAAAAATAATAAACGGGCTTCTAAATTAAACAAAATTGAGATTATATTTTTTTTATTTAGTAATTACAATTTGTGCTTAATTCAATATTACAAAGGTTTATTAAATGTAGGTTCACTATGAGTTGTTAAAGTGTTAACACCTACATAACATACAAAAGCGGGATGGCATATTATCCTTGGACTGTGAGATGTGTATGAACAAACGTACAAAATTCTAAAACAATTTTGCCTCGGCAAAATTCCTTAACATTCACATAATTTCATACACTAGGAACTCCTGTTTGCAGCCATCTTGAGACGTGTTCATTTTTCAATAAAGCTGAGATAATATAGCTGTAATGTTATGATGAGATGAGACGGTTTTAAAAACAGCCCCAGTACTGATAACGAATTTAGGAAATCGTAGTAGTTTTTTCTCCAAATTTAAACATGACATAGTATGTAATATTTTTTAACAATTTTTGCACACGCGTAATTTTTAAAATACGCGGTGTAGGTATGCGTACTTACAACTTTTTATTCCAAACTGTTATCTCGCCAAGTTTTGGGTCTGAATTTGGCGACCGCACAGAAAATTACGTTGATCAACTTTATAAACATTTATATATAATACAAATCTCAAGTGTCGTGAAATACATTTTCAGGAATATAAGGCAAACCTTTCGGTTTAAAGAAAAATCTTGTATTAAAACTTGGCTGCGTTCAAGTCTCTTCGCTCCAGTCACAAGATTCAGTGTTGTTTGGATTTAGTAAAGTCAATCGCACGAGCTACCAAAACGCGCCGTCTTTCTACCATAATTGTTGAAGTCATTTGACATATCCATTTCAAAATAGAAATACGGATTTGTACAATCAGATTTCCTATCAAAGCCTTACAAGAGCATATAAAATAGAAAATATTAGCACTGGCGCAACACTGTCACTTTTGAAAAGACCAGAGTAACATTTACTTATTTTAGATATCGTACATCATTACTTTTTCTATTCAATTTCCATTCAATTGGGTTTAAACATACACGCTTCTTAGTTTTGTTCCAAACGATATTTTCCCAGACATTACGATTTTCATACTAAGATCGTATTTTAAAGTAGCAATGATATTTTGTGTATTGCAATATACCTACTGGAAGGGTTTATTTTTTAAATACAGTATTGCACCGTTACATTAGTGTAAAAAAATAAAATTTGGACAGGTACAAATGAATAATAGACGTGTTGGTCCACAGAGAGAATATGGCAACACTGAGAAAGTTCAATAATACTTCTCTAAAAAATAACATTTCGTCTGTACAGTTAATTTTAAATCAAACAACAGGGCTTACAATTTAACCTAACTGTACAGAAAGTAAACTTTGTTAACTCTGTTAATAAAAAAGCTACCTACTCTAACAATCGTCAAGTTAAAATTTGTTCGTGGCCAACTATGATAGTGCGAGCTAAATTAAACCTAAGTAACATACCAAAACGAATCTTTAATCTTTAATAATCTTTATTTATAAAACTCAGTACAGCACAATACAATGGAATCCTGACCCCTAAACTAGGAAAACCCGTATCTTAGGGGCCATACTATATATAAATGGGCTAACCTTGCTAAATTGTGGATCAATATGAGTTAATGATTTCAGGGGCTCGCGTAAGAGCGTTTCCACATTATCCGATCCGATATCGGTGTCGGACAACGATAGCCGACATCCGATAGCCGACACCATCAGCTATTTTCAACAAAATCGTTCCGATACCGCCATTTGCTCGATAGCTTACTGCGGGCAGGTCATCATGGCAGACTATAATAGAAAACTTTATTTGCTGTATCTATTATATTTGAGGCGCAAAAAAACTGTCCACAGACAGTATTGGATACATCCAATTGTGGAAGCTAGATATTCAGAGGGAGCATTTTATACTCTTTTTAGCAAGCTACAAATGCACCTACAAAGTTTTGTAATTAATAATAATCGTAATTATATCGTATTTAAATGATGACGACTCCATGATGACAACCAAACTAGTAAATAAGCTCAAAATGACCTGCCCGCACTAAGTTACCCGTATCGG
This sequence comes from Lasiommata megera, assembly GCA_928268935.1. Taxonomy (NCBI): domain Eukaryota; kingdom Metazoa; phylum Arthropoda; class Insecta; order Lepidoptera; family Nymphalidae; genus Lasiommata; species Lasiommata megera. The sequence goes on along the minus strand of OV743308.1, from coordinate 17,012,717 downwards.
AACGATTTAGTCGGAAATATGTGAATATAGCACATGGTGTCGGCTATCGGATGTCGGCTATCGTCGTCCGACACCGATATCGGATCGGATAATGTGGAAACGCTCTTAGACTACTTGCACTATTTAACGAACCGCCACTGGGGTTGCAAGCTCGCCAGTGAGGCAGTAAAATATTTAAGAAAATATTACTTCCCAGTTGTATTCTGGGAAGTAAAGTTTTCTTTTGGTACAGTACATAATATAACAAACTAACCTACCAGCTAAACTCCTAATTTGTGCAAAAATACGTAAACTGTTTAGCATAACTTCTTAGCAAATAAAGAAATGACAATATTTAAAATACGTTACAAAATACACTGAGATTCCAACTGATGTAAAGATATTAAGTTTTACAATAAAAAATACGGGCTTCGTTATATATAGTCCTTATCATCTCTGTGCAATTCATTCAAAAATTAATCTATCATGAAATGAAACTTCTTTTATAAACTTTTAATTAAATAATAGTCACATTAAAATTCTGAGACAATGCGCGACGTAAAGCTACAATATAAAGCTCCTTCGTCATGCGTTCTCTCTCGTGTAACGAAATTTTGCTTAAATTAACATGACCTTGATTTTTCTCTCAATTCTCGTCCAAAGAACATATCGTATGATTGCCGAAGAAGTTTCACTTCAATAACCGTTTAGCACGATGCTAAATATAGAATGGAAATTCCATTCCATTATGGCATCTTCTTTGACCCTTATGGCTGGATTGCGGTCGAGTGCACGAGTGTTCCCGTGACCCAACCACCAGGCGACGCGGAAGAGCATCGCTGGGTTTTAGTGGGTATTCTGGTCGCCGGGGAGTTCCACATACCCCGTCGGAAGCGGCGCGGTCTTGCCTGCGTCGCTTCCGGAGGGGATGCGCAAACGCATTTCCCTGCGTGAAAAAAAAAATCTTCTTTGACCCCTTGCGCTGCGAATTAAGCCCCTACTGCCCCCTTCCCATCCTCGCAATTTCCATTTGACGCTACACGCTTTGTATCGACTGGCTACTTTACTTATCATTCACTTGACCGCATGGATTTCCTGCACACAAATGTGTAGCAAAAAAATCTATGAGATACAAGCCTTGACTGACTTTTGTCAAACAAACGCTAGTCAGGTTTCAGTAGAACCGCATTCTATACTAGTAAAAGTTATTCTTACGCACATAGTAACTAAAGGAATGGCATTACACATTTAAATTACATACGAAATTAAATACACTAAGATTGCTTTGTCATTGATATAAATAAATATCAAGTTTTAGAATAAAATATAAAAGGACTACTAATAAATAGTCTTTGTATAATTTATTCTAATAGTTTGATACTGGTAATTGACGTAATCACACATTAGTTCTACAAATTTACACGTTTTCTCAATTAATTTTTAGCGTTCCATTCAAACTAGGATCTTAAGATTAATTAAAGTTTATAGTAGTTAAATTTTTCTGGTACATCAATATTTTCAAGGATCCATTGGTTTTTTATAGTAACAATGTATGATGCGCTAGGCGAAGCTCGTTGCTATAACTTTGCGACCTATCGATGTTTACATTTAGCGAGTTAGAAATAAGGCAGCCTATTTCCTCTGAGAGAGGAGGCCTTGTCGCATTGAGAGGTAACCGCTGATGATGACAAATGATTATTACATTATGATGATTTACAAACGCTCTGTTCACATTCAAAGCAAATGAGATGTATGTTTGTATTTTATAAATAACAAAGTACAGGTTTTTACCTAATTCCTAAATAATCTCGGAAATAACTCGCGATTCACAACATACGTTCCACTTACAATTCTAATTTTGTTTATATTAACAATAAATGCTCCGAATTGAGGTATATTATCTTATGATTACAAAACCAAATGTAAAACTATTCTTTATTCTATTATTTCACATATAACACATGTAAGTTAGTCAAGAAAAGCGAAATATTTTCAAAATGTTACATATTATGTTATTTTTTTAGCTGATCTATAATGAAAATAACCTTTTGCTCACTTCTTAGCGCTGAGTACATTTAAATTATCAAAAATTAATAAAAACAAAGAAAATCCTTTTTTCTCTTATTTATACTGAATTTTAATCCTTTTTTTATATTATTACGTTACACTAACGAAAATATTGTTACCATAAAATAAAAAGTTAAAACAAAAATGGATTATATAAAACGTGAACAGGAAAATCGAAATAAAGCCTGCTATATATAATAATCACGTCATATAAAAGTATTGAATACGAAGGAGCATATTTTTTCTTTCATACAAACACTTTTACAATTGTTTTTTAATCTCGTGCCAACGCTATGATTAAATAAAGGTTAACAGTTACTTAGCGTGCTCAGTAGGTACCTTTGCGGTTAGCACATTTTGAATTATGATTTTCAGGGTTGTGTTAGATTTGGATTGGAAGGTAATCCAGTATTAATACCTTTAATCAATGATTGTATAAGGAATACTTCATATGCCTGTGCAGATTTATTTTGGATTGTCATTACACGTTGTATATTTGCATGTATGCGTCAAGTGCCAAAGTTACTTTGAAAAGCAAGTTACCCCTATTGGGGATATAATTTGATAATTAAAAAAACAAGACGTTATTAAATATTCTGGCAAAACTTGATCTGGGAGTATTTTTCGCATATTGTAAGCCCCAGATTAACTGTCTACTCGTAAATCCTGTTCAATTTCTTAGCCAACTATTCTGGCCCTGATTCTCAGCTAAAATAACACAATAAAATGTAATAACATTCAAAACAATTCTGTAATAGAAACTCACCATAGTAGCATAAAATAGACCTTTCGTATTTCACTTAAAGTCACAATTTCTGTATGTCCAAAGGATTTGTGTTTTAAAACTAGATAGATAAGTTTCAATTTACTACGACGTAAATGTGTTATGATATTCAAAAACAAGTATAACACACTAACTTGTGCAAAACCATCTTATACTATGGGTACATGTACGATGAGGTATCAAAAATTAAGTTTGTAAAATGCATTCATCTCTATTAGAGATGAATATTAATGCCATAGAGATCAGAGACAGTGCCCAGATAAACTATTGAAAAGGATTTACACACTTTTAGACCAGATTATTTTTTTGGGCGATGGAGAGAGCTATGCTAGGAGTATCTCTACGTGATCAAATCAGAAATGAGGAGATCCGTAGAAGAACCAGAGTTACCGACATAGCTCAGCGAATTGCGAAGTTGAAGTGGCAATGGGCCGGGCACATAGCTCGTAGAACCGATGGACGTTGGGGTCCCAAGGTGCTGGAATGGCGACCCCGCACCGGTAAACGTAGCGTTGATCGACCCCCAAATAGGTGGACAGACGACTTCAGGCGAGTCGCAGGGAGCCGCGGGAAGCAAGCGGCCCATGACCATGAGCATTGGAACTCCCTACAAAAGAACTATGTCCAGCAGTGGACGTCAATCGGTTGTTAATGATGATGATGATTTTTTTTTATCTAAGAAGTTTGTGTCAAGTTATTTGCCTGTTAATACAGAGGGTAAAGAATAAACTTTAAAATTACACTATATATACAAACTGACTAGGTAGAAAGCGTCTTAGGCTAGCGAATTAGTAACCACATCTTAAGGCGTTTGTGCTAATTCGGTTTTTACGATAATTGAAAGATAGAAAAGATAAAAATGTAAAGGTATAAAGGTATTGTGCTAGAAAGGGACAGAGGATATAACCAGTACTGCAAATAATGTTCTAAATTAAAATTCGATCGAAATAATGATTTATTTTATCACAACACTCTCTTGTATTAAGAACGGGATCTCTATTATCTAAAAAAGCCTTTTTTGTTTGGAAGTTCGATAGGCGACCTTGAAATAACTTTAGTCAATTGATCATAATAATTTTTTATATAACAGAGAAGCTTGAAGCCTATTATGCTTAATAGAAAGAACTATTGAGACTTGGGTGGGACAGCAACTGCCTATCCACTCTTGCTGACATTGCAAAGAGGATCAGAATATCATTGGATATTCCCTGGAACTGATATTAATTATATTTTCTTTCATACGACTATGTTAAAAAGTATATGCTTCTTGACTGAATAACTTATTGCAATGTTTAGAGTCAAGGAACCATAGTCAAGCATCTGTTGTATGCCTCCGATTCCTAAAACTTAGCTAGCAACACTAGAAATTGACAGCTCTAAAAGAAGTCTGATCCCGTAACATACAGAAAGAAAACTAAGGATGGCAATACTCTGAGAGATGTCAATTTAGATTCTTGTAAAACCGAATTGGCACTTATAACTAGTAATGCTTATGATTTAATCAACATATAATTAAGATATTCAAAACAAAGGAAAACAATATAATATGTGTAACAATATTATATAAATAATAATAATTCTCATTTCAATCCTTATTTCGAATAAATATATGTCAAACAATATATGAAGTCCAATCAATTCTTATCACGTTTCCTGATTTTATGTGGCAATATCGAACAATAGGGTATTGTTTTTTGCATAGACAATAATTATCACTATTAACGATCGTTAGCATCGTTTGAATTTAAACTCACAAATTAAGTACTTACATGTATCTATAAAGTATTGTATAACTCAAATAAGTACATATATTACTTTTTTTTTGTAAAAATAAAATCTAAATTTACTCTTATAAAGAGAGAAATAACAAATATCGTATTACATGTCAAAAATAAAACAATTAAATGTCAAATGTAAAAGAGTAAACATTTTAAATTGAGATTCATAAAAACAATAAATAAGTACAGTACTACCAGCTTTCCACATTAAATAGTATAACCACATTAAATATAATAATATAACCAGTTTTCTAAAAACTCGTTTACTCAAACGAAAACAGACCGTGTTGCATTACTTTTAAGATTCAAATCAAGAAAACAAAAGATTCATGTTATCTCGTTTAGAACACAGCGTTTCAAGCGTTATTGATATGCAAAAAATAGCCAATAACGGATGAAGATTTTCTTCGCGTACGTTTAATACTTTATGGTTGGCCAAAATATCTGCGCCGGTACTTCGTAACTAATAATGATAGTACAGTACGTTACTGCACTTGGAGTGTACTTATATTCGAGATGTTACTAAAATTACTTTGTAAATTTGTTCAAGGTCAATAGACTAAACCATCTTAAACACCTTTCTCGATGAAAATGCCTGCTAAGTGATTGTTTAAGAAAAATATATCATTTCAGTGTTTCTGTAACCATACTACCACCTAGAGCAATATTTCCTACTTGTTCGATAGCATGAATGTTAACTTTAATTTCGTTTTCATACAAAATGAAGGAAACTATCATACAAGTAGTAAATTTCGCACTCAGCCGTATTTAAACTAACAACAAGGGCAAACTTTACAGTTAACTCAGCCTATACAGGGTTACATGAAAGGGACACACCTGCCCTAATATTTTTAAACCATACATCCTAGCCATAATGTAATACGTTTTCTTATGTGATGTTAATAATGCAATTGTGCGATAGACAAGACTTAATATAAAATTAACGGCTTTAATACTATATGTGCTTGCCTTAAGAAAATCGAATAAGAAAAAATTATGTGATCATAAAAATATGTGCGTAATAGTGAATTTCGTACCCGTTTTTTATTAGAAAATATACAGTTTAATACAACTTCATGTCAATTAATTATTAAACGGGATGAATACTCTTCAAGTATGTTAATTTAATAAATAAATATAAATTTATTAATGTAGAACAAATTATGTTTGACTTAAAACTTGTATCCAATTACTTCGCAAGCTTAAAAACTAATTGTACGTAAAAAGCGCGGACATAAAATATCTTTACAATAAATAAAGATATGTTACTATTATAATAAATATAAATACCAATAAATGCTATACTAAATGCAAATTGGAGAAAATCCTTAAAACGTGTCCAAAAGTTTGACACTTCAGAATTGACGCTATATATTTTACATTACATAATATTGTTATGTAGAAGCTTACTACATTCAATCGCTTAGTTAACAATAATCTTCTGGTAAAAAATATTAATTGTTCCTTAAACAGATTTTAATACTATTCAATTAAGAATAAGGTGTCACTAGTTATTTAGAACTGGATGAATTAAAATGAGTATACAAATAATAAATAATAATAAGTAATAGCATAATTAACTTAAGAAATATTATTGTAAAATAAATAAAAATATTAATATCACAATACTATAAAAAAAACTAACCCGCGTGTCAGGTTATTGGCATAAATATGGCTCTTTTTTTCGGACTGACTATTAGCTGTGCTAACCCAATTGCTTGCGACAGCGTAACCGGGCTGTTTGGCGAGCTTCGCAAAGAAACTCTGCCTGAAGAAACTAAGGGAACGTCTGCCTAAGGGCGCCTCCTTTGAGGCCGAACCTTGGCTAAGGCGACGTTTGGGATAACGGGGGGTCAGACGGTGAACAGTGACGTTGTATGCAGAAATCATATTCCCACATGGGACGTGAATCGGTTAAAAACGACTATAACAATGAGATAAAGAATTTAAAATAATGTAAAAATATCGATCATAATTTTTTTAGCACACCCAAATAAATATATGTATAAATGGTGTGATAAATGATATAAAATATTCACATAAAAATAAACAGCTAGTTTAGGTACAGTTGGCAACTAAAAACATAATAAATTAAATTAAATTAAAGCATGGCACAATCCAACCTATTCTTATTTGAATACCATTGTATACATCAAAACAGTTCCAACGAGATTCAACAATACGAGTCCAAAGACTCGTTCGGTTTCGTGAATAAAACTTGTTTACCTTTGGACCAAATAGTCTTGATCAAATCTAAGAGCCGTATTAATAAACCGATAAGCTAACAGGTTCTAAGTGTTCAAGGATATATTGACCAATATATCTTGAGAAACTGTTATGTCAGTTTATAATTTTTTATCTTTTTTATTTATCCCTCATAGGAAAGGGGATCTGGGTCCATACAGCCAAAAATATGCCCCGGGCGTCAGTTTATTAATAAAGTCTGACATGATAGTCTTAGTCTACAGTCTATGATTTTGTGTTACATAGCAGACTTATGGATTCTTCTTGAAAGTATATCTATACCTATATTACTTTAAAACCAAACGTGTCATAACGTCGGAATAGACATGTAGTGTTTTGTCACACTCTGTCATTTGAAAAGTGCTGTCAGTGATAAAACACTGTATAACTATTCCCACGTTATGACACGTTTATTTTCAAGGTAATATAGGCGTAGATATTCTTTCAATAATAATCCATAAAATAAGAGTACGTGCATCGTGCATCGTGCATTTTAACTTTATTCTGGACTTACTGACCCATATTTAATTTGATCAAGACTTTAGTTTCAGATAAGTCAAGGAGCAGGCTTCAATATGAAGAACAACTTTTTATTCACAAAACCTATACACAGTAACAATATAGGCCCATAACCCATTTATCACGAATCAACGTTGTGACTTTCCGATCAGAAAAGTTCAATGACCTTCCTCTTCAGATACTCTTTTAGGGGCGTGTAGTAATGATGACGTAAGGAGATTAACTCCGGTTTTCGTTTCAGCTGACGCAGTATCGGCCAGTCGGTTTCGAAGAGGAGTAGCGCGGCTAGAGCGAGAGAGAACCATACGAACAAAAAGGAGGGCACGAACGCTCGTAGCAGGCTGAAGGGGCGTGGAGGGGGTTGCAAGGCGGGCGGGCGCCAGTCGTCCGCGACGTGCGACGTTTGCGACACGTATGTCACGTGTGTGGTCGCCGCGGACTCTGTCGACGAATGTTCGAACGGGTCCCGTGCGCTGTACTCCGGACACGCGGCTGAGGAAGACAAGGTCAAACGTTAAAGAACTGATGAGATTTTGCATCCTACATATATATTGTGCTCAATAACAATTATCTTGCTCAATCAACGCTTTTTGATACTACTGCAGTGGCGATTTGGCAGCTCTGTTTCACGTTTACTTAACTTATTCATCATCATGATCAATCTATTCTCGGCTCACTACAGAGGTCTTCTCTCAATATGAAAAGGGTTATGCCATAGTCCACCACGCTGGCCATGCGCGAACTGGCAGACTTCACACGCCTTTGAGAACATTATGGCGAACTTTCATTCATGCAGGTTTCCTTACGATGTTTTCCTTCACCGTTGAAGCGAGTGATATTATAAAAACGCACATAACTCCGAAAAGTTGTAGGTGTGGCTCGGATGTTTTTCTTTCAATGTCCTTCGTTTGTGTTTTAAAGACAATAAGTAATCAACTTTGGAGCAATCAAAGTCTAAGCCCTATATCCTATTCTAGGCTTCATCTAACAGGGGCAATGGTCAATTATCTAACAATGACATTTTGGTACTAAAAAAGAGGATATGTACAAACACAATTTCCGTTGGTACCCCACACTGGGCAAGATTATATTGTGGTGCCTAATTAAGTTGTGATTACCTGTCGCTCAGAAACTTTTACTAATGCACAAAATATTTCAATTGAAATCAAGCTTTTTTTTTCATTTTCATCAGTACTTTCAAGTGGCAATAGAAGACTTGGCCCCCAGTTCCACCGTGGATGAAACAGACAATAACCCACCTGATGGTTTCGGTTCCTCGGTGACAGCTCTGAGGTGATCGCAGCAGGCCAGAGCGATGTCCACGGTTGGGCCGCTGAGCAGACATCCACCATCGCAGACCTCGTTGTCCGGAACCGTGCCACTTTCCTCCAAGGGTGCACTGTGAGTCGATCTGGGAAGACTGCTGTAACCTGAAAACAAGCATATAGTAGATTTTATGGGTGCAACAGCCAACGGAAGTTCGACCGTACGTCTGTCTCGCGAGAACCATAAAGGATCTAGATTTGGTTTCAATTGTCTATATAACAATAATATCCTAAAGATATAATAAAGATGAAAAAGGACCAAACTAAAGGGATCCTCTTAGATTTTTTTTTTTGTGTTTTTAGCTTGCTTTTAATAGCATTAGCTTCACTTCTATGTAAGCTATTGATAAATCACAGAAGCTTATGTTTGATTGGTTGATTAATTTTTTTCAATCAAACATAATCTTTGATCAAATAGTCCTTTAAAAGGCACTTTTGACGCGTTAATAATTTACGTAGTTGTGATTTGCTGATGTTAACTACATTCATAAACTTAAAACTAAAACTTCAAGTATAGTTCCAAACGCGCCCTGGTCTATGAAGAAGCCCACAACAAACTTTGCCAGGTAAATTTTCTTCTTCATATCACTATCTCACGTGCCATTTAAAATTATTTAAGAGCTATCTTAATGTTCCATATTAAATTTTTGTGTGCGTAGAACTCCCAGTCAGGCTTTTTTTGCTTTAATCTAACAAACGTTCTCTTACCTCCATATTATGTAATGCAACAACTGTAAGCAACAAATGCATGTACCATCAAATTAAGAAGAAATAGGCATCTATAAAAGATGTATGAAGCTGTGATAACCTAGTGGACTCCTAATCCTCTAACTTTTCGGAGTTATGTGCGTTTTTGAGCAATTAAAATATCACTTGCATCAACGGTGAAGGTAACATCGTGAGGAAACCTGCACGCATGAGTGTTCTTCACAACGTTCTAAAAGGCGTGTGCAGACTGCCAATCCGCACATGGCCAGCGTGGTGGACTATGGCCAAACCCTTCTCATATTGAGAGGAGACCCGTGCTCTGTAGTGAGCCGAGAATGGGTTGATCATGATGATGAAAGCAAGTATACTCGAAGCAGTTTTCTATTAACTTAGTGACAATTATCGGCAAGAGGCTAATGTACCAAAATCTCCAGTCATCGGCGTAGATGGCGTAGCGGGAACACTTGAAGCCTTTCTCTTACCGCCGGTACTGCATCCCTCTTCCTGTAAAAAGTACTAGATATTACATGAAGCGCATAAAACAAGGCATTGCCATAAATAGTAGATAGTTTTAACGACATACGTGGAACATTTTTTTTTTTCAGACTGTCTATTAGCTGTACAAACCCTATTGGTTGCTACAGCGTAACCGGGCTGTTTGGCGAGCTTTGGAAAGAAGCTCTGCCAGAAGACATTTTGAGCCCTAGGGCTCGAAGAAATTAAGGGAACGACTGCCTAGGGACGCCTCCTTTGAGACCGAACCTCGGCTTAGGCAACGTTTGGGATAACGGGGGGGTCGGACGGTGAGTACGTGGTACAGCGCGAATGCCGTCGTATTATACCTGTATATATTCCTTATACGTTATTATAAACACAAGGTTACTTTTCTGTTCTTTTGTAATAAGTTCTTTTTTTGTGTTTAACAAACAGCAAATAACAAATTAATGTATAAATGTTGCATATTATATTATTAGCGACATATTAGCGTCGACTTAAGTTATTAGGCATGCTGTAGTTACCTCTTAATTGATTTATATGTATATTCTAGCACTTAAGGTTTTAAAATGTTTTTTTTACATATAATTCTGTTGGTGGCGCTTTAAATAATTAAATAAATAAATATTAATATATAGTGGCAAGTCCTGGGTTAGATTCCCGGTCACGGCCAGTTTGGCAAATAGGTACTGTTGGCTGAATTAGCTTGCCGGCATGATGCTGATGCTGAGTAAATACCGATTAGGAGGATGGCTTAAACCGGCAAAGCATCGGTGTTTCCTTTGGTACTGCAGATGTTCATGGGCGACGGTGACACTTAACATCAGGTGACCCGTCTGCCCGTTTGTCCGTTTGTAAATATAAATACAAAATGAATTTTAATCAATTTTAATCCCGGAGCCGGTACATTGGTGTTACATTGAAAATGAGATGCTTACAATCTGCCGGGTAGGCATGCAAAAATAATATTTTAATAATTTACGTTAATTGTCAATCAATATGTCAAACGTAAAATTTAATTGTTTATAAATGTCGGCCTTATTCTAACGATTATAAATGTATTGAGTAACTATACATTCTTGTCTTTAAATATTCTTTAATCGATGGAAAAAAATCAATCTCGTTATTGAGTTATACACTCAGCGTTTCACTTCGAATTGCATTAGTTTGTTTTTTTATTTGCCTGATGTTATTATGAAACAGTTTTTAACCCTTTTTTAATAAGGCTAAGTACTTGTTTTTATCAAATTCCAGGGACACATGTTTAAATATCAAAGTTTAACAGATATTCTAAAAGTTAAAAAGTTTAAACGGGTTAAAGCTATTAGTAGGGTAATTTAGTATGGTCAAACCTGTGAATCTCTAGGCTTCAGCAGTCCATCTCTCTCTAAAATCTCTCGCTCAGTTCTGCCGACGTACTTGAACTTCGTGCCCCAAGAGAACAAACCGCCGCCCGAGTACACGCACGCGTCTGACGATGAAGGTAGTCTGTGAATCATCAATCATCATCATTATCAACCCATTACCGTCTCACTGCAGGATGAGTATCCCTTCTCTCTCTCACTCTGGTGACGCAAGTGCGTTGGTACACGTCACATGTGTTCTTGACATTAGCCATTGTATATTGTATATTTCCATGTATATTGTATAAGTTGTGAGTTTGACTCGTTAAGTGTCTACGTATTATTGTATCATGACATTATTTGTATTATGACCGATAATACTACTTCCTGTAAGATGCTTTAAAGATATTGGTTAATTGATTAGAATAGGAGGGGACTGTATTGAGTTGGAAGGAGATATGATAGGTCATAAATAAGAGAAGGTTTGCTATTAAGGCAGATACGGCTGACGCGCGGGAGTGTGCACTATTTATGAAATATAAGATCTATATAAATGTAATATAGTTTGATTCTATATATTATGTGGAATAAATAAAGGAATGTATATCAATATAATAAGATCTATGATCATAAATAGTTAGTTAGTTTGATTCTATATTTGAGAGTTTACACATGCCTTTTAGAACATTAAGGAGAACTCTCAGGCATGCAGGTTTCCTCACGATGTTCTTCTTCACCATTAAAACTAGTGTCTGTCTCAACCGACGATCAACCATTGTTTGAAAGTTTCCCTTCTGATATCGACTATCTATTTGGTGGAAGATTTGTAAGCCATATTTTCCATGGCATTTATTCATACTTACTAAGAAAAATGAAGATAATAAACTGAAAGCTATTAGGAATAATAGGGGAAGGTGGCGAGCATGAAAGGATGAGCGCAGTCAAAGGAGACTGCGCATGTAAAATGTCAAATGGAGAAAAAGAAGAGTAGATGAGCTTACAAGGTCGAATAGAGTAAAATGGAGAGGTAGTGAGCCTACAAGGGCAAATAGAGTAAAATGGAGAGAAAGTGAGCCTACAAAGTAGAATGAAAATGTATGGTGAAGTACTTAAAAATATCCGAAGTAAATTGGGGTCATTGTGAGCCTTTAAAGTTCAGTGGAGTCAATAGGAAACATCATGAAACGCTTTTCATCACCTTTTTAAGCTAAATAAACGTTATGTATATTCTAAACGTAAAATTGTTCAAATTTAAAATTCATTTCATACATGAAGTATATAATTATAGCATTATCACTTTTAAATCTTGAATTCTACCTGTTTATAAAGAATGAATTCTGTTTGTAAAGAATGTGAATTTAACTCTACCACCCGATCGGAATGCAGATTATATCGAGAACAAGCCGACAAGAAATAATTAGTTGCTTGGTTCCAACATCAACATTTTACAATATAACAATTATTATTATATGTACATCTTCAGATGCCCTCAAGCGAATCCTTGTTCTTTAGAAATAAACAGTAATAAACACGATTTAACACATACTTTAAACAATCAAGGATAAGCTATTAAGTACATTTAAAAATAACAGAACATCTTGAGAACTTATATATCCATTACAAAATTGTACATACGTATAAAATAGCATTTGCTCTATCGCGCAACACCACACGTGCCGGCACGCAGCTCCGCTCGGACATTTGAAGCCAACTGTATGCTTTTTCTGCAAAATAAAAAATTAAACTATAAATGGATGTTTAGATATTTTGATGTTTCGACGTTTGGAACTCAATCATGCCTTTCAATCATTATAATTCGTCTAACCGCAAATGCTAAACGCCAGCAACTGAAATTATATATAAATTTGCGTATTTCTAAAATATGACATTGTTCCAACTTAATTGTGTCCAAATATCGTATTACAAGTGATTACATATTATATAAAAATATTATGAAAATTAATTGCAAATCAAATCAGGTTAAAATAACAATCACAAATTTAAAAATGTGAAATATCAAATTAATCACCAATTACTAGTGAAATTACGAATATCAATAATGAACTAAATGAAGTTTTGTCTTAAACATATAAATTCAAATTTTCAAGGTCAGTTGATAGCTTATTATATCTATTGACAGCCTTTAATAAGATAAAATATAATTAAGTCTTAGGATACAATAATGCTGATATCTGATAATGGATAATAGTGTTTAAACTTCTTTGTATAATTGGTTACCCGCAACCAACCTGTTTCAAAAACCATCTCACTACTTTTAACCCATACACTAATTAATATTGTGACTATATTAATTTAACTAATAACTGTGTAAAATCTAAGAATTCATATAGACCACCTCCTCAAATACTAAAGCAATTGTGGTACTGTGGTATCCATCATCATCATCATCATTATCAACCCATTACCGACTCACTACAGAGCACGGGTCTCCTCTCAATGTGAGAAGGGTTTGGCCATAGTCCACCACGATGGCCATGTGCGGATTTGCAGACTGTGATATAACAGACCAATAATAGGGGCTTCAATAAATTCATCAAAATAATGTCCCAATGGGGCAAAGGATAAGTCATTGTGTTTTGGTTGAATGTTCTGTTTCTTATGGAGGAACAATAACTTACTTCAGGATAATTCAAATGCACTATAAACATGCGTCCCTCGAAGTTGATTTTATGCACTTCGGACCACTTAAAGTGATGAGTCTTCCGGCTGCCTTGAAACGTCAATATGCCACTGTGGTTGATTCCAAGGTATAGTTGGTTACTCCTGTGGTCCTAGAACAACAAACCAATCTTGTTACTATTATTAATGCAAAATATTGGACATATGGATATTTATTAAAAAAATTATAAGATAAGATAAATACCCTTTATTGCACACAAATTTTAAACAGCCGAGTATGCAAAGGCGGTCTTATTGCTTAAGCAATCTCTTCCAGACAACCCTTGGGGAAAGAATTAAATAAAAGAAGAGGGTAACTGCGCAATTTTTTAAATATAATACAAGTTATCAATAAAAAAATATATATATAATATATAAATATATCCTTTTGTGTATAAATAAATATATATCAATACACATATATTATTCATTATTATGGCAATTAGTCATATAAAACTTTTTATATTACTAAATGCCATATAAAATTATAATATAAAAATTATTTTATTTTATTTAATAGGTTTACTAGTAATTTTTAAATTTACTTTCACTATAGTTACATAATAATTGACATGCTTATTGTAATAATCACACCAGAACGGCTGTACGCCAGAATTGAATGAAATTCGACACATAGGTTCCGCGATAAAGCAAACGTTTATTTTTTTACAATAGTTCCATTAAAATAATATGTGAGTTTGAAAAGTTGTTTTAGAAATACATAAATAGTTATAAAATGTAACATTTAGATTATGCATTCCTGATATATTATTTTGCAAAACAATAAGAACAACAATCACAGTTCAATGATTTGAATCACTTTAAGTACATATATTTATTGTACATTAAATTTTTTCCCTTATTCTGAAGAAAAAGAACGCTATGTGTGACCACACATAGCGTTCGTTCCGGGAATGAAAATGAAATGAAAATACACTTTATTGTACACCACACAATAGAAGAAATACAAGATAGTTAAGAAAAACACAAAGAAGGGAAGGTACGATAGGCGGCCTTATCGCTAAACATGTTTTCACATAATATATTATGTTTAAACTTGAATACAAGTTGATTTAGTTTATGACCGTACGTCAGCCTGACGTCTACCCTCTATGGGTGGTTCGCTGATCGGATTACCGCCACCGGTTCTAAGGGTCAAGGTTATAACAAAAAAAAAGGAAAATTCAGTAAATCTCCTACAGGATCTATTTTTGGCCATGTAAACTCTGTTATTTCTATTACATCTACAAACATTTTCATTTGATTTTAATAATGAACTTTACAATAATAAATTAATGATTACAACTCACTTTAACGGGATGGGGGTCAACGCCGTAGGTGTCGAGTTGGCATGCAATTTTTAGAAACGTCTGTTCAGCCTCCTGTGTGGTCATGCCCTTAACACCTCCCGTACCGCCCGGCGTTCCTTCCACGGGCTCTCTGTGTAACTCCTAAAAAATGAAATCAAATAATAATTACTTTTATACCTATTAGAGTATATTATGAATTAGTATACCTATGAGAGGCAGTTATATAAGCTTTCGTAAGTATTTCGTTCGCATAAATTATTGTTTAGTAATAACTACATTTACCTATTTAGAAGAGGGTTACGGTTCACGAAGGTTGCCAACTAGACACTATTACGAGACTCCAAACGAGACCAACTCGCACTCAACCTTTTTTTTAGTGTTTCGTACCTTAGTACGTTTGGTAAAAATGGATAACTTATATTTAGTTACATTCAATGCAAACATGTATTATTTAGTCCCTATAGTCGACGCATTTTAAACTGAGTCGTCGGGCAATAAATGTCACTGACAGTAGGAATGTGCATGCAATGCAACCCATTATCGATACTTGGCTACCTGCGCACGCGGGGTTGATGCGTCATCGTGACCTTTATTAGCACTCTGACAAAAACGGCCCTTTACGATCTATACAGTTTCTCTACGATTACGTCGAAAGAAACATATTATCTTAAGAATCTTTTATTTTCAGATAGCGAAAAATTATTCCTATTAATACTTATCATAATTTAACATATCGATCGTACCTATCCCGTTATCGATATGCACCTCTAAAATTCTTACTCACATCACTATACACCTACATAACTCTCCATAAGACCTACAAGTGGGGGCGAACAGACATAAATATTATGTATGACCCGAAGCCTCATTTTAAAATACGTCGACCATAGTGCGATATTTTCCCCTTATTCGATGGTTTGAAAAGTTAACTTGTAATTTTATAAAATCGAAAGAGCGCCATCTATCTTCGATTTTATAAATAATGAAGTTACCCTTTGCCGGATCGAATAGTTTAAAACCTCGCACTCGGAACTGTCTTACCAAATACTCAGAACTGTCTTACCATTACCTGTATTCTAGATTCGATGGCGTCAGTTTGTCTCAATAAAAGCCTCATCTCTGTCACATAGTTACCAACATGTATGCCCGGGTCATAGTCTCCGAGCTCAACTAAAACAAATATTGACATGAGAAAAACAAAACACGTATATACACGTAACTACACATTATATATGTGTTATAACCACATTTTTTCCAAAAAAGGTCCAGGTAGGTTTTTTGTTTAATTGTGACCATTTTAAAAACATTTATAATCAGTCCATCATGGACAACCCATTGCCGGCTCACTACAGAGCACGGGTCTCCACTCAATATGAGAGGGGTTTGGCTATAGTCCACCACGCTGGCCATGTGCGGATTGGCAGACTTCACACGCCTTCGATAACATTAGTATAAACTGTGTTGCATGAGCCGCCGCCCACCTCCGAACCTTTCAATAATAATTTTATGTTCTTCTAAAGAAAAAAAGACTAAATTAAACGAAAAATATAAAATTAACAAGCACATAAGTCGGAAAATTTTATTAGTACACGCTGAGGCGTTTTAATCACTGGGCTATCACAGCTTGGGCTCTTATCCTTGTATCAAAGTTTGGCGGTCAATATTCGAAAAGCTCCCATATGTGTCGGTAGCTTATTCTAGTTCATTCATTGTCTTCATTACATAATCATCAAACAGTTACTATTATTAACTTAAGATAGACCTTTTTTACGCTTACTTTATCCTGCGTTACAGAACTGCGCGCTCGCAATTTTTATTTGAGTCGTAAAAATTAACTGGCCATAAGAAATTGCACTCAAAAGTTTAACTTACGCACTCGTGAAAAAATATTATGAAATATAAAGGGTTTAATGCGTGTGTTATGGCAACCCTCTTATGAAAAGTCGCCGCAATAAAATAAAAATTACGTTTAGTCAAGTTTAGTGAATAATAAAAATATATTTATAAAAGAATCTATGGATAAAAAGAATTCATTTTTATTTCACCATATTGGTAAAATATATTGTGCAATTCAAACTACCTATAGTATATATTGCATAATATATTTCAAAGTTGGTTTCGGCGAGCGCAAATCAGCCTGTGAGAAGATGGATGACGTTGTGATTTTGGGTTTGTTGGACTGGCATTATAGTCCGAGCGCTTCCGTGACCGTGGATGAGACCAACGTCAGGTTAACGTCAGATAACCAAGACCTTGTCTTCGCCGGCGAAGACGCTGTTTTATGGTTTGTGGATAAGCGTTGGAAGCGTTGTCTATAGTCAGTCGGTCGTCAGTCATTCTTCATTAAGGATGTTCTTGGAGCGTTCTTGCTGGTTGGTGTTATAGTTGGACGCCTCAAACAGAGAGAGTTGGGGTGTGAGGCTGATCTCTCAAAGTAACCAGTTGGAGAGCTTTTTAAAATGTTGCTGTATCGTCAGTTATATTTTAATGAAAGCAAACTAACTATTAACAATGAATGTTTAAAAAGTTTTTGTATAATAAAAAATATATATTGCGCAATTAAGGATGATTCAAAGATTTTGATATCTATTGCAACATTGTTTTAGTTGCACAACATTTGTTATGAAATTTATGACTCACAAGTTAAATATGAATTTACAAGAATCAATAGTGTACTAAAATTATTGAAATCAAAATGTATCATAGTTAATTTAAAAGTAATATTTGCAATTCACAACATCCTCCGATATCTACTGTTTGTCAGCCTGTGCAATAAGATCTTTAAAACCTGTTGTAGCTATTCACAAGCTCTGGGCATCTAGAATTAAACACATAAGCTAAAAGGCCATTACTTAAAAAAAACCCATATATGTTCACTGTTACAGGTAATTTCCAGTCTACCAGAATAGTGAAAAACATCAGATATGGGGCAAGGAAAAACAGTGAATACAAGATTGCACAAATATTATACTTAATAGAAAATATAGTCTCAAACCTTAATACAAGTTAGACTGGCGGATAAATGGTTCAATATTACACATGTAATGTATTGATTGTAACGTTTAATCTAATTTTTAAAAATTTATACTAACATTTAAGCTGTACTGGCGAAAGAGGGCCCTAGTAGCCTAAATAAAGAAATTTATTTATTTATTATTTATATATTATTTATTTATTATTTATTGAGCAAGAAAAGCTATAAAATTGTACCTTTTAATTTCCAAGTTTATTTTATGCCTCTTATTAATTATTATAAAATTTGTTTGCACATTCTGTGGATTTTTTTTAACTGTCTGCCTATTACTGTTTATGAGACACAGCAAACTGACAATAGACGGGGTTCACAGGGGCTGATAATAGGACATAAGCCAATAAATGGTTGTCAAAGGGATTGACTACACACCCTACCTTGCCTGTTATTTTTCAAGCCACTTAATATAACTAATATAAATTTACTAAATTAAATGAAAAAGTGAAATAATCATTACAAAGTGCAACCTAATGTATCAGAATGTTATCAACACTCAAAACCATCCATTTTCCCATATATAACATAGGGTATGTACAGATTTTGTGCAGTACTTAATTGGACTTTGTCTAGTATTAAATAGGAAGCTAGCAGGAAACCACCCTTGATACTTTTAGTTTTCTAGGTGCAGCCTCCCAACATGTGCATATGATGGCCATAGATTGTTTTTGTGGGTAAAAATATCTTTCCTTCAGAATGAGAACAGCAAAAAAACATATATATATATATAAGGGTATTCTATGCCCCCTATTTTTTACACTTATGTTTGTAACTGTTTGGTACATAATCTAAAAAAAGGAATGTGGGTTTTAGATATTAAATAAAACTTACTTTGTATAATAAGAGCACCAAGCATGGCAGCTTCATTGGAGGTACAATATAATCTCCCATGAAGAAGATCTCGTTTCAATTGCAAGTATATCTGGAATCTTGTCACATCCTCCTTTAGCAACAGGGGATTTGGTGGATAAAACTTGACTCGGAAACTAAACAGTATAGGTGATGCATCTGTAATGACATGTAATCATAAGTCTAATGTTTGTGTCAATATATATATGTGTATGTGTAAGTCAGGATATTTACCTTTAACTTGTTTCAATATAACTTTAGCTAAATGTAACCAATGCTGAAAATGTAAAAAGGTTGATTATATATTGGGGATGTCATAATAATAAATTTAATACTGCAATTTAACGTAACTTGACATTCAACCAGTAGTCAACTAAATTCATATATAAATATGCTGCATATCATTTGTTCTCTATATTTTTCAAGTGAGATTTCAGGCTAGTATATCCCTATTATATCAAAAACATATTTTCTTACAAGTACACTTTCTTAACAAGCTTTTCTAAAAAATTATACTGAATTATATTTATATCGAATATGGAAGCGGTGATAGCCTAGTGGATAGGGCGTCAGCCTCCTAATCAGAGGTTGGTGGTTCGAATCCGGGCACGCACCTCTAACTTTTCGGAGTTATGTGCGTTTTTTTAAATTTAAATATCATTTGCTTCAACGGTGAAGGAAAACACCGTGAGGAAACCTGCACGTCTGAGAGTTCTCCATAATGTTCTCAAAAGCGTGTGAAGTCTGCCAATCCGCACATGGCCAGCGTGGTGGACTATGGCCAAAGCCCTTCTCATATTGAGAGGAGACCCGTGCTCTGTAGTGAGCCGGCAATAGGTTGATCACAAATATTTATATCCTCTATATAAATATAATCCCCTATATATATAAAATTATATCCCCTTTAGCCCTGGCAGAAAGGGATTTATGGGGCAATACTTTAAAATATGCACTTTAATGACTATATTCATTAATTAAATTAACCACTTAAACTTTTACTAAATTCAAGGCATTACATTTGTAAATTGGTGACCAAATCATACAGTGCTTTGTTTTGTGAAGTGAAATGTATAATAATTAGGTTTGAACACATTCATAATACTTTTCAAGGTTTCTGTATTATAAATTGTATGGGATTTCCATTGCTATACTCAACAACGCATCTATTTAAAATATGGTAGCAATGAGCTTAGCTAAATAAGGTCTTACTTAATTATTTATTTCTTTTAAATTTTAATGAGGCTTCATTGGTTATTACACCTATTATTTTTTATCTCCTCTTTCATTGTTGTAATAATGAAAAATGTACTTACCCTTTGGCCTCCTGCATCCACATACCGCAGTCCAAAGTAATCTGTCTCAGTGAGATTCAATTGTTGACACACATGTTCCAAAAGAAATTTACCTTTGTAGCTTGGCTGGAAATTATATTTGAAAACATAAAATTTATAATTAGTAAGGGGTATTGCCTGCAATTTTCAAGAAAATTTACCATTCTGGATTTTAAATTTTACATTTTTATAATAAAATTGTTATTTCGATGAGCAACCTGTAGATATATACTATTTAAGAAAAACCTATAATGTATTCTGGGGGCTGGACTCTTAGCCTCTGCTATATTTAGACAAGTTCAAGCCTATCTTAACCAAATCCCTATTTTAAGGCGCTATCCAAAAAAATAAGTAGAAAGGCACAACTAGACATAAATTAATCAATAAAATACGATAGAAAACATACAAAATTTAAAACAAACTGGATTAAATAACCTAAATAGATTACCTTTAAATTAGTTATGGATATTTTACCATAGTGAAAATAATTTTAATAGGATCAACTTACTTAGGCTGTATGGTCATTCATCTTTACCTGTTCCATTAGTATAAAATAAATAAACAATGTCAAACATGATGTTTCTATAGTTGTTTCAAGTGAATAATTCAATGATTTCTCATGTGAGACTTAAAAAATACTCTCCCTAATATATAAGAATAACCATAGAATTTAAGCATTATATATTCTGTTCAGTTTTATCCTCGTAATATATGTTATCCTCCTCGTAATAGTATTTTAAATTTTGCATTTATTTTTTATAAGTGTATTTTGTTTAAGATCTAACAAAAAAACAACTCAATATCACTCGAATTTTGGCGCAAATTTTATGACAAACAAGGTTTATAGAAAAAACTATATATAATTTTAGTAATTATAACCAAAGTTTTAATAGAACCAATATCTAAGTTAATAGATGCAAAATCAAAAAGAATTATAATATTTTTTATATCATATCGCTCTTAAAATCTCATACAATGACTTAGCATCATTATATACTCACATGGAATTCACATTCTAATATTTCTGTATCTTCTAATAAACGTACAGTACATTTATAAACAATATTGCTATCTCCTCGACTTTTAAACATGCTGAAATCACTGAATAATGTATTTCAGTTTTACGTTTGCTTGGTGTCTTTCTGAGGCTACGTTAGATAGCTAAACATCTTAACACATGAAATTACGATTACATTGAATTAGTCATTACGATATCTCGTCTTCCTTGCTTATTAGCAATAGGAAAGCCGATTGTGTTAATTTCTTCCTTATTTTCGTCAAATTTTGACACTTCGAAAACACAGATACAGAGACGAGATCAGAGAGTAGATAGAGACCTGTAGTAGAGACTATAGAATAAACAGTTCATCCATCCGCGGCTTTATCGTTCATTCCTAACTTTATACTTTATGATATAGTACATAATCCGATGAGGATACAAACCAAACAAAATCATTCGTTCTTTTAGATCGATAAAAAACATGCGCACTAGTATTTTGCTTAATAACGTTCAGTTTTATAACTAAATATGTTAAGTTCTCGAGTGATTTTTAATTGCCTTTATTGTTCAAATTCGTATTAGTATTTCTATACGTAGTTTAATAACATTACATTTAACTTTCATATACTCCAATTTGAGGTTTTCGAACGCAAATCAGGTTATGACGTCATGCATCAGCAAGTGCTATCAACTGTAAAATTTGTATATTGATTTAAGGTAATCAGGCAAAACATTTTCAAGTATTGTTTTATAAATATTCTGATGAATTTTAATTCAAATAACAGTATATAATAATTGTATTTTAAATATTGTATGAGTGTATATTTTTTAATATGTTTAAATACGACCTTTTGAATATTTATGCATGATGTGGCTACCTATAATATAAATTAAATTACATATACACACTACCTTATATTTAATTAATTTAAGCCCATTTTACATGTATTATTTTTTGATGTCCAAATAAATATATAAATAAAAAAAAGACGTGTGGCACTCGGTGACTGCCGCGTTAAAGCTATTGCATAGCATTTTTTATCAACTAAATTATTAATATTTCAAAAACAACAATGAAAATAAAAATATTAAAAATATTTATTAAGGTTATTTAATAATAAAAAATTAAAATATATATAAAAAGAAAAGAAAAAGGGAAATGGGTAAAATTTAACTCTAGATTTGATTACAGACAGACAACGGGACAGGTGAAACTAAATAAAAATGCTTGTCATAATAATAAAAATTAAAAAACGTGATAAAAAAATAAAGACGTACCCCAGGCTCGAACCTACGACTTTCTGTACAAAAAGCATACGTGATAACCGCTGTTCCACGGCAACTGTAATAGCCGTGGCGAAATATCTATATGCTAAAAAGTATCACCGCTGTGCCCGTCGGAGTGGGGAGCGTGAGGTTTTCTTTCGTTACGGAATTTCTTTATTCGGTCCCCGCGCTCAAGGCCCTCGATAGAAGCTATGCAATAGCTTAATAAATATTCGCAACGAATAAATTAAATGAAACGAAATATAACTGCTTAAATCAAAATCGCACTTAAATCAACAACATAAAGCTCCTGCTACTAATAGCAGCGTAATGTATTGTTAGTACATTAAATCATTCATTGTTAAACTCTATCGTCGACATGCATTTGCCTCATAACTTCTAGCTCAAGGTCATTTCAGAGGGGGTCGCCTTCTGAAACGACTTCCTACGCCACTGCAAGCACTTTGTACGTCATCTTATGTGTATATATATATATATATATATATATATATATATATATATATATATATTAAATGAAAAATCTGACTGTTGTCTAATTTTTGAACAGCCTTAAACCACTGCACGAAAAATGCTGCTTGGCATGCAAATAGCCATTATAAAAAAAGAAAAAAAATACTTCTGTTTTAATATAAAAAATGGAAAGTGAGTTAGTGTTTGTAGTATTTTGTTCAATCACTCGGTGACAACATAGTGGATATTTTGCATAGGAATAATTAATAGAAAGGAGAGTGTCAACAGCAACCTTTTATCTTACAAAAATATATTATTCCCTCTAGGGATCTTAACGGTGTAACAGGACTCTTCAGCTTTCAAATGAAACATTAGATAATTTAACGCCACGATACATTAATGTCAGGAGACTATCATAAAAAGTGGCACTAATTTTTTATGTCATACTTTGATAATATGCCTATATTAAAGACGCTTATATTATAATTATTATGAACACAGAGCCGATAGTAAAAATAATACTACCTTAGTAACGGCAGTAAGTAATTTTTTTGTCAACTCACAGAATTTCGTCGTTATTAATGGTTATTAATTGATTTATTAATCCTAAAACTCCCTGAATTTTTGTTTTTCCGATCGATTTTGAAAGTGAATTCAGCAGCAACATTTATATTTATTTCATAAAGTAGACAGAATATAACCTAATCATGCTTGCGGGTGAAACTGTTGCTAGGAATAAATAATTATTTAATAGCTTTCAAAGTATCGATATAATTTTTCCTCGAAATACACGTTAATTATATTAACGTGGCTTTAATTTCTCAACCCAATGAGTAATTACGTCTATTTAACAAGTTAAAGGGTAATTTAACACAGAATGTAGCCACACTAGTTACCGGAAGTGACTGTGAACCTTTTCTTCCAGGCGAAAGAAAAACCATTTCTCGTCCATTCTGTTGGAGTCTTTCTCGGATATTACACGCTATCCGTGGTGAGTGTCAAGAAGAATAAAAGTGAAGTGCCAAATCCCCAAGTGAATTAGATTTCCTCTCTTAAGTTAAGATAATAGTGTTAGTATTAAGATTTCTTTTACCCATTCCAATAATATTTCCATCGCATAGTAATCTTCCGTAAATATGGTGAAAATATGACATTGCGAAAAGGCTTTGTTTCATCTTTAGTTTTTTGTAAGAGAAGTCATTAAAGAGACAATTAATTAGTATTCAACTGTTAATATTATAACCGGCGTTTAATCCTGATTCTATCTTTAAATTTCTACTTGCTTACGCGTCATACTTCATTACCGGCACATGTCACCACGTGGTAGTGATTCCCCATATTGATACTTGTTCTCTCCGTACTTTACATTTCTAGCTTGGGAATATATGTAATCTAGTAATATATAGTTATATTTTTCGTATTTCAATGATATTTATTGCCGTGCTCGTAATGGCCGACATCCATTGTGAAATGTCAAGATAGGGCGAGGCGGCCATGCGGCAGCCATATTGCCGGTAACATAAATTCGCGCATGAGACAACGACCTTGTAGAAGTGCACCACCAATCCCGGTGTTTTGTTCGATCATAACAATCTTTATTCTAATCGGTTGTTTTTTCTTCTTTTCTAGACTAACCAAAAATGGGCAAGGAAAAGATTCACATTAACATTGTCGTCATTGGACACGTCGACTCCGGCAAGTCCACCACCACAGGACATTTGATTTACAAATGTGGTGGTATCGACAAGCGTACTATCGAGAAGTTCGAGAAGGAGGCCCAGGAAATGGGCAAAGGTTCCTTCAAATATGCCTGGGTGTTGGACAAACTGAAGGCTGAGCGTGAACGTGGTATCACCATCGATATCGCTCTATGGAAGTTCGAGACTGCCAAGTACTACGTCACCATCATCGACGCTCCAGGACACAGAGATTTCATCAAGAACATGATCACGGGAACCTCTCAAGCCGATTGCGCTGTGCTCATCGTTGCCGCCGGTACTGGAGAGTTCGAAGCTGGTATCTCTAAGAACGGTCAGACCCGTGAGCACGCTCTGCTCGCTTTCACCCTCGGTGTCAAGCAGCTGATCGTAGGCGTTAACAAAATGGACTCTACCGAGCCCCCATACTGTGAACCTCGTTTCGAGGAAATTAAGAAGGAAGTATCCTCCTACATCAAGAAAATCGGTTATAACCCAGCTGCCGTCGCTTTCGTACCCATTTCTGGTTGGCATGGAGACAACATGTTGGAGCCATCCACCAAAATGCCCTGGTTCAAGGGATGGATGGTGGAGCGTAAGGAAGGTAAGGCTGAGGGCAAATGCCTCATTGAGGCCTTGGATGCTATCCTGCCCCCAGCTCGTCCCACTGACAAGGCCCTGCGACTTCCCCTGCAGGACGTCTACAAAATCGGTGGTATTGGTACAGTGCCAGTAGGCAGAGTTGAAACTGGTGTTCTTAAACCAGGTACCATTGTTGTGTTCGCTCCCGCTAACATCACTACTGAAGTTAAGTCTGTAGAGATGCACCACGAAGCCCTGTCTGAGGCAGTGCCCGGAGACAATGTGGGTTTCAACGTAAAGAACGTGTCCGTGAAGGAGCTGCGTCGTGGTTATGTTGCTGGTGACTCCAAGAACAACCCACCTAAGGGAGCTGCTGATTTCACTGCACAAGTCATTGTGCTCAACCACCCTGGACAAATCTCAAACGGTTACACACCTGTATTGGATTGCCACACAGCCCATATTGCCTGCAAATTCGCTGAAATCAAAGAGAAGGTAGACCGTCGTTCTGGTAAATCCACTGAAGACAACCCTAAATCCATCAAATCTGGAGATGCTGCCATTGTCAACCTTGTCCCCTCCAAGCCTCTTTGTGTTGAAGCCTTCCAGGAATTCCCCCCTCTTGGTCGTTTCGCCGTGCGTGACATGAGGCAGACAGTTGCTGTGGGTGTCATCAAGGCTGTCAACTTCAAGGAAGCTGGTGGTGGCAAGGTCACCAAAGCTGCTGAGAAGGCCACCAAGGGCAAAAAGTAGCTAGTGCTGTTAACAGCTAAATTCTTTATTCAACTGCGATACTTCATTCACCGAAAGGTGTTCAGAAGGAAAAAAGGGCTACAAACTCATTCCTTTTCTATATTTTTTACATGGCTTATACTGTAACATTATTTTATAATTTATAAGGTTATACATATATCTAAATATTTTGTTATGACTACAACTAAAATGTAAATTCATAGAATAAAAGGTAGCCTCCAGTAAATAATAAACATGGTTTTATTTATGATTGTAGTTTGTATTTATTGCATAACCTTGCCAAATAGTTACCTAGTCATAAATTATTTACAGCAAAACCTTAAGTAAAGCAGGACTATAAATTTCATTAAAACTGGTTTACAGTAAATTTAAATCTGTTTAATTTATAGAATTCATACCTTACTTTTGCATAGCCTAATTTTATCTAAATCTGTTCCAAGCAATTGAGCTATGTATAATATAGTTACTTGAAAATTTAGATTTCATTAAAACTGGTTTACAGTAATTTTGAAACCTATATACTTATGAACACAGCCTAATTGTATCAAAATCCATTCTAAGCAAATTAGCTATGGATAAATTGCTGGCACCCATGAAAATTGCCAAGCCATAACCAACGTACCAACATAGCTCCCGAAAAGTAATAGGTAGGTGGATCGATTGTGCGCACTGAGGGAGGAGCAGATCAGGGGAAGTTTATACTGCAGCTGATATTGTCAAAAGCATTATTTTTTTAAGCATCATTTTTTGCATTGGGTAAGTTGTATGCTTTGAACACTAGTTACCATTTCCTATGCACAGTAATAGTGTCCCAGCGTGATAGAGCTATTCTAGAGATATAGTACCTACTTATTTGTAAAATTTGATCTTTTTAAATAAATTAAAGAAGCTATAAGTAATGAGTTAAAGACTGAAGCCTGGTTGCCCAGTAGAAACTCATTCCTACCGAGCAGCAAAGGGAAAAAAATTATTGCCATAATGTTCTTGAAACTTTACATGGGTAGTTTTACAGTCTACAGTTTCTACAGTACAGTTTCTACAGTTTTCATAAAAAGAATAATGTATGTGGAATTAGAAAATGTGACAGAACTTTTATAGCTTGGGTTAAAAATATCAGCAGAGGAAATACTTGTAGTGTGTATGACACACTGACTCTGACTACTCGTTATTTTTTTATTCAACAGTGATTTGGAGGATTCTGATAACTACTACCTAGTATTTTGGTCTTCGTTTCTTAGTTATTATTTTAAAGAAATTGATAGAAATAAGGTAGCAAATAATTAAATAACATTGCATTTAGTCTTGTGACCTAGTTACCAAAATATCTCTCAAACCATTTCAGCGAACAAGCTATGCTTGAATATATTATAAACTTACTGAGGCACAATTTGTAGGCATATCAATAAGAAAATTCTTGTGTGATTTTTCAGATTCTAGAACTGTATCATGTTTGTGTTCATGTTCTCAAGTTCCTACTTCATGATAATTGCATAATAATTGTACTATTATTTTTTACTTAAATTAAATTTGGTAGGACAACATGAACCTTTAGTGTGGATTCTAGCTTTCTCAGCAAGCAAGAAATCTAGCTTGTTCACATACATATATTTTATAAATTTTTGGCTTCCTTAAAAATCAATAAATTTCATCCGAATCAGTTCCTCGTTTGTGGCCTAACAATCACGCAACACATTTTTTATTTAAATCAAATATGTTCACTCACTGTACTTTTTCATATTATTCATGAGAGTAAGATACTGAAATGTAAGTAGGTAAATAATAAAATAAAATTCTAATTAATAATAAATATTACTTTATTTCTTGAACATATTAAAACATTGAATCAACAAACTAATTGGATAGGTACCACAGTAACTAATTACATAATATTAACATTATTTTTCAGATGATTCCTAAGGCTATTGAGTTTCCATAGATTCTTTCAAGGCCTCTTCTTGTTCTAGGATCATATTGGCCCATTCTTCTGCTTGCAAGTGTCTCTTTCTTCTAGCATAAGGAGCATAATATAACTTATGTGTAACAACAACAGCAGATGTAATCGAAATAGCCATAAGAACTTTTACCATGGGACTAGATGATCGAAGCCAGTTTTTTAGTATCCCCATATTTACTGAGTAACAGGATTTTCTGTGTTGTCAGCTTGTTCTTTTCTTTTTCTAGGGAAATGCTGGTCGAATAAGGGTCTCCAAATGTAGACTCCGCCAAAGACACCTAATATAGTCACAAAAATAACTTGACCTCTTGTTATTCCGCGAGGTTTGTGTATTTTCATATTCTTCGTCAATACTTGATGGATAGGTGCTTAGTTAAATTTTTAAACTTACGGCTAAAACAAGTACCTACCTACCTATTATTTTTGTTTATAACCTAAAAACTGAGCGTAAAATTGACATTTTAATGATTAATTAGTAATCTGTGGAGCATCCGGGCTTCCGGGCATGCACCTCTAATTTTTCGGAGTTATGTGCGTTTTTAAACAATTAAAATATCACTTGCTTCAACTTTTTTGTTAATTTTTATGATTTTGTATCATGGAGTATAATTAAAAGTCAGTTGCTATAACTAGGCTTTAATTTCGGGTTTTGGATTATTTGGATTCGCAGGTTTATCTGACAATGTATTATCATACGACGTATAATATATTATACATGAAACTCTATTGAAGAATAGTTAACATAAGTTTTATTTTAATTTCTTTATATTTATCTCCGTTTAAACATCCTTTTTCTTTGCCCTTATATATAATGATTATATATAAACCATCAGAAATCATCGTTTTTTATATCCATCCAAGTACTTTTGTGTGCGACGAGTGGACATAAGAACATCCATTAATAAAATACTTTTTTCAGAATCTGTTTCATTATTTCTCTTCAACGAGACGTCTTGTTTCTCCATGAAGCCTTTTTTATTGTGTTCTGTTTGTCGAATCGAATACCAATCTCCCTTAGAATTGGTTTCACATTCTTCAAAGACCCTTTGACCAATCCACGAATAATGATTTCAAGGTCTGAAGTTGAAATCTTAAACAGAAAATGTAAGCCGTATTTTGAATGACACTATAGCTGAAATCTTCTAGCTCCAAATGGAGGGTTAGCTTATGGTTACCTTTTTTCCACGATAAGAGAGTAGGTGACCCTTTTCCGTAATTTTAATTCACTATCCTACTCAAAGTATTTCTAGACATTCCAGTGGCCTCAGAAACCTGATTTTAAACTTCATTATGATATCTGTATTTCTTTATTATGAACATAAGAAGAGTCTACTCTTAGCTGTATTCATTTAATTAATATAATATGTAGCTTAATGTTGCTAGTTTAAAACGCTACTAAAAAACGTTCATTTATAAATACCAAGTTAAATTCTAATCATCATCATCATCATCATGATCAACCCATTATCGGCTCACTACAGAGCACGGGTCTCCTCTCAATATGAGAAGGGTTTGGCCATAGTCTACCACGCTGGCCATGTGCGGATTGGCAGACTTAACACGCCTTTGAGAACATTATGGAGAACTCTCAGGCGTGCAGGTTTCCTAACGATGTTTTCCTTCACCGTTAAAGCAAGAGATATTTTTTTTTTTTTCTCAAATTCAAATAACTCTGATGATGTCGCAAAACGAAGGCGCACTTTCTCTTTTCGTTCAACCGCAGAAGCAACAATGTTATATGGGCTATATTTGACTTAAATAACTATTCTTGGACCACCATTTAAACTAGGTACTTTCGTGAAGTTTTTAACCAACCTATCTTCTTAATATCAATGTCAATCGATAGGCTTAAAAAGACTAGTCCCTAGAGCTACAGGTAGTTAAAAAAAGTGTAAATTTTTAAGTCCTCATAAAAATTATATAGACTTTAATATTTTCATACTTATCTATCAATTATCTCCGGTACTTAAATAATTAATGGGCACATTGGAGATAATTATATTGGCACCATCTTGCAAGACGATGACAGCGACGAGTCTGTGGGACACAATTGGTAGCGCCGGTGGCGCGGACTATAGTATAGAGATTAGAGATTATACCAAGTCGCTTTGAAGAAAACATGTCATACAGTACATACTCTTTAATCTGTGGTAGATAGTAAATATTGCATTGGTGTTTGATATGGTATAATTGTGCGGCCTAACCTACGAGATTAAAACTGCAAAAATTTATTAATTTCCTGCAAGTTCCGTATATTTCGAAAAGTTATTAAAAATGGCAGTAAGACATAACAAATTGCCAAATATATTAATAACTGGTAAAATTTATACCCTAACCCATAAATTGTATTTTGTACGTTATTTGTAATTCTCATCAATACAATTTTCTCTTTAATCTAGGAACTCCAGGCGTAGGTAAATCAACGATATCCAAAATGCTATCTGAAAGAACGAATTATCCTTGGAGAGAAGTATCAAAACTAGCGGAAGAGTATAATTGCTTAGATGAATATGATCCAGAATATCAATGCCCTTTTCTAAATGAAGACA
Organism: Lasiommata megera; assembly: GCA_928268935.1. Taxonomy (NCBI): domain Eukaryota; kingdom Metazoa; phylum Arthropoda; class Insecta; order Lepidoptera; family Nymphalidae; genus Lasiommata; species Lasiommata megera. The sequence continues at coordinate 16,982,006 of OV743308.1, read as the reverse complement.
AGGTAAATCCATATGATCAAGTATTATATTACTGATTTATACTGATAATAATAAAATATTACCGCCTCATTGGCTTAGCCGTTTGCCTGTTCAACCATGGAACACAAGTACCTGGGTAAGATTTGCGGGTCAGGCCAATAATTATTATTGTGTTATACTCTCAAAATTCTCAGTATGAGACTGGAGCTAGGTAATTGGCCCCCGAGTCCTGATTTATTATCACTGATTATAATACACATTTAACTTCATCAAATGGTAATGTAGCAAAATAGAGAGACTATCCATGCCCTAAAACCCTTTCACTGATGAGGCCTCCTTGCCTGTGAATAAATGTATTCATTTATTCACAGGCAAGGTGTAATTGTGAGTGTATGTTTCTTTATTTATTAATGTTTTTAATGCAAATCAAATGCTAATTAAAAATTAGTTACATTTTTTTAAATATAAGAGATATATTTTAAACAACCTGTTCTTGCAGATTTTTTATAAACCATCAAATCAACATCAATCAACAATCCAAAAATACAAAACATTATTTTCATATGTTATCATTGTAAGCCTATAAAAGGTTCCGTTTTGGCACAGGCCTCACCCTCCAAAGATTTAGAGGGATTAAAAATAATTATTATCCATACATTACAGGCGTTAAGATTAGAACTTTAATTCAATTGAGTTGCCAACACCTTGCCTTTTTTTATTAATTTCAGTTATTGGATATAATGGAAGGCATGATGGCAAAGGGTGGCAATATTGTTGACTATCATGGCTGCGAATTCTTCCCCGAAAGATGGTTTGATGGTGTGTTTGTTATAAGGACAAATAACACCACATTATATGACAGGCTGTCAACCAGGTAATTAATGACCTTGAGTTTAAAGGAATTGAGTATTTCAGCTTACCTACTGGTCCAAAATATATGTATGTTTCCAACCCTAACCCAAAATTGCTGCACTCAATTCAGGCAGTTTCATATAAACATCCTAAACTACCATATGAAAATTGCAAGTTTTTGTTTGATGACGGAAATGCTATAAACATAACCAAATTTTGGTCAGACATGGGTGAATTGAGTAAAAGAACAAACTTTGTAAATGCTTCACCACTTTTAATGGATTGACGATAGTTATGCAAGTTATGAGTATTAGCATTTTTTAGAAAATAATATTGAAATTACTGTAGGTACTAATGGTATTTCAAAACATGAAATCAGCTGAATTTTACTGTTACAGAGGCTACACTGGAAAAAAATTGGAGGACAACATACAGTGTGAAATATTTGAGACCCTGTTGGAGGAGGCCCAATCTTCATACAAACCAGAAATAGTCCAAGAGCTGCAAAATAACACTGAGGACCAATTGTATACTAATGTAGATACAATTGTACAGTGGATAGAGAGGTGGAAGGAAGATAATATATAGCTTATAATATATAAACAAATTAATTTGTTTTTATTTATTCTAATATTCCCATGGGATTCCATTTAGATTTTAATAAATGAGCAAGGTTGAATATGTTTACTTTGTATCTGATGTTAGGATAATAGGAAAATTATAGAAAATCAGCCAGTTTCCCAAGGTTATTGAATCTTATTTTGTAAAGAATTGGCGAAAATAAAACTTTTTTATTTTATAAATAATTCCTATTTATTAAAAAATGACCACTGACCAAATAAGTAATAAATTACTGTATTTCATTCAGTCTGAATCTGATTGTAATTCTGATATATTAATTATTAAGGATCTATGAAAAAGCTTGGTTGGTGTATATTAATTATTATAAAGTTGATACACAAATTATACATACAATATTATCTCACTCTCAAACATAAACTACCACCTAAATATTGATAAATTGAAATAATTCACTCATTATTAAATGGAATGACACCAAGAAAAGCTTTTTTGACGACAATAGGTTATTTCACATAATTATGTCAACATAAATGTTCATGCTCTTTTACTACATTGTAGTGTTATAAAAAATAGATTTTTAATGTGCAAGTGAATGCTTGCACTAAACATACACATATTTCATGCACACAGATCTTTCATGGAAAGTATAACTTCACAGCAGTCTACAATTCATCTCTCACGTTTCCTTTTCTGTCAAAGCCTTTGAGGTCGCTTGAGGCATTTTCAGATACATATTTAATGAAATCTTCGACAGCACGTCCACCCTGTTAATAAAATAATTAAATTACTGGAAGACAGAGAAATATTTAGAATCCACAAGATAAAATTAATATGTCTTCCACCTCAGCTTATTAATAATACCTTAGGAGGGGGCACAGGCCTTCTCTCTGAGGAAAATATACCCATTACTCTACAACAGACTGGTGGGCCTTAACAGTAACGTGATATTAACCGCGACTGATAGCTCAGATAGCCTAGTGGTTAGGGCGTCAGCGTCCTAATCAGAGGTCGGCGGTTCGAATCTGCGTAAGCACCTCTAACTTTTTGGAGTTATGTGCGTTTTTAAAAAATTTAAATATCACTCACTTCAACGGTGAAGGAAAACATCGTGAGGAAACCTGCACGCCTGAGAGTTCTCCGTAATGTTCTCAAAGGCGTGTGAAGTCTGCCAATCCAATATGGCCAAATTACTCTCATATTGAGAGGAGACCTGCGCTCTGTAGTGAGCCGGTAATGGGTTGATCATGATGATGATGATGATAGACAGAATTTTTAATAAGTTGATCTTAATATTTAACCATGTTATGGCATAACAAAGGAATGGCATTGACCTTTGTTACACAGGCTAGCTACTGGGCAGACAAGGTAATTTTAACGGTGACTTACATTGTATCTGACAGGTTTCTTATTGTTATCCTTGGGTTTCCAGTAAATAGTGGGGAATCCTGACACTTCGTAGAGGGATTTGGGCCAGTCGTTGGTGGTAGCATCCATCTTTATGACGTCAACCTCTTCATCTTTCAACTGCAGATCAGAATGTTAGTTTTTAGTTATTGCAAATGACAACGAAAGTCACAAGGTGATTATTTTGGCTTACTACAATTTTTTCCGAAAATAGCAGCCAATATAATGTTTAAATAACGTCTGATTAGTTATGCAGTGTTTTGCCAAACTTCATCTGGCATAACATTTGTCAGAGTGTGATAAAACACTGCATAACTGTTTCCACAATATACCACTTTATTTGTAATGATCAACTGTCTACTTCAGGCAGTTTTCATTGTGTTCTATTGAAATAACAGCAAATGATTACACACCTTCTCACCAAGCTCCTCCCAAACTGGTGTAAGTTTCTGGCAGTGGCCGCACCAAGGTGCATAGAACTCGACCAGGGCGTCTCTGCCACTATCAGTCACCAGCTCCTTGAAGTTCTTGCCAACAGCAACCTTAACTGGTCCATCATTCTTCTCTGGTAAGGGTTCAGATTTGATGAAGGGCTCTAGTTTCCCATCTAGAAGGTCCTTGGAGAAAGCAATCACGTTTTCTATGCTGTAAAAAAATTAAAAGCTATTTATCATTCACAGAAGCTTCCTTTCTCATGCGAGAGACATTTCTGAATCAAAAACGCATGTTATTGTGACGTAACATATTAATGATAGGGGATCAACAGCCTAATGCCCTCTTCAAGGCACGGTGGTGGACAACTCCGAGCTGGTACGAAAATTTCTATATAGAAAACCAAAATACCTACTTTGGCATCCCAATAGTTAATGGTTCTCCATTCAATAACTGTGTGAGTGAACTATAGCAGATTAGCTAACAGAGGATTTTTTTTTTATACACGACAAGTTAGCCCTTGACGGCTATCTCGCCTGGTGGTAAGTGATGATACAGTCTAGGACGGTAGCGGACTAACCTGTTATGGGGTATGGTAAGGAGTATGGTAAACCCAGTCCTAATCCCGCTAAATCGCTTGGCGACATGTCTCTGTCGGTAGGGTGGTAACTAGCCACGGCCGAAGCCTCCCACCAGACCAGACTCAATCGGGGAATTTAACCCAGGACCTCCAAATTTATAATATGACAGCGAAGGAAGTTGGAATGAGAGACATTCCATGCCATTCTATGATAACTAAGATTAATCAGCGATATAATTCATTCACATAATTGGACCTTAATACTACGGAGAGATATTAATAGTGGCGTTCAAGTTGCGTGTAACCCGTCACAAGAAGCGTACGGTTATTCGAGAGTACGTATGATTGGTCGACCGCAGGGCTCAAACTAGAACGAACTAGACGTGTGGTCGTTTTACAATAGAACGATTATTAATGAAACCTAGGTAGAAGTGTTGAATTTATAATTTTAGCGGATTACATACAAAACTTTACCTTCCTTCAATAGTATGGTACATAAATTATCAAATATTTTTTCCATCATAAACTTGTTAGGTACTAAAATGTGTTTTAAACACTAAAAATAATTGGAGCATGCATACCGACATTATTCTGGTGATAACAGAAAAAACAATTAGGTATGTATGTTTTGGTCGTCCAGAAATGTTTTTTTTTTTAATTTTTATTTTTAGATCCCGTGAAATATTGCGTTAGGGTTCACGCTAGGAGTATGCTTTAAAAAACTCTTTACCTGAACTCAGTGCTCATGACGAATTTGTTTCCGTCGATGTCCTTGCCGGCCACGACAGGTTTGTCGCCCTTCGCGAAGTCGATGCCGTAGTCGTTGAGCTCATGAACGAAGTCGTCCTTATCACTGATGGCGAACATCACGTCGGACATCTCCTTGGCAACCTGTTAATTAATTTTAAACTTTGTTTAATTTCATTAAAGTTTTTAAATTAAGACATTTAACTGTTTTCTGTTACTCCTTTTGTACCCCCACGCACCCGAACAGTCTTTGGTGCCAACTCCGTCATCCCTAGATTATGTAAATTATCAAACAATTTCTGTAAGTCGATCGATTTTAATTTTAATTCACCTGCAGCGTTTCGGAAACTAGTAATAAGTGCCTTAATAAGCCAATCAAACTGATTATGTATCAACTTATTAATAAGTAGCATTGTTTTCAATTTTATTAATCATAAAACAATCTTGCTGATTTCACTTAATATTTAACTAGAACTTAATTTCTCTTTTTTTTTTCTTTTATGTTTATTTTATTTTTTTAAGTTGTTTTTGACTTTTTTCTGTTTTTTTTATTGGTTTATGTTATGCATGTAGTGTTTGCTTTAAAATGATTTAACATACATCTTACATGTAATTTAACTGTAGATAATTTGAGTAATTTGTTTAAATCGCTAGCAAACCTTATTCAAATAAATAAACTGTTAATCTTTGATTAACGAAAAAAAATAACGAAGATGTGATAGCCCACTGGTTAGGATGTCAGCCTCCTAATCAGAGGTCGGCGGTTCGAATTTGGGCACGCACCTCTAACTTTACGGAGTTATGTGCATTTTTAAAAAAACAATTATAATATCACATGCTTCAACGGTGAAGGAAAACATTGTGAGGAACCCTGTGCTCCTGAGAGTTCTCCATAATGTTGTCAAAGGCGTGTGAAGTCTGCCAATCCGCACATGACCAGCATCGTGGTCTATGGCCAAACCCTTCTCATATTGAGAGGAGACCCGTGCTCTGTAGTGAGCCGGTAATGGGTTGATCATTATGATGATGTTGTTCGATTAACTGTTTTTATTTATGTGGCGTTAGTGGGTCTTGTTTACTTAATTTTTATATTGCATGTTTTCAAATTCAATTAATATAATTACTTATCTAGAAAAACGCACGATTGTATGTAGTAGGTTCGTTTGATTTTTTTGAAAGCAATGAAAGTGATAATGAAAAAAGACAATTTTTTTTTTTCTGACTATCTATTAGCTGTACAAACCCTATTGGTTGCCACAGCGTAACCGGGCTGTTTGGCGAGCTTTGGAAAAAAGCTCTGCCAGAAGAAATTTTGAGCCCTGGGGCTCGTAGAAACTAAGGGAACGACTGCCTAAGGGCGCCTCCTTTGAGGCCGAACCTCGGCTTAGGCGACGTTTGGGATACCGGGGGGTCGGACGGTAAAAGACAATGCAATACCTTCAACATACGGTTCCTCCAGTAGTTAGTGCCTTTGGGGTTCTTCACGTAGTCCACGTCGTAGTAAGCGACGACCAGCGGGTTGCTGAAATCGTTGATGTTCTCCTTCTGACGCAGACCGACCAGGCCGTGACTAGAAACAATATTTTTTTTTTTATAAACATAGCAAGCAAACGAGCAGGCGGGTCACCTGATGGTAAGTGATTACCGCCGCCCATGAACATTTGCAGCACCAGAGGAACCGCCAATGCGTTGCTGGCCCTTGAGCAATTTGTTAATCCGCCCTTTGAAGATCCCCATATTATAAACATTAGGGAACACAGAAGATGGAAGCTGGTTCCACAATTTGCAGGTGCGTGGCAGAAATGACCTCAAATAGTATCAAGGTTTACATAGAGTATGATTACGTTCGCTCAAACTGTTTGCCTGCGTTCAGAAACAATGTTAAGACACAGAGCGGCCCGAAAGGCGGCGTCGGCTTCTACAAAGACTCAACAAGTGCTGTACACCCGCAGTTTATATTGATGCGACGCGCTTCACTGACAGCGAAACTATTCTAACAAGCAAACAAAGTGTGAGGACTAGTACCTTCTTAATATATATATATATTAAGCGGTCTAGGATGGTAGCGGGCTAACCTGTTAGGGGTATGGTAAACTCATACTCCTAATTGGTTTCTACACGACATCGTGCCGGAACGCTAAATCGCTTGGCGACACGTCTTTGTCGATGGGGTGGTAACTAGCCACGGCCAAAGCCAGACAAAACCGTACCGTTAAAAAAATATTGGTTCTAAACTATCAAATAATGTTGTAGGTATTTTTTTATTTTCACATATCTGCTAAAATAGACTGTGGTTGTACTGCAATAATTTATTATTTGCAGTACACCTAATACCTTATAATTCAAAATAAATAATGTACATATTATTAAATTTGATAGTGCTTTGTAATTCGTAACAACTATTTAAACTGTCATGAACTTATCATATCAAATCCTATTTCCTTTATAACATGTTAGCAGCCAGTTTTTTATTTATCCTATTCAATGGCTAAGCGATAAAGATTTGACTATTTAGTGTCAGGCCTGTCAATATTTTATTTTATTCATTTATTTGTATTTATAAATAATATTATAAATTCGCAAGTGAGTTGGCTAGTTTGCCCATCCTCCACGAAAAACTTTAGCACTACCAATAAATATATGCCAGTCTCTAGGCAGCAAGCTCTCTCTATGTAAATTTAGCTGTTAATAACATAGATAACAAAGGTTCTATTAAACACGTAAACGTACTTACTACTACCAACAATTCCCAGTTGTTTTCCGTGGGAAAAATTATCGTGTCTTTCTCTATAATGCCAGATATTTAGATCGTTGCAGCGTTTAATATCGTAAAAAAAAAAAGAGTCGAAATTGCGTTATTATAATATTAATAAATGGAAGTGATGGATGAATGAATTAGAAATTCAGAATACCAATAGTTAACGAGGTCGCTGGTGCATATTTATAATACAGATAATTAAATTGAAAACTCACTAGTTATCCTTGATGAACGCTTTCAGCGAGCCCTCGCCGTTGTATACGATAGACGAGTCTTCAAACTTGTTGTGCGTACGCTTGGGGCGGAACAGAACGACGTTGTCTCTGTTGACAAAGACGCAAATAAAATTTACCATTGGCGCTAAAAACATAAAAGCATTGTTTCAAGTGTTTTGACCATTCATTTACCACTAGACGTAGATAGATCATTAACGCTCAAAAACTGGGACGGAATAGTAGTGCACAAATAGTCGTGTGCACTCCTTTCCCCCAGTGTGTGACAAGGCTAGACGAAAGTCGCCGATTCTAACACTCGAGCCGTATAATCCGAATGAATTACAAAGCACTACGCGCCGCTATAGATAATATAACGGCCAAGATGTCTAGTATATTAGACGGGTTGTAATACATCGATATACCGATATGTGGGAATGTATAATTAGTTGGTGACAAATTCTCGCCTTGTTTTTGTATGACGCGCTCTATCTACGGCTAGTGGTAAATCAATGGTTTTAACCCCAGATCCCTTGCTCGCAAAATTTTATTTGGAGTCACTCAAGTCATAATAAGTCCCATATTCAATATAGTGACACGAATATTCAGTCTGATATTAAATTTGGTTACCGAATTTACGTACACATAATTTATTTAGAATATTATTTATTAAACTCACGAAATGTTCGTTATAACTTTCTATCTTCTTATGTCTTGCGATTCAAATTTTATAGGAATTTAAATTAGTTGCAATATAATATCCATTGTAAAAGTTTCATTTTGTTTGATGGGACAAAGGAATATGATAAAATACATGCTATATTTGTTGTTTGTTCGTGACATGCCATAATTATTACAATATGAATATTTGAATAACATACATTCATAAATAATGCTATACTATTAAGTCGGGAAGTCTTTTTGAATAAAGTACTTATTTATGTTTATATTGTAATAAAATCTATTTGTTTGTAATATAATCTGTATCTGACCGATAAATAGTCTTTTGATGATATTGAAAAGGTTACATAGGTAACAAATTAGTGAAATGTTGTTTCTTGGTATTTTTATTTATGTCTAAAGTAGAGACAATTTTTTTTTTATACACTACAAGTTAGCCCTTGACGGCTATCTCACCTGGTGGTAAGTGATGATGTAGTCTAGGATGGTAGTGGGCTAACCTGTTAGGAGTATGGTAATATTCAACCCTACTAATTGGTTTCTACGCTACATCGTGCCGGAACGCTAAAATCGCTTGGCGACACGTCTTTGTCGGTAGGGTGGTAACTAGCCACGGCCGAAGCCTCCCACCAGACCAGACTCGAGCCGGGAATCGAACCCAGGACCTCCAACTTTATAATGCGCACACACTGCGCCACGGAGGTCGTCAAAATAATATAAGATGAGAAAATTATCTTAATTCATTGTAAATGAACTTGAAATTTTAAAAAGTAATTTATTACACAAATTATATAAACGTGAAAGTTTGTGTGTGTTTATATTTGCTATGGGTATCCCGATTTAGGTATCGTTATAGGTACATCATATATAAGTGGTTGTATGTTTAAAAGTGCATGCATTAAGGGTAAATTGCGCCAATCCTAAAAAGTACAAGCATAAAGAGGCTTATCCGCAGCCACAAATGGCGTAACTAATATTTTTATAAACAAAACATTTTGAAACATAGGTCTTATCTCACAGTGTTTGCGTTAGTACAGATAAGATTAAAGTTAGTCAAAAAATTAGGCCCGCCTTTTACGATTTTTAAAAAAATACACGACTAGAAATAGGTTTTAACCACACTCATATGTATTGGTTGCAAAAATGTGCATGCCACCGCGTACTTGTTTTTGCTTGTAACTAATTTAAAAATTCTCAAAACCCAATAATCAACTTGATTGTTGATTGTAGATGGAGATCTAAAGATATGGGAGTGTTGAACGGCAAAATGTGCTCTAAAAAAGCCTGCAAGATATTATAATATTATATTAATCATTATTCATTTCTGTCATTTTATTCGCAACTTTTATAGGCACACTAAGATATAGTATATCCACACATACATACACACACTCTTGTGGTGTGTTTATTAGTTATTGGTTGTTTTTAATGCAATGAAAATAAAAAAACTCATGAGCTGTGCACTGTGCAAGTAATATTTCGATCGATCTATTTTTTTTTCGCTGGGAAATGTGTTTACGCATCCCCTCCGGAAGCGACGCAGGCAAGACTGTGCCACTTCCAATGCATCCAAGGACAGACCAATAATAAATAATTAAAGTTGTGCGAATATTAAAATTTTTCTCAACTTATTTCAGCTGCAACAATAACTGAATACAGTTGTGCAAACATTAAAACAATTAGTTAAAATTTATCTCAACATATTTTAACAAATTTTTTTTTATCACCTACTGATTAAACACTAGTTAGTTATTATAAAATATTATATACAGATACAATTCTAAATTCAGTCATCTAACATGAATTTATCATTTATCTTTAATCTGAAGGGTTAAATTCGGAGAAAATGCAATTCCCAGATATTGCAAGAAAGGAACTTAAGGAATGTCCGCAACCCCAGCATATCAATAATATAATAGTTAAAGCAAGTCTTGTGCTGACACATACATAAATGTAACCATGTTGGAGATTATGGAGCAGGTTTGGAATAAAAAAATACTAATTATATTATGTGCTTTCAAATTTAACCTTTTAGCCAAATCAGGTGCTTACAGCAGGATTTTTGAGTAGAAGGCAATGCAACTAAAACCTGGTTGCTTTACCTTTTCAATCAGTAAATAAGTTAAGCAAGTGGCTAAATAATAGTCCTTATCACAACTTACTTGTATCCAGCCTTCTTCAGCACAGCCTCAGCAGATGTATGTGCAAAGGTGATTTCTTCCCTCATCTTATCTGCAGTCTTAAGGAATTCACCCTTGAGGTCTGTCTCTTTCTCAAAGAAGCCAATTACTACAACTTCGTCTTTCGCAAGCATTGCCTCATAATTCTCAACAGTGAGGAGGTCCTTGGAACTTGGGCCAACTTGGGCACGCATGAATTTAACAATACCATCTGTGAACAATTATTTTGTTTAACATATTTGAAGTAGAATAATGAGTGCTTTAAATTCTTCTCACCTAGTCTTACTTTATACAAAATGGGTAAAGTGTTGGTTTATAATTATATATATATGACTCTCATTATAATATTTAGCAATAACCATCACCTTTGGTGAAATATCTGCCATTTTCCAACAAGAAACATGTTTTACTCAAGATAGTAAACTTAAAGAAATTTCTTTAAGTAAAAATAAAACTCAAGTCCTATAAGGTAACCTAAATGGTAAAATCAGGTTAAATAAAAGGCTCTTTTAATCTTTGTGCTATTTTATGATCAATATCAAAATATTGTTGACCTGGTTATAAATACAATGAAAATTGTAGATAGGTACTCACTTGATTCCCTAGGACCATTGTATTCTTGTGAAAGTTCTCCTTTTCTAAATATTTTGAGTGTTGGGTATCCAGACACCGAGAACTTCTCACAGGTGCTTTTACCAGCCTCCGTACAGTCCACTTTAGCCAATGCCACGGGTGGGTCATCATCTTTTAAAACGCCGGCAGCGACCGCGTATTCAGGTTTAATTCTCTTGCAATGACCACACCTAACGTAAATATCGATTTAAGTACATTACACTTTTAATTTAAAATACATAAAAAGGTTGTTCACCTCAAATTTAACTTACCATGGAGCGTAAAACATGACAAGAGCGGTATCATGTTGAGCTATAACACTACTGAAGTCTGAATCTGTAAGCTCTAGGACATCTTCTTCTGCGGCCTTACATAAATAAATTACAGCTAAATAAAAAACTAACTTAAGTGATCCTAACATTTTGAAACTTTCACTGGGATTCTTTATATTCCGTGCGCTATACCTCGCCGACTAAGTGAAGCTATTGAAGGGAACAAGGACCGGAAAAATACACGTATCAGCCGCAATTGACGTTTACCGGGAACAGCGTTGGCTGTTTCTGATTGGCGGATTACGGACGCGTTCTTATAATCACTTCCAGTTCACCGTTACGCATTGAAACGGCAAAATTAGAAATTTTGTTATTATTTAAATACTACATTAGTGTACATAGTTATGTAAAATATCTCTTTTCTAAAGTTCTTGGGAAATTATTTTACATGCAATTTAAATCGGTAACTTTGTTGTTGGACCTTAATTTACCGATTAAATGGTACAACATTATAGACGTCAAGCAGTCGACGCATTGTTTCGTTTGTCAATGGTTTGTCAGTTAGCTTTGCTGTCAATTGGAAAATGGCAGCGACGAGTGTTGTCGTTCTCGACAGAGGCAACAATACAACTTGTACCGTAAATCTTTTCGGTAAGTTTTATTGTTTAATTAAGTTGCTTAAACTATGATTTGTTTAAAAACATGTATGATGAAGCTTTTTGTAAAGTTTATGATATATTTGAGAAAAGAAGCCGCATAACCTGTAAAAGTTTTTTTGTTATTATTTTTATAAAGATGCGCGGAACTTTTAAATTAGTTAATAACGCGTAAATACTAGGTTTCAACTTTATATGCAATTATGATTATATTAGTTGTGAGCTATAATGCTTGAGTAAGTTAAATTTTGGTGATCGTATCGAATATAATAGGAGGTATTATAAGTACAAGTTTTTTTCGTTGAATAGACTGAGAAGTTGTCTGACTATGAGGCGACCTTGGCTATTGGATTGTAGGAAGTAAACTGTATACTTGCTTCTAAATTGTAAGTGGTTATTTGATGTACTCACAAAAAATGTTCATAAGCTGTCTAGCAACATTAATAAATAATTAGGAGGCGATTTGTACCAACATTGTTAAGTATTAGCCTTCATTGACAGTCTATACTAATATTATAAGTTTGTATATTTGTTTGTAGATTATTTTACCAAAATTAATTAATTATAATTAATTTATGGATGTTACTGTTTACATTAAAAATAGGTATAAATTACTGCTAACTAGCTACTTTTCATAAAACCTATCTTTTTGGTAATTTTAATGACTATTTGTACAGCAATCAATAATTTTATTTTATTTTTATTTTATTTTATTTAATAGGTTTACTAGTGATTTTTACATTTACTTACTACTATACTACACTATAGTTACATAATAATTTACATGCTTATTGTATGTAAAATTGTCTTAAAGTAAACACAACATGCAGTTTAAGTTACATTGCAATATAGCAATAGTTAGAATAAAATGAAGTTAATATTGTTCATAATTTTATACATTATAAAGAAGTTTATACTTAACAAAATGCAGGTTAAAAATAAACATCTGGTAACAGTAATGTAAAGTTAATTTTATACATTTTGTATGTGGAAATGGAGTAGATAGCTGATTACCAATTTTATTTATTATTTTTATCAAGGATATAAAGATATAAAGACTTTGCAATATATAAAGCCTGAAATAATGGTATTTTTAATTAACACTTGATAAATTGCTTTATCATTGTGCACTGTTTCAAAGAAACATTGTACTTAAATACTTTGTACTACTAAAAAATTTGATTAAAAAGTCACCAAAAACCTCTTTTGACTAAGTTACAATAGTGCATTTTATGTGGAATATAATTCAAAAGTAAATGGGTGATTTTCAATTGTCATTAGATATACGAAGTACCCTATATTGCACCTAAGGTGTAACCCTTCCAAATTTTTTTTTTTTACTATCTTTGGCCTTTACTGCCTTTCCTTTTTATATATACTTGTAGTTACTTCAATTATAATGGAAGCGAAGTTTACGTCTTTTTGGAAGATACAAGTTTCATATAATACTAAATAAAGTAACATTAAAATTAATGTAACGTGGGTGAAACCACGGGCATCAGTTGCTTTTTTCATATACTGACAAGCAAGGTCATACTGTCTTATCTATAAAATGTCTATTGTTTTTTAGGAAAAAATGTAATTTTGAATTACATGTAAATTTAATAATTTGGGCATGAAGTGTAACTTTATGTTATCTTTAATAATTACCGCTTAAATTTTTTTTTTTTTTAGAGATATATTTTTAATGCACAGCTAAATAATCTCGATTGGTTCAAAATTAAGTTCTTCATAATAAAATAAATAAGTAAAAGTAAAAAAGATTAGATATTTGATGAGTGTGAGAAATATCTTATCAAATATGTAACCTGCTAAGGATTTTAGAAAATACGGTAAGGGTGTATTTATTACAAGCCTTTTACATTTACGTACTTTTTGTGCAGGTGCTACGGTAGTATCATGGCGGGTGAACAATCAAGAACAATTATTTGTAAGGTAAGTCACATATCTTTATAACTATTATAAATTACTCTGAACGTCGAATAAATCTATATTGGCCACACGCTTAAGGCGGGTAAAACATATTGTTTAACTTTGTCGTAAAAACATAATTGCACTGAAGATGAACTAGTAAATAATTGCAAACTATCTTTATGATATACTAGCTGTTGCCCGCCACTTTGTCTGCGTAGAATTGCTGATTTTACTTGAGATTCAGGTTACCCGTGCGGCCAATGCCCTGCTTGAGAAAGTAAGCTACAGGCAAATTGCCAATTTTCGTATCTCTAAATTAAAAAACATAGGACTTTCATATAAACTTCAAACCGATATTTTACCCCCTTCGGGGTAGATTTGGATGAAACAAAATTTTAACCTTTACCTACTTACACCCTAAAAGAAACCTATTTTCAAAATTTCAAGCTTGTAGACTTCATAATAAAAAAAATAAGCAAAAACTGTCATCCCCTTTTTTACCACCCTCAACAGGTAAAATAAAAAAAAAATTATGTTCATGTTTTTTATTCATTATTATTAATCTTAATGCAAATTTTTGTGTCTCTAACTCTAAAAACAAAGAAATTTCATACAAACTTCCAACCCCCCTTTTACCCTCTTAGGGGTGGAATTTCCAAATATCCTTTCTTAGCTGACATCTCTTAACTATCAACTACCTACTTGCTAAATTATAGCTTTATACGTACAATAGTTTTTGAGATCTCGTGTTTAATCAGTACGTCAGTAAGTCAGTTTGTAAGTATGTAAGTGACCTTTCGCTTTTATATATATAGATAGATCTTCATCAGAATTAGTTCACATATCTACTGATGAGTCAGATAGGTCAAAGATAGTTTATATTAATATTAAATAATATCCATCATTAACACTTCAACTGATTCTAGGATGTAACTTAATGAGTAACAACGAATTATACTAACTATTCTCTTTCTTTCTTTTAGAAATTTATTATCTGGTTATATCTTTTACTTGCATTTTGGCATTATATATGATTATATAGGGAATGTAATTGTCTATTTGAATCTTAAAGTTATTTAAGCCGTTTCCGGAAGATTCATCTACATTTTCTTAGATTTTTTTTAATAACTCGGAATCAGTTTGTTTGCCTGGTTAAAGAGTATACTATATTAAATTATAATCTAAGAAACAAATCCTGTTATTATCGAATCTCTAATAATAAATATTGTTGATCGCGACGGGTGGACATATTGACGTGTTTGTGTGAATAGAAAAATCTATGTCTCCGGAGCCGAACTTTTTCAGGAATAACAAGCAGCAAACTATAATCTATCGATGTGCTAAATTTCATCTAGATTCGTTCAGCCGTTATTGCGTGATTAAGTAATGAACATGAATCCGTCCTAAGTTTCGCATTTATAATAGTAAGATAAGATTGGAGAAAGAGGGAGACTGGCTCTTTCTCACGAAACAGTAAATGTTACCTTATGTCACATAAAATAAAATAAAAGTGTGTTTGTTTGTTCGTTTAAAACGCCCAAAAGTATAGTATAGTAGAATTCTACTAAATTTATAAAATTTTATGAGGAAGCAATACTATTCAATTGAAGAATATTTAAGAGACAGAAATATACAGTTACATTACATATTTATAATAATTAAATTTTACATTTGACTTTTACTATTAATGGACCATAAACATAATTTTAAAATATTATTTTTTGCATGCCTACCCGGCAGATTGTTAAGCATCACTAATTTAATGTAACACCAATATACCGACTCAATCTGTACAAAATAAATGATTTGATTTGATTTGTAATATATAATAAAGTATAACAGTAAAATCGGCTTAGAAAATCTATGCGATTCTTAAAAAAACCTACCTGAATCCATTCGGTCGATGTCGCGGCTAAAAGACTGTTATTTATAAAGTTAAACCAAAAACCGGTACGAAACACTACGTGGTTGTGGGGCGTGTAACTGAAGGTTGTTTAAAATAGTTACCAATGACTAGGCATCTTCCAGAAGCTCGCTCCATTTTGGACTACATTATCGTTTTTCTTGGTGCGACTGAAGTTGAAATTGATGATATATAACTAGCTAGCTATGCCCTGTGTTTCCACTTACTTAAGCTTAGCTTAGCAGCGTAGTGATAATATTATGTAGAAATAAGATATTTTTTAAACCGTCTTGTAGTTCGTTAGATTTGTGTATTCAAATTCGGATGAACTATTTAGCTATAAAAGTATACATGGCAAATCTACTTATAACTGGGCTATCCTTTTCGAGTTTCAAGTGTAACACACTGACTTTTCAATTTGACGCAGACTTACCTACCTTGCACCTCGGAGATATAGCTATAGAATACTTATTATAAAAACAACTATTACCTTTGTTAACTATTACAAACTGAACCTATTTAAAT
The DNA here is from genome assembly GCA_928268935.1 of Lasiommata megera. Taxonomy (NCBI): domain Eukaryota; kingdom Metazoa; phylum Arthropoda; class Insecta; order Lepidoptera; family Nymphalidae; genus Lasiommata; species Lasiommata megera. Next base: position 16,965,717 of record OV743308.1, on the reverse strand, counting down.
GACATTCTCCACAGAGATGGTTTGAATCTTGGAGACGAGCGTTGAATACAGTTTATCTGTGAAAATTAAAGAATTCATAAGTTATTTCATTGAATGTTTCTTATATCGCGCGGCCATCAGCCAATACATAAGAATGTCATGCAGTGAAAACTGCATAAAAAAAATCTATACTATAATTACAAACGAAATATCATAATATTGTCTTGAAGCGGCTGCTGTGACCGGAATTTAATTAAGTACCAGAGTGTGATGATACGTAAGCCCTTTATTGTGAGCCACTAAGAACAACTCCAAACCAATAATGTTTGTTAAAAGGGAAGGGTGAATAGGCATTTTCTAGGTAAGCGCGCTCCAACCTAGACCTCATCAGTGCCTTCTGGTACTGATTGTCGTCAAGCGCAAACCTATCTCAAAAAAAAAAAAAAAAAAGAAAGCTTAGTCACTCAGCGGGCGATAGAGTGAGACCCATGCTCGCATTATTTCTGCGTGAACCAGAAATTAGGAGATCTGCAGCAGAACCACAGTTGCCGGCATAGATTAACGAATCGCGAAGTTGGAATTGTAAAGGCGGGGCGTATCGCTCTGAGATCCGGGGTTCTAAGGCGTTTGAATATACACACACGACATACACATACGAAATCAAACGAGCCAGAGTGGAATTGGGAGCTGCAAAATATCCAGTAGTGAGCTACCTTTCATACCTGTGACCTGTGTGATTGATGCCTGACATCATCATAATGATCAACTGATTGCCGGCTCTCTACAGAACAAGAGTCTACTCTCAATATGAGAATGGTTTGACCATAGTCTACCACGCGGATTGGCAGACTTCACACGCATTTGAGAACATTATGAAGGACTCTAAAGCATGCAGATTTCCTCGTTATGTTTTTCTTCACCGTTGAAGAAAGTGATATTTTAATTGATGATAAAAAACGCACTGCCTGTATACTAGGCTAACATGAAAAGATATTTCTATTAAACTTTAATATTAAAGTCCATGTCGTCGACCTAGTCGTCGTTTGAAACTGCACCACTTCTTGTCTAGGAGTTTAGTCCCATTGGGGCTTTATGTTTCCTTATATTATTGAAAAATCGGAGGACAGCGACTATTAACAGTTTATAATATGCACTACTATTTCTACCTCCTTTTTGTAGACTGCGTTATCTGTATTTTAGAGCAAATCTTATTAAATGATTCTTTTTACATTTGTAAAATGCACCTTAACATGTAATGATAGCAGACACATTTTGAAAGAGTCTGCTTCAGTTATTAAACACATCTTATTATCTCTCAATATGCTTATATTTGTGGGATGTTAATTTCATACATTAGCGAGTACAGACTAAAACGTCACGTCACTAACTGTTCCGACAAACACTTTTGTCCTTCCAAGATGTTTACATAATAACTCGTCAAACTGTCATTAAAACATTTTATGACAATAATTGCCATTTATGGATCGACCATCAGCTTCTGCATCCAAGATTAAAACTAGCTGTGGTCTTGTAATTTTTACGTGAAGATTGTCATAAAAGAATCGCGTGTTTTCACTTACCCGCCAACTCTCATTAGAGTACCGTCTATGTTACAAATAATTCTGGAGAGTGTGTAAAAAATTATAGGCAGTACGAGGTTTTATGTACGCTGATGAATTAATAGTGGAAGAGTATTTGAGGATCTGATTGCGTTGCAATCATCGTATTGTCGATTTTAAATCCCGTGCTAAGTTAGTATCATCATGAGACGGGTACTGCCGTTGGCGTTAAGTTGGCCAAGTGAGGATTGGTGCTGCATACACCTTAGAAACATTACGGAGAACTTTCAGGCATGCAGGTGTCCTAACGATGTTTTCCTTTACCATGAGCTAGTACTATTTAAAATTGCTGAAATGAAAACGCACATCACTTCAAAAATCCAACTTGGTCTTCCTTTAAGGCAAGTAGAATGTCGACTTTGATCGCTTAGTAATCGGCTATATGACCAAACTATTCTTCGTACTCGAATTTGTTTATAGTTTCAGCTTTAAACACAATTTTAATAAGTAAAATCAACCGAGGAGTAAAAATTTTGTTGCTAAGTTCTCGAAATTAGTTTGAGTTAGTAAATGAGATTATAAAAAATCCGACCATGAATACATCCGTGTAGAAACGACCGGCTTCCGCTAATGAGGCTGCGGCGCTTAACGAGGGGTCTAGGCCTCCTGGGCGAACGCTTGAATCTGTTGTTAATCTGTTAAATTCTGTTATGTACTGAAACAATTCTCAATTTTTGTACCCAATACTATATTTATGAATATGGCTATATTTAATGATATGGCTTCCTCATGCCATTTTTCTTGCACTGAAAAGGCGTGAAGAAAATCTACATAAATGTTTTTTGTGCTTCCCGGTCGCCATTGCTTTGCAATTAATGCACTAGGATTTGAACATCAAAAGCCGAATACGAAACGAAGGACCTTAATTTGAATAATGAACACCTCTGTTATTCCGATGGACTTTGACTCCGTAATCTTGCAATTTTAAACTTAGTAGTATATTGTATTAGATAAAAACAAGGCACGTGAATCAATCGAATTTATGACATACGGTTGTACCTACTTTGGTTTGTGTACAGAATGCACACATTGCTTTGATTCCACATGTTCTTTCTATGACCAAATGTATTTTTTATTGTGTAACTCCATAAATTTTGCGTTTCAAAATAACTACATAATGTGTGAAAATATGATCGTTTGTGCTTAAAAGCGAACTTTAAAGTTTAAAGGGCAGGCCTTTTAATCTTGCTTGAGAATTTGGGTGGGTCCACCAAAAGGATTCCTGGATCAACTTTGTATTATGATGGAATAATTGTAAATGTAAGTGCTTTGCTGGACATTGAGATATTACAGGTGGTTCCTCTAAACGTGGAAGGTAACTTAACCTACCGGTAATGGTAAAATTGCAAACCTCTACGAAATGATAATGTCCTTGTCTCGCATTATCCTTTATCTTGGTTGACAAAGACACCTGTCATTAAGGGAAATATCTATTATAAGGTGTACCATTCTCTGAGGGTGCTAAGGTCCTCTATTGGGAGGCCTGGGAGCCAGGTGCTATTCCGCTAGAAATAGCTCAGTGGGCATTAAAAACTATATCCGGTCATTCTTTATAGATAATTGTAATTGTAATGATTGGTTGTATCGAATGACTTAATAAATTAACTAGTTAGGGTAATAGTCTAGAAACGGTCAAACATTATACTTATTACTAAGAATCTTCAGTCAGTAACATATCTAGATTTGCAGTCGCATGCATGAATAAGTGCCCGGTTTTTGTTTTTCATTGATCGGTTATTCTTGAGAGTATTGTATGTAGGATGATTTAAAATAAGGTAACCCGTCACTTATCCGGAGTTTACGAACGCTTTTTCACGGACAAAGGTAAGGCAATCAAAATAGGCTACGAAGTGTGCCCAGTTTCTTTCCTTTCTCGGACCTTGTTTTCTTTTTGACGATTTACATCTATTCTAGTATAGTATTGATCCGACCTTGTACACTACGCTTCTAGGCTTCGATTTTTTTTAAAAAAGGAGATCTAATTATTTTATTAAAATTGTTAAATTAAAATTCAAAATAGCGAAATTCAAATATATGAAGCGTTCATATATAATAATTAATTCATTCGTTTAAAACTTAAGCTAAGAGGATTCCAATCGCGCCCAAGTCCACCAGAAGAAGCCTAAAACAAACTTAGCCGGTTTATTATTTATTATCACCTACTCACCTAGTCAATAATAAATTATAATTAGCTAGTTAGTGTAATCCACATCCAAGCTTTTTATCGTTTCAATTCAAAAAATTCAATAAACGCTCGATCGTTTATCTAGTCGATAGTTATTGAAGTTATCCTATCCATAATCGCAATTGAGATCTTTCTATTCAATCGCAATTAATTCCGTATCAATTTGGAGTCACGTATTGCACGGATGCAATTTGGAGCGACGACAAAAACGCGTCTCGACCGCGGCCGGGTGCCTAACAAACGAGCGCCTGCTAATGATTCTAGTTATGTCTCTAGGGTTGGAAGTCGTATGGTGCTTAATGGTGCTTTTTATGGCAGTAAATAATACATTTTCTCTTAAAGGTGAGAATGGCTACCATAGTTTTAAGGTTAAAGACATCACTATCTTTTCATTTATGCTACATATTCCAGAAAGTGGAAAGATCATATAAGAAAGGAAAGAAGTGATGATAGCCTAGTGGTTAGGGAGTCAGCCCCCTAATCAGAGGTCGAATCCGGGCATGCACCTCAAACTTTTCGGAGTTATGTGCGTTTTTAAGCAATTAAAATATCACTTGCTTCAACGGTGAAGAAACCTGCACGCCTGAGAGTTCTCCATAATGTTCTCAAAGACGTGTGAAGTTTGTCAATCCGCACATGGCCAGCGTGGTGGACTATGGCCAAACCCTTCTCATATTGAAAGGAGACCCATGCTCTGTAGTGAGCCGGCAATGGGTTGATCATGATGATTCCAGAAATAACTTCAATTCTTGTTAAACGAATAACATGTTAACAATTGCTTAAAATACAACAATTAATTAAATAGCTATTCTTGTTGTTGCTGATGATCTGATTTTGTCGAGTAGCCTGACTTTACAAAGTTAAAATTTAAATAAGAATGAATTTTAAGAGATATCTCCCTTTATCTAAATTAGCAGACCATAGTTATCCACCCGGAACATAGCTATGGTACGTAGTTGAAATAGGTAAGTCCCAAAGTCTTGAAGAATATTGAATAAAAGAAACGAATGTTAATAACAGAAATTGAGATTCATTAAAATTAATGTTGGCAAAAAATCGGCTTTTCGGGAACCTTGTCTTTAATGATTCTATAAATAGTTAAGTAATGGAAAAATTTAACGGCGACGGCGTAGGAAGTCAGAGAAAATGAATGAAAGTCTTACGGAGATGGCATATTCAATTATAGAAAGAGATTTTTTATTCAAACAATTTAATTAATTATATCGTTAATATTTAGTAGGTCCCTACATCTAGTCGTCAGATGATGAATTACTTCAAAGAAATCGAAGCCATTTCTAGTGAACTAAAGAGACAAGAATGTATGTAATCAAATGTAAGTATTATAATAGAATTTAGAGTACCTGTTTACTTACAGACAAGAATAATAAAATCACCTATGTTGAATGTATTGAACATGTATGTTGTGGTAGTAAATCTTTTAAAGTTAACTATTAAACGCTCAGTCTGCAAAAAATGTATAAAACATGTATTTCGTCTTACAATTGTATAATTCATTAGTTCTCTTTATATGAAGGAAAAAAGAAATGTTCGGTTAGCTACTTTACTATCGTAGATGGAAGATATTAAAAGCGAAGTATTTGTACGTAGTTCAAACGTAGTCAATCTAAAAGAAGTTTTTATCTTAAAACGATTTACAAAGTTAAAACGCGGTTTTTATTTCTAAAATTATTACAACAAATACCCTCAAAATAGTAATGGAGTTGGTCTTCATTTACCACAAGTTAGTATTCTTTATAAGATTCTAATCATTCAACACCCTTAACTAAAACTTTTGAGGCCAAAAATTATTAAACTTTTTTTAATTTGTAAACGTCACAAATTCATTTTCTGTCAGATCAGGACAATGTTCTTCATGAATAATGATCATGATCTTGTCGTTCTTTAATCAAATTTTCCATCACATCGTATTATAAAATTAAATCACCTAGGAGCTAGCGTATCAGGGCTCGTGTCATTGGCAAAAACTAAGCCGCTTTCCGTTTTAATATTAAACATAGTTGGTGAGCTTTTTGTGCGGATGCCGGAGGGACGTGACGCGCCGCTTGACCCTTTTACGCCGGGATTGCGGCGTGAAATGATTCTGAAGAAACTAATGGATGGATTCGATATGCTTCAGAGTTAGTAATTTTCAACGCAGCGCCTAGTTCGGTGCGAAATATTTTTTGCGCTGCCCACTCATTTTATTTTGTGTGTTGTATCGTTATTGTCAATTTTAACTGTTGGTTTCTGATTGGAGCCTTATGTTCTACAAATAGCTTTTTAATTAGACTTTATAGATTATCATTCGGGATCGGGTAAATTTCTAATGAGTGTTTTATGACTCTTTGTTTTTTCCATATTACTATTTTCTTATTTATTTTAAAAAGTTCTGTTGGTACATTTCATTTTAGATTCCAAAACAAGTTACATTCGAAAAAATATAAAACTTCCTTAATACATTTATTTGGATAAATTTAGCATTCTAATGAGCCAGTTTAAATCCGCAACATTGCTAAGCCACTACCAACAGACACACAATTTATTAGCGCAACGTAGCTAGTGGGTAGCTCGCCCCTTCTTGTTTTTGTGGTCGCGTCTGCAGCCCCGAGTCGCCACTTTCTTCCCACCCCCTCCCTCCGATGACAAATGGCCCTCCGCCCGCTAATGCCCAGATAATTTTATGCGGCGATGCAGGGTCGGGATGACCGAGTGATTACTAGTAATGCTAGCTATCGAGTTAACTCGTATAAATAAGTATTACTTATATCACTAAGCATCTTTATGATTTCATGATCTATGATAGCATACTTATCTAGAAGATCTATCACCAACTAATGATACGTATGTACTTTGTATAATTATTAATTGACGTAGTCGTATTATCAGGTCCCAAAAAAAGTCGTTTACTGACAATATAACTTTATAACAAACAAGTAAATGTTGATAAATAACGAGTATAATATATGAAATGCGAACTTAGTCGATGCAAATTATTTAGATTAAGCTACTGATATTTCGCAAGCTATTTCAAGACTATCTTATCTAATTAATCAATAATTACTATATTGGAGTGTCCAAATTTGAATAAGCATCTTTCTTCTTTTATCTTGACATTAAAAAAGTGATAGATTATCAAAATTTAGAAGAAGAAAAAATAGCTGCCGTCATAAATAAAAAGCACTTCGATGTACGTAATTGGGGTTTGTTTCATGAAACCTGTATAAGAAACAGCTGTTGAATTTATAGTGTTTTATTCATCTGAGCTTTTTTTTGCATCAGATTTATTTTCCTACATTATGATAATACTGTTTTGTTTCATACAATCGAAGGAGTATGGAAGAAGTATCAGAAGTGAATATTTTAGCAATTTAAATTGCGACGAATGGAATTGTCCCTTGATGTACGTGATCGATTAAGATCTCAGTTTTGAAGAATCGATTATTAAAACAGCTAGCATATTAGCAACTTACAATGCTTGCGCAAAGCGTTGACATCTCGCCAATCCAGTATTCATATTGGCGTCAGGTAATGATGGACCCGAAGGACATTTCCGATCAAGATTATGATATTGAATATGGTAAATAGTCCATTATCTGGCCCGTTAATTTTCCCTTATCTTATTCTAGTTGAACAGGTAGAGTTAAGCTTCGTTACTACCAGAAATGTGCTTCACAAAATTTGCTTCGATTAATAATGTATATAAGATCTAGTTTCAGGTGGATAATTCCTTACCTATACTGAGATATTCCGTCACTGTTGCCTTTTAAGCAAGAACACAATTGGCTTTTTCAATAGCTAACTAACTTAAAAAGACGCCAAACTCGTGAGTGAACTCTAATTTTTCACGGACACTTTTTGATAACTGACTGTGAAGGTTTTTCGACTCAATCTCACCTGATAACATGAGGAATTGAAGTCATTAAATAAGTTTCAGAAATAATAGAAATTTATCAATATGATAACTATATTTTAACAAACCAATCTTTTATCTTTCTTTTTTTTTTAAGTATTCTATGATACTTCTAATACCTCCAAGAATGTGTATAAAGTTTTATGACGATCGGTTGAGTTGTCCAACGTCCCTACATTCACATTTATAATATTAGTTAGTAGGATGATATATATAAGTCCTCTGTGTATGTATATCATAGCACAAAGGTTTAACGAAAACCATACAAAAACTTGATATCGGTCTAAACTAGCTTAGGTTGGAGCAATAGTTTAGTCCTTTGTTTTAAAGTAATAATAAGGACCGGCTAGGTTTGTGGACTTATTAGAAAAGGCGTTTGAAACCTTTGTAGCTTTAGTTTTAAGTTCACGAATAGTAGGGTAATCCATAATATTTTTGCCATATAAAAAAAATCTATTATATCGTATATGGGATGCGTTGAGCACGATAATTATTTTGCTATTATTTGAATGAAAAAATGTTCGAATTTAGTCTTCGGTCTTAAGGAACCCATTACGATATCAAGATCATTTGATATATTGCATCTCTGTCGGTTACCTCATCGGACGACGCGCGTCAATGGTCCCAAGCTTCACATTATTCACCTCTTCATGGATCGGTGGCCGCTGAAACGGGTTTATCGCGTCATTAGATGGAAAATCATTTCTATCATCAGATACCTTACTTGGCTGTGTTATGGCGTAATCTGTTTTAATTGCACGGTTGTTACCGTTTCTTCTGGATATCGGATGTGTGTGTAATTAGATTAGTTTGATTAAGCGCATTATGTCATGTGTAACAAATAGTGTGATTATAAATCGGTCGGTAGAATGATAAAAAAATGATTAATGTGTCGGTAAACATTCGACAGAAGTGTAGCAAAAACACCGAATATATGTTTATATTAGTTTAATCGGTTTTATCTATCGTCTACTATCTTTATCTAAATCCTTACTAATATTATGAAGAGGAAAGATTTCTTTGTTTGTTAAACGGGATGAGTAAGAGCTGGTCTCGTAACTGAAGTGTTTGGTGCTACGGTGCAGAATGAAACACTGAACAATATTGGTGCTAATAATTGAGATTGATTAAAAAAATACACGTTCTTGTATGGGAATGCCATTTAGTTTTGTTATTTGTTATGGCGGCTAAAAATATTCTGTGAAAAATTTTGCTCTCCTTCTATTGCGGGCTCCATTCATAAGATGCAGCCCGCTGACAGACAGATGGGTGCATGGACGGTTAGCGGATCATATTACTAATAATATGATCCCATTGTGTGTTGTTAATAAGTGTGTTATATGCCAAATAGATTAAGGAATGTTTTGATGTTGATTTCTTTTTACTTTGATACCGCGAATCATGTTAACATCTTCATTACTTTGCTTTTATTGTTGCCACTACTTGGAACAGATCAACAAGCTTTTTTATCGGTTATATAATCCTTAATATCGTAATATGATTTTTCTATAAGCTTTCGTTTTATGAAAACTTTGAATTTATTGATAAACATCTCCAAGATATTGTATGTACCCCACTAATCCACTGCTGGTCACTTTATTTCTCGTAGAGGTTGGGTGGCCTAAATTTGGAAAGAAAGAATCTCTGCCACTTGATACTAAGCTGCGCTGTCCGATGGAAAGTGGGAGAAGCGTAACTGTTTGTGCGGACTTAAATAATGTTATCACATTTTCAATAATACATTACCCGACACCATAATTCTAACAGTAGCATAACAAATAAACGCGCAACAAAGCGGGCTATAGGAATGCCCGTCTCACCGTCCCAGCGTCGACCTCGGAGTCACACATCATTGCCCCTGAATAGCCACCCGCCATACCTCCTTCCACTAGACGATAGATCTCGGCTCGACGGGAGGGTAGCACTGTTTATGTATAATTTGGTTTTTATTAATATCGCGGTGTGTTCATAACTCTATCCATACATTGATGTTCTAAAACTGAAGTGGTATGTCAAAGTGCTATTTATTCTAAGGACGTACAAGCAGACTTAAGTATGTAGTTCGATTTCATCGAATTTCATAAACTTCTGCATTCCTAGTTTTACAATGTTAGTACAAAATATATATAAAAGCATTTTTCACCGTCATTCATGTCATCAGCGGGCGATGGATATCGCCCTATAAGAAGCTACTACTGTAGGTATAAGATTTGTATGTTAAAATCGTAGTCTTTTATTTTTTTATACACCGCAAGTTTACCCTTTGACGGCACCACACCTGATGGTAAGAGATGATGCGGTCTAAGATGGTAGCGGGCTAACCTGTTTAGGGTATGATAAACCCTTACTCCTAATTGGTTTCTGCACGACATCGTGCCGGGACGCTAAACCGCTTAGCTACTTTGTCGGTAGGGTGGTAATTAGCCACGGCCGAAGCCTCTCACCAGATCAGACTCGAGCCGGGAATCGAACCCAGGACCTCTGACCAGGACAGCGTGCGCTGTGCCACGGAAGGTCGTCAAGTCATTTTCTAGTACGAACATCATAGTAAATTGAAAAGTATTCGTCTAGTTTTAAAACTCAAATTTGTCCACCTTCCATAGCACAGACATGTTTGTAAAAAAAAGTTGGTACGGAAATTGCAACTCTCATTCTCATGTCACAAGATCCATTTTACTTTCATGTTATAGTGTTTCGATTCTCGAAAGCGACTCCACGATTGAAACTGTGCAAATCTTATACTAAGGCTCGTCATAGTAAGATTATCACGGAATTTTTAAGTCCATACTTTTATGAAAAAAATTAAATCTTTATTGAACGATTACACCTAGTACATAAAGAATGAATAAGCCGCGTCACATAAAAAGTGCGCTGACTTTTTGAATGGGCACTGGGTGCGTTTGTTCTTCTGTAACGCAATTTTTTTTAATTGTTTGCAAATTTGAGCCGAACATAGCAGAGGCTTGCTTTTATCCCAAAAGACCCTAGGTACCAAAGGGATAGACCTAAATTCTTCTAGTTTCTACATGTTTATGCGTTCTTATTTTTAATACATCAGTACATCAGAGCGAAACCTCTAGCACTGCCATTAATTAATGTTACTGTCTGTGTTATTAGATATAAACGTGCCTGTTATTGAACTCTATATACGAGTTCAATAAGAGGCAGTAGGTATTGAGGTCTACTTGACTGATAGCTTAACGTAAAACGACGTATTTCAAAATTTTGCTTAATTGTTTGGGCAGTCAGGTAGGTTATGTTGCAAGTAGCGAACTGTGCTTTTCACTTTTGGATGGAAATCATAAGTTAGGAGGATGGCTTTGCAATGAGTAAATACTAGGTATTTTTAACGCAAGCAACGATAAAACAAAAAATGTTCTCAGTCTGAGAAGCATGATGACGCCATTTTAAAAATTAGTCTCTACAGTAGACTCATTATTTCATTCTTTTTGAATAACGGCTAGACAACGGAACATGGCTGGACTGAGTATACCTGGCTAGATAGCCTAGTTTCGAACCACAAAACTGACTGCATGCGTGCAGGATACTCTTAAACAAACTCATAATGTTCTTTTTACGTGATGCGACTTATAGGTAAGGCGAAACTGCACGCTCTAATTAATCTAAAAAGGACATCCCAACTTTTTCTGCGCTGCTAATTGCTCAATTACAATCTAAGATGCGGCTGAGATAATTATGAAGGGCAAATAAACAGTGTACAAGATTACCCATTTGTTACAAGTCACTGAGCTGGTGAAAAATTAAGCCATGTATACTTAATTTTCATATTGGTATTAATTAATAAAAAAAAATTTCGTTAATTTTTCAGTACATAAGTCATCATTATCCTTGGTCAATAAATTACCTACTACTGGGCCTCTTAAAAAGAGATGGAAGGATGAAGAAGCATTGACGTTCGATCCACGTTGAAGTTTTTTTTTTTAGTTTTTTTATAATTTCATTTTATTAATAATGCGACAACGCGTTTCATTTCAAATCATTTTTGATTTTAGACTAAAATTGCCTTATTAATAAACGTGGTATAGGAGGTGAATAGTTACAAATCGTTATCTCTTTTTTTGAAGCGGTGATAGCCTAGTGGTTAGGGCGTCAGCCTCCTAATCAGAGGACTTCTAACTTTTCGGAGTTATGTGCGTTTTAAAAAAATTAAAATATCACTTGCTTCAACGGTGAAGGAAAACATCGTGAGAAAAACCAGCACGCCTGAGAGTTCTCCATAATGTTCTCAAAGGCGTGTGAAGTCTGCCAATCCGCACATGACCAGCGTGGTGGACTATGGCCAAACCCTTCTCATATTGAGAGGAGACCCATGCTCTGTAGTGAGCCAGTAATGGGCTGATCATGATCTCTCTTTTTGTCTTGGATAATATAAGCAAAGTATGTGGCATATTGTCTAATAGTTAGTTACTCGCCACCTCGAAAGTCTTAGTCGTTGTCGATTTAGCGTTCCGCTAGGAAACTGATCAGGGGTATAAGGTTAAATGTAACTGCCGAACAGATTTGCCAGCTACCATCATAGACTGTATCCATCACTTTCCACCAGTTGAGACTGCACCAGAGCTAACTTGTTTTGTAAAAAATAACAGTATTTCTAGAGCCGAAAGGTTTTCTATTATACAAGCATATGTTTGAACGCGCTCAATTTAGTCAGATTCACGACAGATGGCCCATTTATTTCAGGAAGGTACAATAGTTTTTTTATTTTTTTATTTGACGCATGTGAAATCTCAAGGCTGTATTTAAAGCAAAGAGTAGACGACTGTTTTTTTTTTTAAATCCGAGTAACATATATACGTGCCAACTAGCTGCAAGATCTTGATTTGTTTGGGAATAGTTAGCAAATAAATCGACTCTTATTCAAATTCAAATTCAAATAATCTTTATTCAAATAGTCCTTTAAAGGCGCTTTTGACGCGTCAATAATTTACATAGTAGTGATTTAATGGTGATAATTACATTCGTAAACTTAAAACTAAAGCTATGAGGGTTCCAAACCCGTTCTAGGGAGAAGCCCACAACAAACTTAGCCAGGTAAATTTTCTTTTAGTTATCACCATCTCACATGTCACTTAAAATTATATAAAGATCTTTTACATATCGCAATATAATTATGGATGCTGAACTGTTTTGTATGTAATTTATTTGTTATACATGCACGACTACACTGCAAAACCATTCTTACCGATCTATTGTATTGTGTTATGACACATGTATAGCTTGCACGTGAGAAGGACACAATAATCCTATCCCGTTTCCGCGCGAGCTTAAATATCCTACAACTAGAAAATTTACATTAGGAGAAACAAACGGTTTTCGCTGTTGTTAAAATAATAAAATATAAAACGCGAACAAATTCCCCAATACAACTGGTACACTAATATTATAAAGAGGAAAACTTTGTTTTTTTGGTTGTAATGAATAGGCTCAAAAACTACTAAACCGTTTTTAAAAATTCTTTCACCATTCGAAAGCTACATTATCCACGAGTAACATAGGCTAAATTTTATTTTTGAAAAAAATAGGGTTCCGTAAGATATTTTTTGTTTGTGGGTTTTTTTCGGACACAAGGTGTAAAAAATCAACCAGAAAAGTTACTTATTTTGCGTACGCTGCCTAAACTATAAAAGATAGAACCATTACTATCCAGACAAAATCATAGTAATATAAATGCGAAAGTGTGTTTGTATGTTGGTTTGTCCTTCAATCACGTTGCAACAGAGCAATGGATCTACGTGATTTTTGAAAGTATAGTTGACGAACTGGAGAGTGGCATAGGAGAGTTCCCATAGGAATTTTTGCAACTTATTCTGAGTGAATTTTGAAAACCTATTCCACGCGGACGAAGTCGCGGGCGCCAGCTAGTTTATAATATAGTATCTCCATAGACCATATCTATTCCATCGAACATTGTGGAACGTTCTATGAAACGAAATTTCAAATAGAAAAAGAAAAAAAAAGTTAGATACCACGAAATAGGAATGCTATCCGAGCATCATAGCTGACCTCCGCGTCACACGCCGCTGCTCTTCAATAGCCACCTCATATCTCCTTCCACTTGACTTCGATTACACTGAGCGCGCTGTGCGTTAGCTGACGTGAATTATCGCCGACTACCTCGGCTTAACAGCTCAGTGACATTGCTGAAACGACGCTTTCGTGACTCCTCAGAAATGGTAAATGAAGTTAGAGGTCGGTTTAATAATTGTCTCCTATACTCAATACACTACATATACAATACTGCACTCTACACAAAACGTAATGTGTTAGAATAAGTAAATAAAAAAAAACTTGAGAGGTGTCAAGGGACACCCGGATGGATCGAAGTTCCTTTCGATTAATTAGTGATGGAATTGTAATAAAATTTTATTTTATTTAAGTTATAATAATATTTTTTTTATTATTAACAAATATAATGTTATATAAACTTAATCAGAATTATTATTATTATTTTTTATTATTTATTATTTACAAAAAACCTGTATACACTCAACAAAAATAGTCGTCGCGACACCACACTGTTCAATGCGAAATAGAAATGAAAATATCTGGCTTGCTTTCTATAAGAGAGAGAGAGACAGACAGAGAAACATGCGACGCCGCACAGCTTACAATAACAAAACGTGTCGTGACAACTTTTCGTAAGAATATTTTCCGTCTAGCCCCCTTTCACAACGCGCGATAAGGAACTTCGTTCCAACAATCACCTTACATGTCATGTCTAACTTTCCAAGCACATGTTAATTCTAGTAATGACTACGAGTTAGCCCTTGATGGCTATCTCACCTGGTGGTAAGTGATGTTGTCTAGGATGGTATCGGGCTAGCCTGTCAGGAGTATGGTAAACCCACGCTCCTAATTGGATTCTACGCAACATCGTACCGCTAAATCACTTGGCGACACCACTTTGTAGGTAGGGTGGTAACTAGCCACGGCCGAAGTCTCCCACCAGACCAGACTCGAGCCGGGAATCAAACCCAGGACCTCCAACTTTATAATGCGACAGCGCACGCACTGCGCCACGGAGGTCGTAAAAATTGCCGTCAAATGCTAACTCAAAGTGAAAAAAAAAAAAACGCAGCCTAAGGCCCGACCGCTAGTGCGCCATATTACCACAAAACAGAAAGTGTCTTGTGTCCGTCGCACATGTTGACGCCGTCGATGTCCAAACACAACACATGTTCTGATGTTCCTTTTTTTTTGCCTTCCCGTGACACCCAAGTCATCGATTGTTCATGCTCTACGCGTTATAACAGCTACATACGTGCCAACTTTTGACCCCATACCTACGTTCCAACATTTTAAAAACTAATTGGGAAGTAATAGTAATCTGCAGGCAGATTTTTGTTAGGATTTGCGTTATGTGGTCCCAAGCAACCACTACCTTAATATTGATTAGAAGCAAAGTTACTTTGCAGAAGTCCATAATTTACTTAATCGGCTATTAGCCGCGAAAACCAGGCAAATCTGCATGGTGCAATGTAGAATTTCTTCAATCTTAAGTATTATTATCAGATATAACCATGATTAGACGATAAACGTGTTTGAAAGTTGGTGAGTTTGCTAATGCTTATTTTGTAGGAGTCTGACTTTATGTTTTGTGCTTCGATCAGCCTTTAGCTTGATATCGATTAGAAGCAACGTTTACATGCCACAAGTCAATGGTTCTCTTAATTGGCATTTTTTTTTCTTACCCTTATCCCACATTATGTGGGGTCGGCACAACACGTCTTTTTCTTCCGCTCACTTCTATCAGCCGTCACCTCACTACCCACACCTTTTATACGCATATTCCCTTTGACACAATCCATCCATCTCTTCTTTGGTCTTCCTCTGCTCCTTTGCCCTTCCACGTTTATATATAACATTACTTTCTTTCCTCCGCATTATATGACCATACCATGATAGCCTATTACTCCTCACCTTTTCTGGCACTAGCGCTTACTACTTATAGACTTCTCCTTCTTTATCGCGTTGAAACCAATTAGGAGTACGGGTCTACCATACCCTTAACAAGAAAGCCCACTACCAATACCATCAGGTACAATACCATAATTACCATCAAGTGAGATTGCCGTCAAGGGCTAACATGTAGTGGATAAAAAAAAATCTTATCCATTGTTGTCACACCACACATCCATCTCAACATTCGCATTAAGCCGCGAAAATCATCGTTGCTCATATAACTATCGTTTGACGATAACTGTGTTTGGAAGTTGGTGAGTGTAAAGATGCTTATTTTGTAGGAGAATGACTATGAAATATTAGACCCGCCGATCCCACAACGACTTAACAGGCCAATTTGTACTTTAGTAATCCTCCTACTCACAATATTCATTGTTTGATTGCCCACTGACTGGTTTACTACAATTCACATCTGGCTAACTTAGTTGTGATTTATTTCAAATCTCAATTTTGTATTTACCGTCACGGACTAATTACCGTGCATGAATGTGATTTATAGCTTACGGACTCACTCAGCCAACAGAACATATTTGAGTTTTGACCTATGACGAGTTCCATCGAAATAAATAACTCTCAAGATTAATAAGCGATGTGGCGGAAGCCCAGTGTTATGGACCTACCTTGTAACTTTAATTTAAGTTACGCACGTTTTAATTTAAGCGTTTTTATGATAAAGGAAAATGTCGTAAAGCAAAAGGTGTCTTCTATGCCAGTGGATTCACTTTAATGTTTTCAAATGCTTGCGAAGTCTTTTAGTGGGTTTGATAATTATGAAATATTAATTATCTACTTCTTTAAATATTTCGTGAATGTAATCAGTGATTTTAATTTTAACGTTAATAGTATACTTCCTTGTCCAAAGCAGGTATTTAATAATAGTTATGTTAAGAACTTCGAGATAAAATATTCTGTTACCATATTCAAACTAATTAACTTTGAACGTTGTAACATAATGAACCTTAATCTCACCTCTCACATCTCTGGATGTGGTAGTGTACACCATTTTCTTACCTCATTATCGTCCTACGCCTAGGTTGCGTGGTTATTATAATTTTCGTCGGTTCGTGATAGCTAGCTCATTTTGTTTGGGCGTGTAATTATGTATGTACGTTCCAGTTATATGTAGAAGATGCCATCGGTCGTGATCACGCACGCGATTGTCGACTCTGTGCTAGATATAATTAAGTTAATCACAGCAACAGATTTTTTACTTCATGCCGGTGTAAGGGACACGCGATCGGTTTCTAAAGCTTTGTATGACATCATCAGAATTTATTTTGTGTGGCCTTACATGGTTGCATCGCGTATGATCTATCGGTTACTACTTGTGAACAGCTGACATCGATAATGACGTGCAAACGCCGAAACTTTTCCATAAATGGTTAGTGCAAATGATGTACACGAGTATCAATCAGCGGAAGTTAAAATATATTTTTTACCTAGGAATAGTTTCTACGCTCATATTCTACAAGGTCATTTATACTTTTGACATTTTGATTCCGATCTTAATTAAATACTTACATACATTTGAATGGATTGATTTTTACTATACAATTAACAGCAGTTAATGAATGTATATGCACGTTAGTTGTTAGTGTAATCCTTTTTTCTTGAAAAATCTGGCTCCTTCGAGAAAAAATATATCAAAATCTTCAGTCATTACATTTTACGGTTATCTAAACAATTCAACCACGTTTCAGAATAGTAAAAGTTCAAATCATAATATCTTCTTTGATATCATGTTGTGTGTTCAGTCTACATATTATAGATCCTTAGCTGCAGAATAAGGCATCTCCATAACAAAAGCCTACGGTTGTAATCAGCTTATCAAATGGGTGTTAAGTCGAGCTGAGGGTGCCGGGAGGGCCTTATTAATCGCCTGTCCGGAGCATCTGCGGTCCAACCGCTGACCCCTGTCGGTCGGCTTCGTTGCCTCCTAGATGTTTGTCTCTGTCCGCTCCTATCTTTCGCCTATTTGTTATTGCTGTTTGTACACCGCGCTTACAATGATTCTCTGAAAGAGGATTCAAGGGAATATTTTTTGTTACAAAACACATGAAACTGTAATTTTGTTTTCATCTTGACCAGAACTAATGGCTTGATTTGAATTTCTAAAGGCTTTTCTGTAATTAGAAAAAATAAATTACATAGTTGTATCTTATTATATCTCGATTTTGAGATCGGTCAGTAGTTATCCAAAAATATGGTGTTGCTCGAAGAAATCTTGTTCAATAATGGACATCCGTGAATCTATTGTGGGTAACCGCAAGAGTTGTAATTCCATAAGGCTGTGTTCTATACATTGTATATAGTATACATATATGGACGATTTGAATGTATTGGTTTTCTACTCTATGAATAAATTTTGGTGGGCCAGATCTAACATTCAATGTAATCATTATATCAGCTACGAAATTTTCATAGTGATTATTTTGTCCTAAAATTCTACTCTAATTCATAGACGTGTAAAATAAAGATTGGGAACATATTTGAATAAGTAACTATAATAAGACGTTATAATACCGCAAGCTTTTAAATTTCGCTATAAACAATAACTCCATAAACAAATGTACATTATGTCTTAAACATGACCTTAATTTCGTTTCCTAAAATTCTACTTTAATTCATAGACGTCTAATATAAAGATAGGGAACATATTTATATAAGTAACTATAATAAGACGTTATAATACCGCAAGCTTTTAAATTTTGCTATAAACAATAACTCCATAAACAAACGTACATTATGTATTAAACATAACTTTAATTTCGCTTCGCCTGAAGCTGACCACGAAGCAAATATTGAGTTGCATTTAGTTAGATGTACAAATAATTATGTACATAGTAATTGGGCTCGTAAATACGATGTAGATTTAATAGAGACAAGGATTACAAAATCCGTGTGCTTTGAAGCACGTGTGGTTATTTTGGCGCCTACGTTGGTGGATAGAGTCGAAACACTTTCAATCCGCGGCCGTGGCTACATCGAAGGTTACCATTATGATATTTAACCTTTGTGTTAGGAAGTTGGTATTATTTTCCATATATCAATTATTATTTTTTTAACTAAATAACTGCCCATTGGTCAAAGTATTTGCAGCGGGATACATTGTCACTGTCCCATAAACTTATTATAATAAAAAATAATTAAAAATCAAAATATTCTATTTGTTTATCCTAAATAAAAGAATTAATAATTAATTTCTTCCGGTTGGGTATAAAGTTTAAAAAGTGAGGTTTAAAAAAACCCATGAAAACTCTTATGTTCGTCTCCAGATTGCAATCTATGACATTTTCAAAGATAGATATAAATGCAGCGGTTTAGGCGTGGAAGGGAAGGAAGACAAATAGGTTTAATGCCGATTTTATATATTAAAAAAAGGCTGGTTGTGTAGTTTTTTAACAAACAAAAATGCTAAACTATTTACGCATTTGTGTAAAAAAATCAGCCTACAATAACACAGCTCGATATATAAATATTAAATTGCGCCTGCAACCTACTTGCTCAATTTTATTGTTGACGAGTCGGAATTCATTAAAGAAAATAATATGTTGTTATAGCAATTATATTCGCATTTTAAAATTACGTACTCTTTAAAGTTATTTGTCCAGGTAATTGTAAATTTTATCATCATAACTTGTAATGATATCCCCAGAGCCTAAACCTAATTGCACCCTATCAGCCTACATTGTCGGGTGTCGCATCATTTTACGAGCACTTTTTGTTTGTTGCAGCAGTAGCAACCTTTATTAACTAGTTTTTTTTCTTAAACCAGTTTATGGCCTTCTTTTAATATGTCAAAGTAACACGTTCAACCATCAACTATGGATAGCTTTAAGTAAGTTTAACCGCGCTGTTTGTTGCAATAGAACAAGCATTTTATGACACAGAAAATATTTTTTCATTTTGTGATTTCGAAGTTTAACGTTTGGTTGGACATTTCACGTAAAATGATTATATTAATTCGTATCACATCTCTTACTAGGATAATTTGATTCCTTTTGTGTTGTGTTTTGTTACATTTGGAGCAAGATCTACGGTTTATTCTCTCACATCTGCTTTTTTGATTATGCTATGAATGACTATCGGAATTTTGGTTACCGGATTTCTTATGGCTACTGGAAAAATTCTTTTGTAAATTTATCATCAAAAAGATTTTATTTTCACTAATATGATAATCTGTAATGGCCTAGTGGTTAGGACGTCTATCCCTATTAGATGTCAGGGCTTCGAACCCCTAATTTTTCGAAGTTATGTGCGTTTTTCAGCAATTAAAATATCACTTGCTTCAACGGTGAAGCAAAACATCGTGACGAAACCTGCACGCCTGAGAGTTCTCCATAATGTTCTCAAAGGCGTGTGAAGTCTGCCAATCCGCACATGGCCAGCGTGGTGGACTATAGCCAAACTCTTCTCGTTTGCTAAGCTTGTAGTGAGCTGGCAATGGTTTCCCGCTTATTTATCTCAAACATAATCTCACGGGTGGGACAGTAGCGCTGTGCACATGAACACGTTTTTCTTCAACAAATTAGTCACACTTCATTAGGCGGGCAAAGTTGAATTTGAGACTAATTGAAGGCAATGAATTCACAGTTTGAGAGTCTTGAACTAGGTACTACGCGAATTTTTGCTTCTTTCATGTTCTGAAATAAGTACATACATCAACGTCGTCTATTAGTTTATGTCATCTATATTCATTAAGGTCCTGAATCAGCTGCTCTTAAATATTTTATTACTTTTATGTCAAGTTTAAATACAGAATGCTAGAGCTTCTTGACACAAGCAGACCGCTACGCTTTTACGAATATGTCTCACAAGATAGAAAAACCATTGTTAGATTATAAAATATCATTGGAAAATAAACTGATTTCTTGCTTGCTTATTCTTGCGTTCCGAACTGGGCATACAGTCCCTTACTTATGAAGTAGGCCTATTTAAACTCTGGCTGGGCCGCTGTTGAGGACACAAGTACTCCCGTGACTCAGCCACCAGGCGACGCGAAGGAGCATCACTGGGTCTTAGTGAGTATTCTGGTCGCCAGCCTGGCCGCCGGGGAGTCCCACATACCCCGTCGGAAGCGGCGCAGTCTTGCCTGCGTCGCCTCCGGAGGGGATGCGTAAAAGCATTTCGCAGCGTGAAAAAAAGGCCTATTTGAACTAAATGAATTTCTGTTGTATTCATTAGTTTCTTATTATAATCTTTTCAATTACTTACTCCAGTGAATTGGTAGATTTCTACAGAACTCAATCGCTTTGATGTCTCAAATCTTCTTTATAGTTTTTTCATACACCTCCTTTGTATTGATGATCTTTGTTATTATTAAAAGTTTCCATTTTTCCCCCTCGAGTACAGTGTACTTATATCTACTTATTTATTCGCACATTGCGAGATTATCCTGATGATATTTATAAATATTCGACGCTTACAATTGCCACGATAACCTAATTCTGCTTTTTATATCCGAGCACGTTTAATAAAACTTACATGTAATCAGCTTTGCAATTTTATTGAGAGTGTTTTTTATTTTTTTTTATTTTATAACTTCCCGCCATTGGCACCGACGCGAATGGACACTGGCGGTATATTAATGAATACCACGCATGGTAACAGGTTCTATTCATGCCTCTCAGTGTAATTATATTGTGAGGCTTATCTTTCAATAGCCTAGCTACTGTACGTAACGGACCAGCTAAAAATACAAATTGGCGTCGCAATTGAGCCGGTACTTCGGTTAGTACCACCTGAGGTTTGTTAGTTAGGTTGTCTATGGGATATGATAATATTACGCTTAAAACGATATCTTCTTCTTCTTGCCCTTATCCCACATTATGTGGGGTCGGCACAACACGTCTTCTTCACTCACTTCTATCAGCCGTCACCTCACTACCCACACCTTTTACCCGCATATCCTCTTTTACACAATTCATCCATCTCTTCTTTGGTCTTCCTTTACTCTTTTGCCCTTCCACATTCATATATAACATTATTTTGGTGACATCACTTTCTTTCCTCCGCATTATATGACCATACCATGCCAGCCTGTTACTCCTCATCTTTTCTGTCACTGGCGCTACTTTTAGACTTCCCCTTATATATTCATTTCTTATCTTATCCATTCTTGTCACACCACACATCCATCTCAACATTCGCATTTCTGTCGCATGAACTCTTCTTTCATCCGTTCTTTTTGCCGCCCAACATTCTGATCCATACAACACGACAGGTCTAACGACTGTTTTATAAATTTTTCCCTTAAGTTTAAGGGGCATTTGTGGGTCGCATATCACTCCTGAGACCTGTCGCCATTTCATCCATCCCGCATTCATTCTATTGTACACATCTCGGTCAATATTACCGTCGTTTTGGAAGAGCGAGCCGAGGTACCGAAAATCCAACGATATCACCAGAATAAATCAGATCACAGTGATCACACACACATATGATTACAGTGTTTGGTTTACAAGCGATTAATTAATCCTATGAAGATTATTGATTTCTAATGCTATGAAGTTATCAACTAATTATGTTAATAATATCTAAGGACAACTTTTAGCTTGCCTTATCACTATGTTATTATTAGAATTACAAACCGTCAAGTAGGTAGCTTATTCTTGCATGTACACAGGTATTTGTATATTTCTTATCTCAAGTGATTTTACTTTTAAAATGAATATTACTTACTTTAACGGTGAAGGAAAACATCACGAGGAAACCTGTATGTCTGAGAGTTTATCATAATATTGTCTAAGGTGTGTGAAGTCTATACCAATCCACATTTGACCAGCGGGGTGGACCATGGTCAAAATACGTCTCATGTTGAGTGGGCCGGTACTAGGTTCATAATGATGAGGATGTTACTACCTCTTCATTAGTAGTAGTAGTAAGTCTTCAGATTCCTCCGGAAACTTCGGGAACTTAATCCAATCGCTTAACGTTGCTCGTCAACGCCGTTTCGATTTCGCCGCCGAGACGATTCAGTCCTTATGTGGAATTATTCATTTACAATAGGGTGGTAAGAATATGTATATAAGCATTGTTCCGTAAAGCAAGCTAAATCAATAGTGGGACAATGGCTCGCTTCTCTAAATAACAAGGAAACGGAGGAGCTTTTCCTGCATTTAGCATAAGGGCGCGTTCTCTTTGGTACTTCTTATTTAGTTATGATATATATATATAGTTTTTTTTTTTTTTTTAATTATCCTCTACAAGTTAGCCCTTGACGGCAACCTCACCCGATGGTTAGTGATAATGCGGTCTAAGATAGCGAGCTAACCTGTTAGGCGTATGGTAAACCCATACTACTAATTGGTTTCTACACTACATCGTGCTGAAATGCTAAATCGCTTGGCGACACGTCTTTATCGGCAGGGTGGTAACTAGCCACGGCCGAAGCCTCCCACCAGACCAGACTCGAGTCGCGAATCCAATTTAGCCCTCCAAGTTAACCGAGCGTCAATATTGCATTATTTCAAGTGTTAAAGCGAATAAGATACCCACGAGACAGGTTTACCTAGTGCGGCTACCATCGGAATACTGTAAAACTGTATAACGGTGTTTTTGGTGTAATAAATATTTTACATTTTTTCGTTTATTACTTGCGCTCCCAACATTCTTAGCGTGGTATTTAACCATCACAGCCTTCAATCAATGGTGGTATAATTACCAAAGTAATGGACGTGAACCGCATTTATAGCATCAAGTACCGAGAACAGTCGCTGCAGTACAAACTCCACCGGTGGCAGCATCTCACGAGAACTTAACCGATAACAATGTTGAGAACTGAGAGGCGCATCAACGTTCGGCATTATGGGGGCTCATGAAAGCGCAGAACAATAGCCTGAGAGCCGACGTGACATTGTTTCGATGCGCCGCTTTTTGCCTCACTCATAACGGATGAGCGCCCGCGCCCGGTGATTAACTACTGGCAATCTTAAAATAAACTGTCCCGTTGGTCCAGTGGTAGTATTCATCTGCAGATCACGAGGGCCGGGCTCGATTTCCTAATTTGGTCAAAACACAAAATGTTTGATGTGTTTTAGTATTGCTCGGGCGTATGTACGTATGAACATGAGCAAGACAAACATCATGTTACAACGCTAATGCTCTGCCTTACCCAGTAATCGTTGAGAACTTTGCACTGGAAATTGTAGACGAGTATGTATACACACGATCCAGTTAGGTAAGTCCAATTTTGAGAAGGAGGTCAGCCGCCCAATTCAGCTCAGGTGGGCAGCGTTTTGGAAACTCCGCGTCATCTTTTCGTCCAAAATCCCTCAGTGCCTGAAGACTAAAGTTTCCGAACAGTGCGTGTTGCCAGTGATGACTTATACGGCTCAGAAACGGGGTCGCTCACTATGCGCCTCATAAGAAGGCTCAGAGTCACTCAGCGAGCAAAGGAGAGAGCTATGCTAGGAGTATCTCTACGTGATAAAATCAAAAATGAAGAGATCCGTAGAAGGACCAGATTTAGCGACATAGCTCAGCTAGTTGCGAAGTTGAAGTGGCAATGGACGGGGCACATAGCTCGGAGAACCGATGGATGTTGGGGTCCCCAGGTGCTGGAATGGCGACCCCACACCGGTAAACGTAGCGTTGGTCGACCCCCAACAAGATGGACAGACGACATCAAACGAGTCCAGCCAGCCCAAGTCCGTGGCCATTGGAACTCCCTACAAAAGACCTATGTCCAGCTGTGGACGTCAATTGGTTGAAATGATGATGATTGCTCGGGCCGAAAATGTTTTATATGCTGGTGTTTTATAACACTTATGTTAGAAAAACTACTATAACTAGTATAAAAATGTATAGTTAAACCCCATCAACCTGCATTGTAACTCTGCACTGCACGCGATCGAAGTTGCGAGCAGCAACCAGTTCATAAGTAATTCATAATTTCCTGATTAAATCGAGTCAGAGGTAACATTATGGTCTGGTGTAAGGCTTCGGCCGTGTCTAGTTAGCACCCTACCGACAAAGACATACTGCCAAGCGATTAAGGGTTCTGGCACTATGTCTCATAAATACCAATTAGGAGTGTGGGTTTACTATACAGGATAGTCCACTTCCATCTTAGACTGCATCATCAGGTGAGATTGCCGTAAAGGGCTAACGTGTAGATTAAAAAAAAAAATCGTCTTATTAGACGAAGCCTGTGCCCAGCTGTGTGACTTAAATATCCGAACGAACCTTAAAATTGATTAACTAATCAATAAATCTATAATCACATATCATTAAGTTAATGAATCTGGTGACAGATTTTGACCATTTATGCAAACTTGAAATTTATTTATGTGTAATAAAAACATCATTCATTACTCGACAGGTTCTTAAATA
Organism: Lasiommata megera; assembly: GCA_928268935.1. Classification (NCBI taxonomy): domain Eukaryota; kingdom Metazoa; phylum Arthropoda; class Insecta; order Lepidoptera; family Nymphalidae; genus Lasiommata; species Lasiommata megera. The sequence goes on along the minus strand of OV743308.1, from coordinate 16,940,708 downwards.
CCTACTCTTTAATTAATTGGTATATCAATAACTTTTTTAACAGCTCATTAATTATATCTTATGGGTTAGTTACTCGTAACTTAAGTTTAATAAAAGTCAAGCATCTTTCAAAAGAGTCGATTCAAAGACGTTTCATCGTTATCAGCATGATCAACCTATTGCCGGCTCACTACAGAGCAAGGGTCTTCTCTCAATGTGAGAAGGGTTTGGCCATAGTCCACCATGCTGGCCATGTGCGGATTGGCAGACTTCACACGCCTTTGAGAACATTATGGAGACCTCTCTGGCATGCAGGTTTCCTCACTATGTTTTCCTTCACCGTTGGAGCAAGTGATATTTTAATTGTTTAAAAACGCACGCATAACTTCCAAAAGTGAGAGGTGCGTGCCCGGATTCGAACCGCCGACCTCTGATTAAGAGGCTGACGCCCTAACCACTAGGCTATCACAGCTTCATATATATATATATAACAATATATACATATATATTTGGGACTTTATTTGGGACTTTTGTCCGAAACAGACATGCAAGCCCCAACATCTCCCAATGAAATATAAAAAACTTATAAAAAAATAAAAGTATGACTATTAATAATGTAACGGATACAACCTACTTCCGCAGAAATTTCTTACAACAGATTTAAAACGTTCTTTTGTTGGTAGACAGAGACTCGAAAGAGCGCCTAATTAATATAATTAATAATACGTAATTACTTACATAAAATATCGTATTACGTCACTTTTATTTCATTGCGGGACGTAAAGGATGAGCATATTGAGAAGTATGAATAAAGTAATAAAAATAGACACTGAATTCGTGAGTGAATTCTTATTTACCACGGACACTTTTTTAATACTGACAGCACACCTATTATATTATAATTAATCTAAACTAATTAATTTAAGAAAATTTACCTGGCTAAGTTTGTTGTGGGCTTCTTCTCAGACCGGGGCGCGTTTGGAACCCTCTTAGCTTTAGTTTTAAGTTTACGAATGTAGTTATGACCATCAAATCACTAGTATGTAAATTATTGACGCGTCAAGAGTGCCTTTTGCTATTTGAATAAAGATTATTTGAATTTGCGTTACGTCCCAAATAACATTTAAGTATTACCTCTATTATATAATGAAATTTTTCTCCTCCATCGATATAGAAACATGCTATCAGTAAAATAAGTTTTTAGCCACAAATTGACTATCTATTTTCATTTGTTTGCACTCGAGTAAGCCTGTTAGTTTTACTTACCTACTTATGTTTACGACCATTAAAAATAACTCATATTAAGTTAGAATATATTGGTACTTGATATGAAAAGTTTAAATAATACAATTAAAATACAGTATGTAAGATGTATTTAAAAAAAAATAAGACAGATGTCTTAAAGTACTCGTATCAACCAAATCCGGACATATTCTCATGTATTTTGTTTTGCACTGCATAGACAAAATCCATAACAATATTACAGTATTACAGATTGTATTGATCGATAGAACATCCCGTGTGAATACAATGCACAAGGTCAGTAAATTAAGATACGTATTTCGTTTTCCAGAATTATTTCAGAACAAAAAGGCTAATTAAAACGATTGAAGACTTGTGTATAAAAAATGCGATACGGGATCAATACGTACCAATATCTTCCATTTATATTGCTATAGAGTATACATGTTAAAATTTATATTTAATATTTTGTACTGGACTGTGTAGATAAACAAAAACTGACCTTTTCTCTTGATGATGATATTGTATGGATACAGTACAGTAATAAAAGGTACCGTGTGAACAAAATGCATGCCAGTAAGGCAATACCGATACGTATTTCGTTTATCGGAATTATTTCAGGAAACACAAAGGCTAATTAAAACTTTAAAACACTTTGTCGATAATTGCGGCGGAGCAATCGATCCGCATAGCTACATTTTCTATAGCCATTGTTTCCGATGGAGATGGCCGGGAGGACGGAACGAGTTCGGGCGGTGTGGTAAAAACTCAGCCGCTGCCGAAGCGGGAATGTATCTGTCGACCGCCGCCCTCCGCCCTCCCCTCGTAAAGGAATTCCAGCTGGAATCCCTAATTAAAACTATCTAGTCCCGCCTATTTTCTGGAATTCTCGTAACATCTAAAAAACTTCAACTTGAACAAATTTTAATAAAATCATCTACTTACTTTTATCTTTGGTAGTAATTTTCTGTCCAGATCATCATTTGGACGATGTTATGCAATATGGATCCAATCAACAAAATCAAAATTGAGCTGTGGTTAATAAAGTAATCATACAAGTTGACACTTTTGACAGCTAAAAGATTTTTGAGATATGAGGTGTCATTTAAATGGCACCAAACCATAGGGGGTTTATTTTGTTAATATATGGCAGGCATATATTCAGGCAAACGTCACAATTCAAACTTAATATTACTAAACGTCCGCTACGTCCATTTATCAATAAATTATATTCATTCTCTTACAGTGTTTTAAACAGTACATCTTCTAATGCAGAAAAGTTTGTGTAGAATAAGATTATAGGAAAAAAAATCGAACCGGAGATGCAGTGAAAGAAATATCCAAGTGTTACAGTTTCTTTGTTTGCCAATCCAATGTTCACTTTAATATTGGATTAGAATTATTGATGTGCTTATTATTAATAAAAGCAGTCTCGACACTTAAATCAATCTTATCCCAAATCATTAGATCACTGGTACAATTTACTATAGCTGGCCATTTGCTAATCTTCTCGTTAACGATAGCAGAACTAACATAACTTTATTGTCTAATGAGACGTTTTGAATTTGTGATTGTCTTCAGATGGGACATTGGGAGCGCTAAATTCTCACCCAATAAAAAAAAAGCACTCCACAAAAACTCCATCAACATAGTTACAAAGACAATGCATCATAAATTACATGTTGCATTATAACATCAAGATGCTTGCACCGATATATCTACTTATATACATATAATATAATGGCCCCATGCACTTGACATTACGTTAGGAGTAATCCACTTTGCTAACGACATTGTAGGGCCTATAGTTAACGAGCAGACACTTACAGCATATTAATCACACTATAGGTGATGTGGCCACACGTCTGCCATTCGGCGGGACTGTCTCGATTTGAAATCGACTTCAAAAACGGTGATCTTTAGTTTAAACATAGATTATATAAACATCCTTTTTTCCGGAATTATTTTTTCATAAAAGTAAATCTTTTCGCATCTTTTCTCGCAAATGTCTTTGAAATAATGTTATTATTACGACCACTAACTCCACAGATTCCCGGATGACGACAAAAAGTACGTCAATTATGTATGTTAAAATCTATAATTATTCCATTGGATTATTTAGATAAATAAATGCAAGCGATACGTTTTTTTTTATGTGTGTAATAGAATATTTTTCATTCATTTTCGCCAGATATTTTATAATTTAAAAAATTTACGCATTTGCTCTATTTTCTCGTCTTCTATGAGAATTTGGCTATTGAATAGTGAGTATTTTCATGCATCCATCTTATTTTTGACGCGTTATGTAATTTAAATATTGATGTGATCAATTTTGCTAGAGATTTTGGGGCTTCTACTATTTTTTTTTGTTTGAAAATAAGTCAGCTTATGTGTATAAAATAAAAAATTTAATTCACTCAGTGAATGTACCAAAAAAAACGGGTTTACGCAAATTTACATGCTTTCCTTAATTGGGGTTAGCATGTATAAAGTAATTAATTTAATTCACATATTTAATTATTTCTGAATCGTCTTGTCCTTCCATTAAGCTTGAAAGCGAATGTCCCGCTGCGTGATGGAAAAACATGGTTGTACTAGGTGACTATTGATGCCATTATGGTTAATTAAAAAATAATACTTACGCTATATTAAGCAGCTGTTAAAAAATTTATTTCATTATGAGAATGACCAAAACCAAGAGGTTTCTTGTGACGAGATAATTCATGATAAAGTGGAGTTTGTGTTAAAAAGTAAGATGTAGTTTTTGTTCTACATAACTCTTGCCGCTTTTTATCTTTCTCAACTTTATCAGTAGTTTTTATGTACTTATCAATAAATAGTGCAACAGCAGCTTGTTTCCAGTGCAAATTTTAAGTTATAATAAAATTACGTAAACTAAAAAAAAATCGTAATTCAAATTATCAACTAAAATAACAAAATATGTCTCTTTATTTTTGTTTGACAACATAAAATTACATAGAAATAATTAAAGAGGGAGAAAGAGAAAGGTATTATCGTAAAAGGTATAAGTATACACTACTAGCTTATGTATACGACTGTCGCACGTCTCATTTAACGGTTTTATTCCACGGACTTTTTCTTACGGTTTTATTATCACATTTTTTTCAGTTCGGACGCTCAGCAAAATCTTTATCTCCTCCAAGCCTGCCGTAAGGAACTTCGTTCCAATAACATAGATTAGATGAACAAAATGTAACTAAATGAATGATGAATATGAATAAACTTATGAACAATTTAAATTTCAGTTATATCTTACAGTAAAATTGATAAATAAAAGACAATTCTGCTGTATCATCATGATCAGCCCATTGCCGGTTCACTACAGGGCACGGGTCTCCTCTCAATATGAGAAGCGTTTGGCCATAGTCCACTACGCTGGCCATGTTGCGGATTGGCATACTTCACACGCCTTTAAGAACATTATGGAGAACTCTCAGGCAAACAGGTTTCATCACGATGTTTTCCTTCACCGTTAAAGCAAGTGATAAACGAAATTTAAATTGCTCACATAACTCCGAAAAGTTGGAGGTTCGAACCACCGACCTTTGATTAGGAGGCGTCCTAAACACTAGCTTACCACTTTATATATTCATAAATTTTAATACTTAAAAACCTTTACGATCTAAAAGAAAACGTGTAGTTATGTTTTTTTTGACTAGGATGAAATATGGATTGGATATTTTATATTTCCTTGGTACGTTCATCGAACAGAGAACAGGCGACATAAAAAGAGTTATTATCTGAAGATAAACGTTTAAGCTCGATGGTATTAATGCCCCAATGTGAGCCAGAGCTGCAAACTCTCTCGGGAGAGCTTAGACACTCGGGGTTTAATGATAAATTATTACATGAACTCTCCCTGCTTAGTGGGAAGAATGTATCTTATAATTTTTGAACAAATCTGAGAATATACGCTTACGCTCTTATTTTAAATAAAAACGTAAAGCCTTACACTACTTTTTTTTTTTCAAACTTATTTATTTTATTATAGACATTACACTCTTTTCAACAAAGATATAGGGTCTCCACATATACTAGTGTTGTTCATTAAAAAGAGTTATGTTACTAGTAACGTTCAATAATTTTAGTATATTTTCGACATAGTGAATATTAACCACTTTAACTCTTTATTCTGAGTACGTACCTACTGCTTCATCATCTTCAAATCACGGTTTTTTCGATTGTGTTCGACACTTTCAACCTCAGAAATATATATATTTAGAAACTACTTGGGTGGATCGAACTTGGAGAAGATGCTCAAATATTTCGAAGCTAGCATCTTAAATCGCAGACATTGCAATGAATTCTTAGTTTTTATTGAACATCCTTCGTAAATTACTAAATTTTGAGTTCCTTGATTGATGAAATCCGTTGCAACAAGGAAGGGATGGTACTGTCTTCAAAACTGGTGATTCAGTATTTGTATACGAGATATAGCACCGATATTGTTACACTTACAGCATAGATCTTCTGAATTATGCATATTTGCTTTGTCTGTAGTATTGCTTAATTCATACATAAATTAAAGGGTTTAAATTACGTAGGCGTTATGAGATTTATTTATTGCAACCATATTGCAAATATCGATTTGCATTTAGGAACATATTTCCCACCAATCGCTGCTCGAAACGGAATCGACACTAAATTTCGTCTCGAAAATACTTAACTGGAAATTGTACGGATGAGTCACCGTAAACCACGCATTCATATCATGAAGTACCCATAAGTTGTGCTATTGTTACTTATTTGTTCCTGCAAAAATGTAAACACGTAAAAACAACTACGTACTCGTAACGGCGTATGCGTTCTCTTAATTAAAAGGTATGCAGCGGGTAATGGTGTAAAAATTGGTCAGATTATCCCGCAATACGAATATGCGAGGTTCGCGAGGTGACATCTGCCGAGAATCGACGTCGCCTGTCCACTCGTCAGAAGCTCCGAAATGCTAAAAATGGCATAAATAATTTATACGCGGCTTGCTCGCCTCCGTTTTTGTCGCATCGCCGACCTGACCACTGATGCATTTATAATATAAGGGTGCTTTTTGCAGCGTCCCTCAGCCGCGTTGCATTCCAACGCTAAAATTGATCTTGTTCCAAACGTGAGTTGGAAAGTAAATAGTATTTATTGCTGGTGTCTTTGAACGACAGTCGAACTGTCGCGGTTTACATGTCACTGTCTTTATACGTTGTCTACTTTTTTTTTTTTTTATTCACCACAAGTTAGCCCTTGACTGCATCTCACCTGATGACAAGTGATGATGCAGTCTAAGATGGTAGCGGGCTAACCTGTTAGGGGTATGGTAAACTCATACTCCTAATTGGCTTCTACACAACATCGTGCCGGAACGCTAAATCGCTTGGCGACACGTCTTTGTCGGTAGGGTGGTAACTAGCCACGGCCGAAGCCTCCCACTAGACCAGACTCGAGCCGGGAATCGAACCCAGGACCTCCAACTTTAAAATGCAACAGCGCACGCGCTGCGCCACGGAGGTCGTCCAACTTGAGACGCCTTGAACGCCTTACTTGAGAGTCTGAATGATTTCTGCTATTCATGATTGACCTTGACTTTGCTATTCACACCGTTTCAGTCGTGGTCTATACAGATGTACTATTCCTGACCATAATACTTTTTATTTTATTTCACACTCCACGATCTTGAATTGGCTGCGTCCTGTGGATTCTCTTAGTATGGTTACTAAGAGAATCCACGCGCTACGTACGTACGCTTTTTCGATTGAAAAATTCAGACACGGTAGGTTTCTTTCCTTGAATGACCCCACTAACCAGTTTTTACTTATAATAAAAACAGTAATAAATATACGCATGTAAATCAATTATGTAATAACCATGTCTATAAGTAGAAGTAATATACCGCAATTCAATAAAAGTTTAATACATTTTTTTTCATTTCCGAAGCCTTACCGGTCACAGACTTAATTTGAAATCACTAAGAGGCTCAAGGCATAAAGGCGACGCAAAATCGTAATTCTGCGTAATTTATTCTCCTTATGATTCGTTCCTTATACGTTCCTGCTCTTCTATTTTAAGTTGACTAAAAATTCTATTTGTGTTATGAATAAAAATTAACAATTCTCTTTGGGTAAAAAGTAGCCACGTCATAAACCGAACCGTACCGAACTAAGTATGTCCGGTAAATAAAGTTGCGTGAAGACCGACCAACAAGAAAAAAAAAATACTTTCGCACTTACAATAATTATTATTAGGGATTTTAGTTACAATGAAATGACCATAAACTTTTGCGAAACAGTATTTCTCTCATCTCGGCCCTAACAGCAACAGCTTTGTAAGAACATTTTGCAAGCTTGAACTTTTTCCTCGGTTAGAACTTGCTGGTATTCCGGCAATTTTCTTTGAACCCTTTTGCAACGTGAATGAATAATACTTTGAAAGTTTTCTTGTTGAAGATTGATGTAAATGCTAAAAATTTCATTCATTTTGAGTAGATCCCATTAGAATTTGGCTGACTATTTGTGCAACAGTTTTTTAATTAGGTACATTTAATAATATAGTTTAGATTTATTTGGTCTCGTGAATCTCAAAATAATTTTGCTAATATTTATTATGTCGCTAAAATCTACTCCAGTGCACTATTATCTATTTTGTTCTTCAACTGTGCAACTAGCTGAGATATACCAATAATACTTATCTTCTGATTTCTATTATCACTCCCGAGTATAGCTTTCTTACGTCCATTAGACTAATTCTTACGACCAGGTTCTGGAGCCATATATCATCACAGAGAAAACGCACGTTTCGGTTTGGTCCTATCCTCTATTTGAATTTTCACACTTTGAAATGAAGATTATAGGCGCCATAATTTTAACTACAATAAGGATCTTATTTCTATTGGATATTTCAATAGTGTGTTATCATATCCAGAGTCGGCTTCTGCAACTCAGATGTTGAAATTGGTTAGGATTGCCCTCGAGAACAGACAATAATATGTTCCTCGAGGACAGTCTTAACTTTTTTTGTTGTTATCTTTTATGAACTTACAGAGAGGCATACTCGCTCAGCGACTAATCTTTTTAAATAAAGATAAAAAAAAAAAAATAAAAAAAAATCACACTTTGGTCTTAATTAATTCGTTACTTAATTTGTATAAGCATATAAAACTGCAGTTTTCTGATTCAAGTCTGTTTCTTTTTTTAATATTTTTATATTGTCTTAAATTGACGTTGTTAACGATTTTGCTTTTCTTTGTTACAGTAAACAGGCTGTGTTCGATGGAAAGAGGGCGATACGAGGCGGTATACCGTTTGTGTTCCGTAAGTGTTTCAATCTTGTTCTATTACATCTTCACTTTAAATATATTTCCGAGAACTATTTTATCTAGTTACACGTTCGATCTTGCTGCTTTAATGTCTCCAACTCTGGTTTGTTCTGGAGGGAGGCAACGGCCGGGGCTATATACCAACTGTTCCAGTGCTATGCCCCAAATAAACCGATTAGGGGTTATGGGTTTAATATAACTGTCATTGCCCGAACGGATTAGGCTCTTACAATCTTAGATTACATCACTTACCACCTTACAATCTTAGATTACATCACTTACCGCCAGGTGAGACAGCAGTCAAGGGCTAGCAGTTGAATAAAAAAAACCTTTATGCTATCCAACTGAACACGTACGAAGCTCTTTGATACCTCTTTTCAAAGGAATACCATTCCGGCTTTTGTTTCTATCTATAGTTAAATGGTGTCATCAAGACAAGCGTACAATTTTGGCTGTCTCATCACATACCAACAGGTGTGATTTCAAGCTTTTCGATATCATCATCATCATGAACAACCCATTACCGGCTCACTACAGAGCACGGGTCTCCTCTCAATATGAGAAGGGTTTGGCCATAGTCCACCACGCTGGCCATGTGCGGATTGGCAGACTTCACACGCCTTTGAGAACATTATGGAGAACTCTAAGGCGTGCAGATTTCCTCACGATGTTTTCCTTCATCGTTGAAGCAAGTGATATTTTAATCGTTTAAAAACGCACATAACTCCGAAAAGTTAGAGGTGCGTGCCCGGATTCGAACCGCCGACATCTGATTAGGAGGCTGACGCCCTAACCACTAGGCTATCATCGCTTTTCGATATATTATTGTTTTATTAAACGATTCCATAAACTTCCTAAAAAGTGCCGCTTCTACATCCAATATTTGCAGTCAGTTAACGTATGTTTCCTCATCCTATGGTAATCCAAGTTGTTGCGTTTCCACAGCTCAGTTCGGACAATGGGCGTTCGGTCCCCAGCACGGGTTCGCCCGGGTCGCGCGCTGGCACGTGGAGAAGATGCCCGAGCGACTGCCAAGCGGCGACGTGGAAGCAGTGTTCAGCCTCATGGACGATGACTTCACGCACTCCATGTGGCACTTTCAGTAAGCTTATACTCAGCCCTCTAAAAACAGGATTGGCTTGGAGCTCAGAAGAGTTTGCATTAATACCACAATCATAGCTCTTTATTATACATTATAATTATATTCATAAAATGAGAACCAAATTTGTTTTACTTGTAGACTCGTAATTCCAGATGAATCTTGTCACACAAATTGTTGAACAATCTAAATTCGGTGCTCCTTCATTAAATATACGGTTTGGGGTTGTTCAAGGGACGGATGAACAAATTCCTTAGAAGTTTCAAGTGACCCGTTCGGCATTTTGATCGCTTAATGAAACCAGGGTTATGCTGCGCAACTTATGTAGCTGCCTGCCATATACGATTGAGTTTTATAATGATAAAAAAAAAAAAAAAAGTTTTAATATTCTTTACAGATAACATTTAATATTACACTAACTCCATTTTGCAGGTTCAGATTGACATATAGACTGATCCTCAGGGAGAAAGAGTTGCACTTTAATATCGGGGTGTACAACCCGAGCAAAGAACTGACGTTCAGTTGTCAACTGCTCCTCCACACGTACTTCAAAGTTCCTGACGTGCGCCGTTGTCAGATCACCGGCATGCACGGCTGTATGTTTATTGACAAGGTAACTAGCATCCATAAGATAAACCTTAAGTTTATAACAGGTAAAATAAAATAAAATATGATCATGATCAACCCATTGTCGGCTCACTACAGAGCACGGGTCTCCTCTCAATATGAGAAGGGTTTGGCCATAGTCCACCACGCTGACCATGTGCGGATTAGCAGACTTCACACGCCTTTGAGGACATTATGGAGAACTCTCAGTCATGCAGGTTTCCTCACAATGTTTTCCTTCACCATTGAAGCAAGTGATATTTGTTTTTTTTTAAATGTATATAACTCCGAAACGTTAGGGTGCCCAAATTCGTAACGCCGACTTCTGACTAGGAGGTAGACGCCCAAACCACTAGGCTATCACCGCTTAAATAAAATATAAAAAAAAATATCAGAAGTGCTTATATTAAATATGTCAATAAAATATCAGAAGTGATAATTTTATTAAAAAAATGTTAGTAATATAACGAGTCGCTCTATATAGACAGCAAGCCAAAATGGCGGCGTTACGAATGCATCGAGGAATTGCCAAAAAAACTAGTCCATTTATGAACGTTTATATTACACCGTCTCGAATTTGTCAGCGACGACATGTTTAAAAGTGTAATGGTATATTTATATACCATTAAATTTTGTTGCCCTTCAACATCTTTTTAAGCCTTAGTACATTACGTCAGTTTGATTTATATATATCTCGAGATAGTCCAGAATCAAGCATTATAATTTAAGGCTTAATGAATCCTGCCTGCCCAAATGCCAATCACCAATTTGATTACACTGTTTACATTTTTATCTCTGTTTTTTAGTTTCTTGTTTATAATTAGTTATAAAAGTGTATTTAGACGTGGTTATGCAATAATTATTCAGTAATAAAAGATTTAGAAGCGGTGATAGCCTAGTGGTTAGGGCGTCAGCCTCCTAATCAGAGGTCGGCGGTTCGAATCCGGGCACACACCTCTAACTTTTCGGCGTTATGTGCGTTTTAAAAAAATTAAGATATCACTTGCTTCAACGGTGAAGGAAAACATCGTGAGGAAACCTGCACGCCTGAGAGTTCTCCATAATGTTCTCAAAGGCGTGTGAAGTCTGCCAATCCGCACATGGCCAGCGTGGTGGACTATGGCCAAACCCTTCTCATATTGAGAGGAGACCCGTGCTCTGTAGTGAGCCAGTAATGGGTTGATCATGATGATGATGATGATGCTATAATCTACAGAATCATCAAAATTGAGTTGTGTCTACTATAATGATCGTACAATACGATGTTCGTGCGATAATACTTCAGTGAAAATATCTCAGAAATATAAATAAATGCAATACATTTAAATACCAGTAAAAAGTTACAATTCAAGCTGAATTTAATACTTTTTGTACAACTACGTCAATTTATTCCTTTCCTCATTCATATGTTTGTTATCCAGACTCGGGTATGTAGAATATGATGTTTAAATTCGTGTAGTACGTATAATTCTCAATAATTGCAAACTGTGAAAGCCTAGTCGTAAGCACGTCAGTCTCTTAATCAGAGGTCGGGGGTTCGAACCCGGGCACCTACAACTTTTCAGAGTTATGTGCGTTTTTAAGTAATCATAATATCACTTGCTTCAACGGTGAAGGAAAACATTGTGAGGAAACCTGCACGCCTGAGAGTTCTCCATAATCTTCTCAAAGGCGTGTGAAGTCTGCCAATCCGCACATGGCCAGCGTGGTAGACTATGGCCAAACCCTTCTTATATGTAGAGGAGATCCGTGCTCTGTAGTGAGCCGGCAATGGTTTGATCATGATGATGAAATATAATTGGTCGCTTTAAGACTTGCTTACTTCTCGTCTTCCTGCCTCTTAACCTTTGCAGTTATAAAGTTTTTCTATGTTTAGTAATATTCCTGTTTTAATTATGTAACAAAAATATTTTTAGAGTACCATTCCGGTGTTAAAATTTAATTTTAACACTAATAATTTTAATTTTTATATTGACGAACATTTTATCGGTTATTTTACTCTATTAATCAGTATGGACATTTCATTTATTCCTTTCCTCATATGTTTGTAATCCAGACTCGGGAGGGTGCGGTATACCAGGAGACACGGGAAGTGGTGACGATAAACGAGTGGACGGACCGCATCTACCAGAACACTATGCAGGAGCACATCATCACTAATGTTGTCAGTGGACGCAAAATGAGGATACAGAAGTATAATTTCCCTGATACTGGTGAGTTACTTATTTACCACGTTTTTCAACGATTTACTACCCATGAAAGAACCCATATACCCATAGCTCGGAGAACCGATGGACGTTGGGGTCCCAAGGTGTTGCAATGGCGACCCAGCACCGGTAAATGTAGCGTTGGTCGACCCCCAACTAGGTGGACAGACGACATCAAACGAGTCGCAGGGAGCCGCTGGATACAACCGGCCCAAGACGTGGCCATTGGAACTCCCTACAAAAGACCTATGTCCAGCTGTGGACGTCTATCGGTTGAAATGATAATGATGACTACCCATGGGGAATAAGGCAGATAATACGGTATTCTACAATTTTAATCGGTGGGTACCTCAAGTGCATAGTTTCAAGAATAAGATCCATGATACAGTGAAACCTATGCAAGGATGGATTATGCCTGAAAATCAGCGCTGCAGTCAATTTTGACGCAGCATCAAGCTGAGGCAGCGCCCTGTTCAGCCTATGTCTAGACACATACGGTTTTAGATGAGATGTATTTTAACAGGCTGAATAAACGCAATTTTGATTTTGATTTTGATTTAATTGAAGGCAACCACATAAAGTTGGGAGAGAGAAGAATATATAAGTATATATCTTTGATTTCGTACAGATTTCAGCAATTACTATATACTAGCAACTTGTTTTCGCAGGATTTGCGTGTTGTATCTTGAATATTTAATTTTTGACACCTAACTTTTGAAGCGATGATAGCCTAGTATCTAGGGCGTCAGCCTCCTAATTAGAGGTCGGCGGTTCGAATCCAGGCCTCTAACCTTTCGGAGTTATGTGCGTTTTTTAAAATTAAAATATCACTTGCTTCAACGGTGAAGGAAAACATCGTGAGGAAACCTGCACGCCTGAGAGTTCTCCATAATGTTCTCAAAGGCGTGTGAAGTCTGCCAATCCGCACATGGCCAGCGTGGTGGACTATGGCCGGACCATTCTCATATTGAGAGGAGACCCGTGCTCTGTAGTGAGCCGGTAATGGGTTATCATGATGATGAACTTTTGAAAATATGCTGATAAAATTATCTGAAACATATAAATTAAAAATAAATGATCTCTGTGTCACAACGGTTTCAAAAAAGAACAACGCCATCCGCCATCTTCTTTCACATTGCCCCCGCTCGGGACCGTCCATGACCTCATAAATTATATTGCACTACAGTGATCTGGAACCCGTGGGCGGAGTTCGCGAAGGAGATCCCCGACTTCGGCGACGACGAGTTCCCCAACATGGTGTGCGTAGAGGCGGGGCGGGTCGCCGCACCCATCGTGTTGCTGCCCGGCACCGCCTTCGAGGCCAGCCAGATACTGCAGGTCAATTTTACCGCATTTGCTAATTAGGAAGAAGGAAAGATTTTTTTTTTGTTATCTACTACAAGTTAGCCCTGGACGGACGATGCAGTCTAAGATGGTAGCGGGCTAACATGTTAGGGATACGGTAAGCCCATACACCTATTCGTCGATTCCAAATAGTCTCCCTTTTTTATCAATTTAAGATCTGTTGATGGGATTATGAAGAAATTGAGGGAAATATTTTTATAGTAACTTGTGCATTTCCTCTCGAAAAGCACCGAATTAAACTAATGATGAGTGATATGGCCACAGAACCACTCATTGATACTCAGTGCCAAGTACAACGTGATTTTAGTTTTGTCTTAATATTATATTTGCCCCACGGCAATTTCTGCAACTGGCATTTTTCTACATCGTGACCTGCGACGCTGATACTTGGCTGAGGCACGAGCTGCCTCATAGCCAGGCGCACTAGGCATGCATGCAATCTAAGGTTAGATCCCGGAGCTTCCCCATACGGGCCGGAACGCTAAATCGCTTGGCGACACATCTTTGTCGGTAGGGTGGTAACTAGCCACGGCCGAAGCTTCCCACCAGACCAGACTCGAGCCGTGAATCGAACCCAGGACCTCCAACTTTATAATGCGACAGCGCGCGTGCTGCGCCATGGAGTCGCCAAGTTCGCCAAGAGTGCGCCAAGGTTGTGTTGACACCCAGGACCTCTCAAGCATGACGAAGGCGCACGACTGCGGTTGCAAATACCCCAAAACTGGCTTCCAGTGGCTGCCTCTTAAAATCACTCTAATCACCCATGACGGAGGTCGTGTACAGTGGTGTCTATCGTACTAAACGCTAAATAAATTATGTGCTTGCTGACTGAATCCAACTGTCTCGTCCAAGAACACCAGATATGTCTCATCCAAGAACATCAATCCGACACCCCAACCCTCTCGTAGTTGCGGCTTCTTTTTACTCCCCCGACCTAAGCGCTCCTCTCCGAAAGAGGAGACCTAAACATATCCTTCATGACCTTGACGATCAGATGACTACTGACAACACACTCGTACCACCGTGGTAGGTGGTACGAGTGTGTTGTCATAGCGGGGACTTCGTCTTCACCGGCGAAGACGAGGTCCCTGCTATCTTACGTCATCCGGACGTAGGCTCCATCCACGGCCTCGGAGACGTACGGACCACTCACCGTACGGGACCCCCCCCCCCCCCCGTTATCCCAAACGTCGCCTAAGCCGAGGTTCGGCCTCAAAGGAGGCGCCCTTAGGCAGACATTCCCTTAGGCTCAAAATTTCTGGCAAAGCTTCTTTCCGAAGCTCGCCAACAGCCCGGTTACGCTGTGGCAACCAATAGGGTTTGCACAGCTAATAGACAGTCCGAAAAAAAAATCCAAGAACAGGACTAGACTGACTAACTAACTATATCTCATAATTGTAGTATATTTTTTGTTTCGTTCGCAGGTGATGTAGGAAGCCGACGCGTCCCTATGCAGCCGTCCACACCGTGAAGTCAATTCGCGTGAATATTCTAATGTATGACAATATTGTATCTCCACAAGCATGTAGGTGATACTTAACTGATTTTTCATATCTATCTCTTTCTTCGTTTTACCTCTTCACGGCCAAACGGATGAATTTAATGAAATTTCCATAATGTTCACTACTAATTTTAATATGACTTACCTTTTACCTTTTAGAGCAATAAAGACAAAATTGTAGGTACCAAATGAAATGTGCATTTCAGCGTATTTAGTCGACCCATTGCAATAATAAATTCACGTCTTTTTCATGCAGATGTTCGTAAATAAAAATCCTGTTTCTGTACTTGGAAAAGCGGTTACCGCCTAGCATGAGTAAAAATAAATCGATCATAGAGTAGTATACGTAATGTGAACTGCAAAACAAACAAACAAACAAACAAACAAACAAACAAACAAACAAACAAACAAACAAACAAACAAACAAACAAACAAACAAACAAACAAACAAACAAACAAACAAACAAACAAACAAACAAACAAACAAACAAACAAACAAACAAACAAACAAACAAACAAACAAACAAACAAACAAACAAACAAACAAACAAACAAACAAACAAACAAACAAACAAACAAACAAACAAACAAACAAACCCTCTATCTCTCATAACATTCCAATATATATTTACTGTGTAGCAAAATAGATACGTATACGTTTTTCCTATGTAGAATTAGATGGGGAAATAATGTAATCGATTAAAAAAAACAGAAGAAATATTGTAATCGCTAAATTCAACAATGTTAGATCTGAATTTTACGAATTTTTGATTTATTAAAGCCCAAAATTTATAATCAATCCATTTCAAAAACTTCATAATTGCATAATGGTCCTACTAACTTGATTGTTTGATTTGAATTTTCTTGATAATTTCGGGCGTAAAATTAACAAATAGGTTTAAGTTATTTCGTTAACTAATGTTAAATGGCATGACAGAAATTTCCAAATTAATTATCCTACTATTACCCATTGGAAGTACCCGTAGTACTTTTTTATGTTAACCGCTAGGATAGGTCGTGGAAATGTTGATTCATGTTCCAACCATCCATTTTTTGAGTGACATTTTTTCCATGAAAGTTGGATGTATGTAGAATATGATATTCAATTTCGTGTAGTAAATATAATTGGTCGTCTTCAAGACTAGCTTCCTTCTCGTCTTCCTGTCTCTTAACCTTTGTAGTTATAAAGTTTTTCTATGTTTAGTAATGTTCCTGTTTTAATTATGTAACAAAAATATTTTTGGAGTTACATTCCGGTGTTAAAATTTAATATAGACTATTAATTTTTATATTGACGAACGTTTTATCGGTGATTTTACTCTATTAAACACTATGAAAGTAAAAATTATAGTAAAAAGGGGTTGGTATAGAATTATGTTAGGCTCGTTTTAGTATCGAGTTTAGACAATACTTTTAATTTCACTTGTGAGATTATTATCATGTATCATATCGATTATCAAGATATCGGTAAAATAATCGATATAGCTCTTATAAAAAGATAAAATAGGCATTAACTTGTTAATTTCAATAATGCAACATTAAGGATTTCTTCCCCTTCTGATAAATTTATATAGGTGGATTTCAACATCTTTCATTTCTGACATATTTACATATAATTCCATTAGTGTTGTCCAACATTTTAAGCTTATAGGGAGATTACGAGATTTGCAACCATCACACAAATATTTACTTATTACTCCAAATTCAGATGGCTTATTTCCATAGTTTAAAGCAGTATAATTTAAATCTGACATTTTAGACACAATAACGTCAACAATATTGAAACAATACTGCTTTTGGCTAAGGGTGCTTACATAAAGAAACAGGTTTCCGGTACAGACAAATCTGTACGGGTCGGTACCGATCGGTACAGTGTTGACTCGCATAAAGAAACAGGTGAATCTGTCCTTAAGTGACAATCATGGCCTCCAGTTCGTCGGACGAAGATTTTTTACTTTTAGAAAGTACTTACGTCAAATATAGAAAGAGAAGAACAGTTAGTGTATCTGATATTAACAGAAAAAGAACTAAATATGGAACATATTATCATTTATTCTTAAAAGATATAAAGGACGATGAAAAGGAGTTTTATGATTATACAAGGATGACTCAAGAAACATTTTACTATATATTAAATTTAATCGAACATCGCTTAATTAAGAAATGGTGTAACTGGCATGTTCAACCAATTTCACCTGAAGAAAGACTCGTTATCACTATTAGGTAAGTAATGAATAATATTTATTAGTATAAAAATAAGCGTAATATACTGGGTGGTATAATTTCAAAATGAAATGTCCTCTATACCGCTTATAATCGAGGTGTCCACAGCCAATGTTCAAAAAAATTCCTTGACCTTTATTCATTCAGTAGGCTAGTATGTTTTATTTGTAAGTAGTTTTAAGCACAATGAAAAATATCCGAAATAAAATTTCAATTAAGTGAATGTTATTTATTAGCCAAAATCAGCGAGAGGCAAAACATACAATACGTTACATGACTCACATGTCAACTTCAAATTAAATTAATAATAAGTACTTAATTATAATTAAAGTAAAACTCCAAATGGGTAATTTAAAGCAAACAAACTTATTAAAAATGATGTGTTTAAGTTATAGTTATAGACCTTGGTTTTGGCACCCCATGGGCCAAAATCAAATTGAAGATTTTACAATAATTGGTATCTGCTATAAAATTCGGCAAGAGATTGTTCATTCTGAGTAGATTCATTATTTTCTTCTGTAGATACTCGGTGGCTATTAGATTGATTGCATTCGTCTGCAGCTAGTCGGTTGCAGGTGGATTCTTCATATTCTTCTGTGGCTAATTGGTTGCTTATAACAGCAATATTGTCACTCGAAGTTTGTGGAAGAGTTATTTCGTTGCAGGTCTCTGGAGTACTATTACGGGAAACATTACTTAAATGAGAGTAGTTTGACATCGAACTAGGGTTACCATATTGCAAAGATTGGTACGCGAACTCGTCGACGACGCTTTGAATGCGGTTTCTAAAAGAAAGTAGCATGTGCTGTGGAATTTTTTCAATGTGTGGTATGAGGCTTTTAAAAAATAAAATATGTTCGTTGTCTGCATCTGTTGTTCTATTCTGTCGGGATTTTTCCTTATCTTGTAAAAATTTAAGTTTTTGATGCTCAATGTCCAATAATTTGTCATTGATTGTTCTCTTCGGCCTTTTCAAAGCGATTTTTGAAACAGGCATCGCAGGAGACACTGTTGGTTGGTCACTCGCATCATTATCTTCCATGTTGCTTGGTCCAGGTGAAAGAGAACAATCATTGTCATTTGTAGTTTGGGTGTATTCTGTTTCACTATCAAGGCTCACAGCACTATTTGAATGAGATCTTTGTCGCGTCAAACTTCCAGTGGTTAGCCGCGCCTTCACCATAGGTTTGAGAAAAAGCAAGGGCTTAAAATATGGCCATTTGGGATATACTGTAGTTGCCTCATCTCCAGAGCGAGAAGGTAGAATCTTTCCTAACTCTACCGCAAATTGATCCCTTAGATACCTCCATCTTTTTCTTATTTTACTTTCTGAAACAAAAAAGTACTGATATGTAAAAACTTTTTCCTACAGAGGTCAAATACAATTTTATTGTTGTAAATATCAAGGTAAATAAATTTAAAAATACTTATTTCTTTCCAGTTCAATCAATTTAAAAATAATTATTTATTTAAATCCCAATTATCAGGTTGGGTCTTATACATATAGAACCCTGGCAAGAAATAACTATTTTTAAATTAATTTAACCTGAAGTTTACAACAACAAAATTATATTTGACCTCTGACTGTCTCATAAAATAATGAGCAGAATCATCCCTCTCACGATTTAGCGTTAATTTTTGCTTTTTTTACATCCTGTATTCAGGGTGTAATAGTTAAATGTGTTTTTATTTTCAGATATCTTGCAACTGGAGAATCATTCAAATCGCTTTCAAAAAATTTTCGTATAGGAGTAACAACATTAACAAAAATTATAGAAGAGACGGTTCTAGCAATATGGGAGGAACTGTATACCATACATATGCCTACACCCACCAGAGATATATTTTATTCAATATCTAATGATTTCAATAATATTTGGAATTTCCCTCACGTCATAGGTTGTATAGACGGTAAACATGTGCGCGTAATGTGCCCAAAAAAATCTGGATCTATGTTTTACAACTATAAAAAATATTTTTCTGTGGTACTGCAAGCAGTAGCCGATGCCAATTATAAATTTGTAATGGTAGAAGTCGGGGGCTATGGTAAACAGAGTGATGGCGGTACCTTTAGAGCATCAGATTTGTATCAGTTTCTAAATGAAAGAGAATTAGATATTCCATTGCCCGCTTATTTGCCTAATACCCAAGTCTCTGTTCCTTACGTATTTTTAGCTGATGAAGCGTATCCTTTAAAAACATATTTAATGAAACCCTTTGGGGGACGTGATTTAACAGTGGACCAACAAAATTTTAATAGTCGCTTGTCCCGAGCGAGAAAAACAGTGGAATGTGCATTTGGTAGGTTATACTCAAAGTGGCGTTTGTTATCTAAAAGCATCGAAACGGATATTCAACTAGCTGATAAGATCGTAAAAACTATGTGTTTGTTGCACAATATAATTATTGATAAAGAGGGTTTTGAGCGAAACTTGACTTCGGTAAATATTGTTAGACGAAGATGGCACAATCAAAGACTGAGTCCGCCTAGTAATGTTGCTACAAACGTCAGAAATAATTTTGTGCAATATTTCAAACATAATCACTTAATATATAATTAAATTGGGTAATACTTTATTATTAATATTTTATAACTACAAAATTAAAATAAATCGAACTGATCATTGAAAGTACTCACCATCCTGTTTCATTTCTAAACTGATCTCTTTCCAACACTTATCTGTAACATTTCTGTTGCTGTGGAACTTATGAGCTTTGTCCCATAAACATTGTTTATCAAAAACTAAGGCTATCAAAACTTCGTTATCCAAATCCATTTTTAATATTATTAAACACACCCTACACCAGTAAATGCTTAAACCCGTATGGCACGGTCCAGGTAGTCGGCACCGACAAGTTACAACCTGTTTCTTTATAAGTGAGTGAATAGGATTATATTGAAATATTATACCTGCGCTGATCGGTACCGACCCGTACAGATTGGTCTGTACCGGAAACCTGTTTCTTTATGTAAGCACCCAAAGGTAGTATGCTGCCTGTATTCGTTTACTAGATTGGTATACTGAATAAAGAAACATTGTTAATATTATAATGTCAGAATATTGATTTCATTTTATATAAACCATACTGACTCCATTTATTTACTTGTCTCACTATGTAAATTTATGCATTATTTCTTAGCGTTATTTTGAACATGGAAAATAAACAAGTAAATTTAAAAATTAAAAAAAAAATCTGTACTTTTTATTTGGTCTTAATATTTTTTAATAAAACATTACTATAAAAAGTAACAAAAATGTTGTTTGTAAATGTAGTATATATTTTTTTCTTATATTGTAATAAGAAAAAAAAATTACTAGTTCTGTCTTACTAAGACTCGAAAACCTCTTTTCGCTCTCTTTGTGTAAAACATCTGTCATTTTTACGTACCGCGGTCGCACAACAAAATACTCATGACATTATTTTACTTGTTTAGCAACTTTTTTTTTATAAATGTTAGCTGTTAATGCAATACTTTATGATAATAATTTATGAATAGTTATGTAATAGGAAAATGATTTCGATTACAACGATTTTACTTCGCCTTTTGTTAATAATGTCGAATGTCAATTACAATCCTTGCCTCTTTTTCTGTAATGCGATTAAAAAAATATCTTTCTTTATGATAATCTACAGTTTTAGGCTCATTTTTGATATCGTACAAAATTTAGGGAATACCATAGATTTTTGGTTGGGTAGTTCCAGACCTGTATACACATTTTCATTTTTTTTCTTCACTCTTTTTATGGCTTTACTAATTCAATAGAGATTCATGCGCGAACTTGACTAAGACGTAACATATAGATATTAACTATAATTACTTTAAAAAATGAGCCTAAAAATATTGAATTATTGTTTAATACATAAAATGTCCGTTTTGGTAGAAATTAATAATGTACATACATCAGAGCCGCATAATTGTATAAATTGACACTTTTTTTTTTATACTCTCTCTATATTTTGTATTTTATTTCTTCTTTTATTTGGTCACTTTTTGGAGGCTTTTAAAGTATACGACAAATAATATAAGAGTATGTACTTAGATTTTAATGAGTTCCTTGTTCTTTTTTAAGAATAAAATACAATTAAATGGGTACATGTAATAGTTGTAATGTTTTGTAAGGTTTTTCCACAGGAGTTTGTTTAAAGATGTAATAAAGAGTAATATGTATTAAGCTGTTCTTGCATAAACAAGTTTTATGAAACAAGTTTTATGATAATCATAAAACTAACATTATTAAAATAGTAGGTATAGTTTTATCGAAACATTTATAAATAATCAGTGAACAAATTTTTAATTCTCTCGTAACGTTATCGACATTAATACTGGTGATTTTAAACATCGAAATTAGCGGAAACTGTACTTCCATAGGTGCAATAAAGTGAAGTAATTAGAAAATATTTTGAGTGTTTTATTTTATATAATCCTTTTTTTTTCACTAATTGTTAAACCTTGACTGGAGCTGGTGGTAAGTCATCACTTATCATGCAGCCGACCTTGGTTAATGCAACTCAAAAAGAAATTCCATAGGGGACAAATTATGAGAACCAAGCAAGCTGATACAATCCGGGTTGGCGGACTTCTACGATGAGTATCCCATATTTTGTGGATCGACGCCGTAATGTGCTTCGTTGTACTTTATTAGAGCCGCAAGATGCAATTTAATAAGTTTTGATGTTCCAATGTTCTTTTCGGAGTTATGTGAGTTTTTAAAAAATTAAAAGATATCATTTGCTACAACGGTGAAGGAAAACATCGTGAGGAAACCTGCACGCCTGAGAGTTCTCCATAACGTTCACAAAGGCGTGTGAAGTCTGCCAATCCGCACATGCTCAGCGTGGTGGACTATGGCCATACCCTTCTCATATTGAGAGGAGACCCGTGCTCTGTAGTGAGCCGATAATGGTTGATCATGATGATGATGTTCCAACAGATTTTTATCGTACAAATATGAAAAAGTTATCAAGTTTAACAATCATTGACTTTTTTTACCTTTTAACCAGTGTCTTTTTTAACACCTATACTCGGTAATTGATACACCGATTTTGATGAAATTTGGCATAGAGATAGCTTGCATCCTAGTGAGTGCCGTTTACATTACGCAAAATCACCGCATAACCTTTTCCGCAGGATTATAAAAAATAGCTTAGCTTCATAAGAGCATGAAAGACAAAAACTGATCTCGAGATTACTATGAATATAGATAGCTTGCTCGGTATAGCTAACACGGGCCTGTTGATAAATTTATATCTACCCATTCGCTCGTCTAGTATAGAATAGGGCGAGTTAGCGGAAGACACTAATCTCATGCGCATGTTGAAATGCTACATATTTAAATTGGGAGATTATTATTATTATTTTTTCTTTATTTGTACACCACAAGTAAAAATAGAAATAAAAAAAAACAGAAACAACAACAGAGGTAGGATACCAAAGGCAGCCTTATCGCTAAGTAGCGATCTCTGCCAGGCCACCTTAAGATTAAGAAAAGGAGTAGTAAAATAAAAAGAAGAAGATTAAACGTTTCCTGTGGGATTAAACCCATTTATTAAGAGTTTTTTTTTATTTTTTTTTTCGGACTGTCTATTAGCTGTACAAACCCCTATTGGTTGCCACAGCGTAACCGGGCTGTTTGGCGAGCTTTGGAAAGAAGCTCCGCCAGAAGACATTTTGAGCCCTAGGGCTCGAAGAAACTATGGGAACGACTGCCTAAGGGCGCCTCCTTTGAGGCCGAACCTCGGTTTAGGCGACGTTTGGGATAACGGGGGGGTCGGACGGTGACTGGTCCGTACGTCTCCGAGGCCGTGGATGGAGCCCACGTCCGGATGACGTAAGATAGCGGGGACCTCGTCTTCGCCGGCGAAGACGGTGTGTAGCGTATGATTGTGTGGTAGGTGGTACGAGTGTGTTGTCAGTAGTCATCTGATCGTCAGGGTCATGAAGGTTATTAAGAGTGACATACCCTAATAGGTAAGCCTGCTGCCATTTCCGATATCACCAGGTCTGGTATCATCAAACATTCAAAGGTTTACTAGTAGTGGGATTAAAATAAAAATAAAATAAAACACGTTTCGCTTTAAATGGATATAATCTATGACCTAAAAATAAAATAATTTACAACACTCATACATTAGTACTTGTCTCACTATTAGATTGAATATTGTTGTCCCAAGCGCCGATCTCCGCGAGCATTTCCCGCTTAGATTCAAAGTACTCTTTATACCACATAATGTGATCTATCTTTTCTTTAACAGTGTAGAAGGCGTTCTTTGAGAGACCAACGCAAACCAGTTCCATAAAGTGTCTGATTGGACCTTTAGTTGGACACCAGCCTTCTAAGTGTGTGTCTATGAAAATGTGTTCAGAAAAGTGGACATTCTTCTCTTCTTCAATTCCTGAAATGAGAAAGGAAATATGTCTATAAGATTTGTTGTTTTTTTTTGTTTTGTAATCTTAGTTTAATGTTGTATGGTTATTTTGTGCCCTCCCCTTAAACATGTCAGGTCCACATCCAGGAGACTCAAGTGTAAATCTATCAATCTAACGAGTGCATTAAGGCTATTTTATACACTTGTAGTCAGTTTTGTGGACTAATAAAAAAAAAAAAAGATTGCTTAATACCATCGCTGGAAGCAATATTGAATTTTTTACATATTATTCTTGTTTCATAATGTGCTTAATCCATACGCTAAAAACTAAACTACAAATTATTATATATCATACAATACGGTTTTAATCTATTATCAAATTTAATGTCAGAAATAATTTAAAATTGAAAGGATATTTGAGTTAATACTATATTAATTCTAACAAACAAAAACTTTATTTATTTATGGGTTATGCTTGAAAATCAGCACTGCAGACACTTTTGACGCAGCATCAAGCAGAGGCAGTGCCCTGTTCAGCCAATGTCTAGACACATATGTTTTTAGATGAGATGTACTTTTTTCTTTTAAAGGCTGAATAAACGCAATTTTGATTTTAATTTTTGATTTATTTATCTCCTCTTATTCTAGCTTAACAGGATAACTATTTAACTATTAATAATGATAACTGTTTATCTATTAATACAATTTTTGTAGCTAAACTTTGCCTTTTACAGCATGTTATGTAGTCGAATAGTTAAGAAGATACTGCAATAGCTTATGTCTCTTTGTAAGGTACAAGGCTCATATTATAATAATAACATAATAATAACATTTTTATTTTCAGATTTACATCCATAGGTGTTAGTAACAATTAGGACTTGTAAACTATGCTAGTAATTACATAATCAATTAAGCTAATTTAGCTCAATTATGCTAACCTAGTTAGGGCAGCTGAAAGTAGGTTACTTTATGTGGGTATAACCTTTATTATTTTGTTACTTTCTACTAACTGGAAAAAATGGGTTTAAGTGGAATTTAAGTTGCGGAATTGAATTGCATCAAATTCCTAAGGAGTTTCAGAAATGACATTGTTAAATATATCAATTATTTTGGTTACTAACCTTGTTCATTGTCGATAGGGAATTTCCACACTTTGCCCTGTTCTGTCCACATAATCATCTTCTGAAAATAATTAGCAGGTGGTTGAGATGTTGCTAACATCAACTCCCTTTGGTTTAACTGGTCCCATACATCTAATCTAGTGCCATAGTTGGTCTCTTTGGCTTTGAAAATGCCTAGTGGCTCCCCGGTGAATATGTTTATGGAATGGGCTTGAGGTAAACTGAAATAAATAATAAATATCTCACTAAAAGTAATACAGACAATGTGCACATAATAAAAAACAAGGTACAGCTAAGAAAAATATGTTTGCTTGTTTACAGTTTATGTCAAGCAACATTAAAATATATTTATGAAAATACCTAGTATATTCATAATTATATAGGTATTTTCATAATTATACCATATTAACTCACAAATTAATAACCCAACAATTAATACAGGCATAAAAAAAATAGTAAGGTAAAATCTCTTCAATAAATAAAATTGACTTTTAACAGAATTGTGCATGATTAGATTGATATAATTATGAAATGTTGACACAATATTTTGTAAGATTATATTAACATGAATATTTTAATTCAATTATAATTGGTCTTTCACATATCTAACTGTAATAAATTGTAAAAGTTTTGCAATACATAAACTATATAATAGCAAAACAAAAAATACATGTCTTGGTAATATTTTAGTTAATACTATGACTTAATCTGAATATTGTTATAAAATTTAGTATTTAATAATTTGCTAGGTGATTTATAATAGGTCTAAACTTATCTCTGTCTAACACCTTTCATTTCGGATGGACAACAATGCAACATATTTCTATTGGAGCAAGGGCAAGCATTGTGCTTGGCTCTTGATTCTATTCATATTTTTAGTTAATTGTAGCTTATCTTTGACGACCTCCGTGACGCAGCGCGGTATGTCGCATTATATAGCTGGAGATCCTGGATTCGATTCCCGGCTCGAGTCTAGTCTGATCTGGTCGGAGGCAGCTGTGACTAGTTACCACTTTTTCGACAAAGACGTGTCACCATCGATTTATCGCTCCGCCACGATTTTGCTTACACACCAATTAGGAATATGGGTTTCCCATACCCATATCAGGTTAGCCCGCTACCATGTTACACTGCATCATCAGTTACCATCAGGTGAGATTGCCGTCAAGGGCTTGTAGTGGATAAAAAAAAGGGTTATCATTCTTAAAAATCCATGCCCATACCTTTGCCTTTGCCTTTGTTGTGGTGGTTTTTCCACCCCTTGTTGCTGTCTCTCTCTATACCTAGGCCTCTGCACATCAACTCTAGACTTTTCTGTTAAGCGTTTTACTTGTTGTCCTCTCGTTTCTCTGGCAACTGGCTCCTCAGTGTCTTTTGATCTGTCCACTTTCATGCCAACTAATAAATCACTGAAAATTATATTATTATTACAATCACTAGCTGTGTTTTTCCCTAAGTCTAGTGTAAGATTTTTTTGTTGATCTACGAACAATTTTGTTGTTACTGACAGTTACAAGATTTACTGTGTGATTGATACACATCTAATAAATTAAAACATATGTATGTATATTTATCATGAGTGTGATAGCCTGTAGTTGGTAGAACAGTGTCATGTTTCTCTGAACTTTGATTGAAAACCTGAACAACATGACTGAGAATGTAGTCAGAATCTCTGAGACAGGATGGAAAAGTGGAAAATTTAAAACCTAAACTTTTTTGATATTAATGTAATATTATACATTACCTATATTAATTTTATTATTTACGATATATTTACATATATGTATCTTTAAATTCATGTTATTTGTAAAAGCTATGCTATCTCCAAAGGCGAACAGTTACTATTTTAACTTAGCGGTTATTACCTCAGAGTAGTAGAAGTTTGGTTAATTTTGCCCAGAACTTTAGAAAGCAGTTCAGCTTCAGTCTGCTTAACATTACCACCAATCACCTGTGCAACTTCCGCAGCAGCTTTGGTGATGTTTTCCTCTGAAACAAATATATACAACATAGCATTAAGCCAGGGCACACAGATTGAGCAGTTTTAGTAAAGCTTATTCTACACTCTTGTTTTAGACTGCAACTTAATGCTGAAATCTTTTATTCATCATCATGATCAACCCATTACCGGCTCACTACAGAGCATGGGTCTCCTCTCGATATGAGAAGGGTTTGGCCATAGTCCCCCACGCTGGCCATGTGCGGATTGGCAGACTTCACACGCCTTTGAGAACATTATGGAGAACTCTCAGGCGTGCTGGTTTCCTCACGATGTTTTCCTTCACCATTGTAGCAAGTGATATTTTAAATTTTTAAAACGCACATAGCTCCAAAAAGTTAGAGGTGCGTGCCCGGATTCGAACCGCCAACCTCTGATTAGGAGTCTGACGCCCTTACCACTAGGCTATCACCTTCTAAATCTTTTATTACTGAAATAAAATATAATCTTTGTTAAGATCAATTAACACAACAATCAAAGAACAAGACTGGCCGATTAAAACCCTCTTAGCTAAAGTTTTGAGTTAGCAAGTGGAGTTATCACTATCACTTCACAAATAAAAATAAGTGAAAAAGTGATATATATACAAATGTTCATACACGCATGTAATCGCCTTATATGAATATAGATATTTTGATTTGATTTTGCTTTGTAATTCTTAAAAAAGAAATAAAAAGGGGTAAGTAATTTCAGAATTAATCAATTGCAAGTGAACATATTAATCCTTCCTTTTTATAATAGAAGCAAAGCAGTTGAAAAGTAAATTGTTATAAGGTATTGAGAAAATTACCGATTTTCTCCATTTTTACTTCGAGAACATCAGGCTTTTGCCTTTTCGGCCTCTCTGGCGCTGTCGTGAACCTCTCACGGTATTCACTATCAGACATTTTGGGCTCGGCCATCATGAGTTTCAGGAGAGCCTGAATTTTCTCTGTGCTTGATCCTGAATCGGTTTCTTTTTTGTCATCTTTCTTGTCCTTTGAGTTAACCTCAGGCATCTTATCGTCATGTTTTGGCGGTTTATCAGACAAACATCTCACGAAGATTTTTATATCACGTTTGATTCTTAACCTGAAATAATAATAATGTTATAAGTATTTACAAACCCGTTGAACGATATTACAGTTATGGATTTTTAATATGTAGTATACCGGGAGAGCATTGTTAAATAGAGGTGTTAATAAATAGAAATTTTTAGCTGTTTACATACAATTTTACATACAATTTATAAAAAAAATGTTCCAAACGTCAAAACTATATGACAATGACAGCCACAGATTGCAATACACTATACAGACCTCAGATCAACTCCTGGGACTATTCTTCTTAACATTGCATTAAGTGTATGGAATCATTATGGAACAAGCATAATATACATACTTCCATAGTGATAATAATATTATTACTTTCATCCAACTCAATGAATAAGTATTTAAAAGGTGCTATACTCAGTTTTACACCAACCGGACCTCTACTAAGTTGACAGGTCTAGCATAAATTGGAATAAGGCACTTACACATTCCACACAGAAGCGTATGTGCGGAATATGCTTGGTGGGAGGCTTCGGGCATGACTAGTTGCCACCCTACCGACAAAGACGTGTCGCCACGCGATTTTGCGTTACGGCACGACGTCGTGTAGATACCAATTAGAAGTACGGGTTTACCAAAACAGGTTAGTCGCTACCATGTTAGGCCGCATCATTACTTATCATCAGGTGAGATGCCGTCAAGGGTTAACTTGTGTTATATATATATATAAAAAAAATGTGTGATAGTTAAGGCAATACATTGTATCTACTGCCTCATAAAGCGTGCCGGTTTTTACCAAAGTACTGGCATTGTTTCCCCTGTTAGAAAGCTTGTTTTTTTTTAAATTTTTTATTTATTTTTCGTTGCATATTGTATTTTTGATACCGTATTGTTTATTTTTTATTTATTTCATAAGATGTGCGGCCCCACGGTGGCTATTTATTTGTATTACTTGAGATCTACATCAGAATCATCATCTTCCTCAGAACTTAACGCTCGAATCATTTTTGATTCTACCCCCGCCTATTGATGTTCCACAAAATGATGATATAGAATTGAAGAATTAGACCCAGCTCCAGTCTGCAATTAATTTCCGGCTAATACGGAGAATTCCGTTAAAGAAAACCTAATATCTATTACTTTTTTTTTACCAAACCCAGGAATCAAGCCTCTGGATTGACAGCTCGTTTATGCAATTCATGGATGAACAGATCGCGATTTTAATTTTGTTCTGCCTGATGTTAAAATCCCTTAAAAAAGCGCGACAATCAGTGGGGGATTAAAAGGCTAGGCCCTATGCCTTAAGTAATCAATGAGGAAATCCATAGATAAACCACTTAAATTAGCAACTCGTGAAGCTGAAGTGGCAATAAGCTGGGCAAAAAATAGAAAGCGAGTAAACTAAAATTGTTTATTGAACCATATGCCATTTTTTTTAAAACTTCTTACTCCAAGAAAGTAAAATTAAAAAAATTGCTGTGCTCCTTCGACTTCGTGATCTGATTCGCTCATGCTTACCACTGGACCAACGAACCATTCAAATCATAGATATAGGTACGGAAATAAAAATAAAAGTTTCTCGGACCATTGGCGTTTTATTGTTGGACGGGACATAACAAAGTCATAGTACATATAAACAAAGAAGTCGTACTTTGTATAACACCATCTGGCCTTTCAACACGCTATTGCATTTTTCACAATTACAAATTAAAATATCTAGTCAACAAAATTTTAATTCATTTAATCAAACAATTATTGACGTTTGCTAGACTATGAGCTAGCATTGACATTATTAACTTAAGAGTA
The DNA here is from genome assembly GCA_928268935.1 of Lasiommata megera. NCBI lineage: Eukaryota > Metazoa > Arthropoda > Insecta > Lepidoptera > Nymphalidae > Lasiommata > Lasiommata megera. The sequence continues at coordinate 16,910,842 of OV743308.1, read as the reverse complement.
GATCTAACTAAACTTGATATCACATTAAGTAGACTTGTGCGCTAAAACTGAACTGAGGTAAAGTAATATCAGTGAGACGAGATAAATTGCGATTTAGAGAAAAGGATAAACTTTTTCAAGAACACACTCTATCTTTGTCTTTCGCACGCAATAACTTGTAATAATAAGTTAGTAATAGATAGAGAATAGATAGAGGATAGACAGGTCCTTTTCTTTAGCCAATAACGTTAGCAGTTTGTATGAGTTATTTATGGACTCTCACTGACTTTGCTTTATTAAAAAAATGAAGACACTAAAAATAACAGTCATTTTTATCAGGAAACATAGTGAAAAGTTGGGAACTGATTTTATTTGCTGCAATGGTCAAAATGATTATTTAGGTAGATCTATACTTGGCTCGAAAAATATACCATTATTACCATTATTTAATATAGTTAAATAGAAATCAAACGTGATATTACGCACGTAACTGAAATATATATGGATTCCTAAATTAGTTGTTATTTTTTAATCTGGTCGTAAGACTTAAATACCTGATAATTATTTTGACCGTGTATATATTCATATAAAATTTTGTAAAAAAAAAAAGAAAAATTGTCTGGTTTAACTGACTTTTATTATGAAACAAAATCAGTAGGTAATAATATTATATATGTCACCGAAGATGTAGAATTGCAACAAATCCTAAACTTATTTTAAAATTAATGAAGTGCTGTGACTATGCATATAAGATATTTTTTTCAACTTTTGCGCACGTTTACCGCAATTACGTTTCATACGATGAAATAATTAATTAAATGTTCATGTTCTATAATCCACAAAAGGAGCACCATAGTTGTGACTTAGGCTAATTGTGGTTTGGAAATTCCACTCAGATAAAACATTGTACCTACACGATAATACAATTAAAGTACCTACATATTTTACACATTAAGTAAAAAAACAATATCGTACTCAACCATTCAACGCCGTGGCGTTTAAATGCGATATACAAACAAACTTGTACATTAAGAGCCGATGAAAGATCGTTCCAATATTTTATACCGACCCGAATTTTCTATTAAAACATAGAATATAAGTTTATAAGTACGTCTAAAATCAACCAACAAGAAAAGTAAAACTAGTGCAATGCTCAATAGAGTTGTAATCACATGAGTGCCCGTTTTCCAATCTCATGAATAAACTTATTAGAATTTATAAACTAATGTTAAAACGTCAAATTATCCCCACATAAAGATTATTTTTCGTCGAAAAACCTGAGCTAAATAGTGAAAAAATAAAAGTTTATTATTTTTGTTGCGTACAAAATATTTGAAATGTTTTGATTAAGGAACTTATACTTATAGGTTTGAAGTCATAGACATTCCCAAATCGTTAAGTACGTAATGATTAACACCCAAGTGTAAGTTTCTTAACGGAGAAAGGCGGGAGACTTCGTATATGGCGGGCGCGGTTTTTTCACGCTTTTCTGGGATTAATGTTTGTTGGCTAATTTTGAAAAGGACTGGTGTTGGTTGTGTCGTGAACAGTTTTGGTGTCGTTTGTGTAGTGGCTGGTTTTCTGAATGGTTAACAGGTATTGATTTGGGAAAGGTTTGAGGAAGCCGCGTCCGCGGAATGCGAAGTTTCCCGCCATTTCTCCCTAACTTCTACATTGCTATGAACTTGACATTGGTTGGCAGTTATTTCGCTCGCTACAGCCTGCGTTGTTTTTGAAGGTTGTCGGCTCATATGGATTACCAACGGAGTCTTACTAAGTTTACTTTTCTTACTTGTCTTAAAGTGTAGAAATCTTTTCATTACTTTTCAGTATAAAGTTTGTTATAATTTAACGAAACAAAACTAAATTAAATTAATATAAAAAGAGTTATTCTTTTTATTTATGTTGTTATTATTTCTGAAAAAGTAATGAAAAGATCTTAGTGATTCAGTCGGTCTAAGGTTAGGAAAGAGTGAAGAACAATCACAAGAAACAATTATTATATTAATAGAAAATAAACTAAACAACCGTACAGTTATGTTAATAAATCAGCACCATTTTCTTAACGAGCATCCAACGCAGACGGAAAATAAAAACTAATTATGACTCGCTTATTGACTAAATGTAGGTAGATCTAACTTTAATCAGTATGTCGAGGAAACTAGACGCTAAAATGATTTTAGAGAGGAATTTGCTATGTAACAGGTTTGTCCTTATGAACATTTTTAAAACCTTAGTTTTAAAAAACAGTCAAGAAATTAACCAACGTGTATTATGTTTTAGATAACGTTGGTGTTTTTTTAATTGTTCTGAAACATTTTTAATTTGTACCTCTCTTTATACGGCGTTGCTAACGTCGCGCCCTTTAAAAAATATATTTACTTAATATAGCATAAAAACTATTAGCGCTTAGCTACTTAAAAAAAAAAGAAATAAAATATCTGCTTTTGCAGTGAGCCAATATTCATAACTTATGTATAATAATATATCAAAGATATAAGATGTCAAAAATGCTGTCTGAGCAAATTTAAGTAGATTTAAGAGCGTATCCTAACATTAAATATAAGCAATATAGATGACACAAAAACGAACATATATTTCACATCAAATGGAATAAAAAAATAATTTTGTCAAACTTAACACAAAATTTTGGTACAACACGTGGGATTCTTCGACCAATAAGAGATCAATTCACTGGAAGCTCGAAAAAGGATTATTCTCATTATGATATTTTCTATGATACATTATGGAAGTATTTTTGTCTAAGATCGTTATATCTACACGATTTATGCTATCTACTTAATGCAGACCTTATTTACATCCAAATTGTATGAAGAAAAATGTTGACAGTCTCTAAGACCAAAGTGCACTGACATAATGGTACCAACGTAGTTGCACATAAATCTCTACACTAAACTAAATTGACAAAGTCTAAACATATTGCTCGAAACTATTCCATGGGAAGGGAAGATTTCCGTGCAACAGAAATTACTCTAATCGATATAATGTAAACAAGATATGACATTATTGCGTTGCGAGAATAGGCCAGAGATTCCCAGGGTGGGTGTCATCAAATCATGTTTAGATTAAAAGATACGTGTAAACACTACGTGACGAAGTTTTAACAATTGTTCCGAGAAACATCTTTGAACAATTATTTGATGCGAGATGCGATTTGAGCAATATCCAGCTCAGTTTTGGATATAAATTTAGCTTAATTTGCTGTAATCCGCGTGAAACAGGCAAATCTGAATAGAGCAATGTGTAGTTTCTCAGTTCGACTAAGAATCTATAAATTGTACATTGAAGTCAACCTTTCCCTGAGTATTGCTGTGGCGTCGTCGCAAAACATGCATTATGAGAGCATTCTCCAAGACTATTGTGGTTAGTAAAAATTTATAAAATTATTAATTGCACTGTGTAGATTTGCTTTTTTTACGCGGAATTAAGCCTGCTTCTATTCTATAAACAATTAATAGTGAAATGATACGCGATAACTTTTGTATGGAGATGCGACCGGCAAGTTCAACTTTGACAGTCCTTTTTTCTCGCACGTATAAAAACATCAGTCTGTCTACTATCCTGATCTTCTATAACTGGCCTTACTTCTATTTTAATATAAGTACATAATACGACAGTGTGATGTATGTAATCAACCGTTATGTACAATATATGGCACACTTAAATCACTTCCTGTACAATAAAAATATTATTACGATAGCACCATTCGTATCAACAGAATGGATGGGTATAAGGCACAATGGCAGTTTTTTCCAGTATGAGGCCCCACAACTACTAAAAGCAAAGAAATACATATTCAGACGTTTTTTAAGAGGACACGTATAAGCGCTGGTTGTTGGATGATCTATGTCGCTTTGTGTCGTTAATGCAACTTCTATAAAGGAGTAGCGATGGTTAAGAATGTGTTAACGATAAAGAAAAAAATAAGGGCCCGGTAAACAAAAGTAGCATAACTTTGGAATAGTTACATACTCTTTTGTCACGCTCTGACATTACAAATATGCTGTCAGTTGGAGAGTGACAAAAAACTATAAAACTGCAATACACGATTCCGACGCTATACCAGGTTAATTTGTAAGGTTCTCAGGAACCTGTGCTGTGCTTGTACTTATGCAAGATCTTGAAAGGTATCATTAGAAAGATTTATGGACTCAGTAGTTGTCCATTAACCTGGATTTAGAATATCATCCTAATTATTAGTTTTGGTCGATAAGTAAGGCATTTGGGGTTCAGGAAATTTCCAAAAGCGGGCCTGATATCGACCGGTGGATTTCATTGTGACTGCCCCGAATATTCTTCAGGGGATTCCCCGACTACGTTAAGCCTACTTATGAAGTAGATACTAGACAAAAAACGTACTGTAATATTGCATCCCCCTGAGTGTGTGTGGGGCCTCGTCCCGGCTTTTCAAGCAGTTCATTATCACTATCACAGCCGTATTAGGAACTAAGTTTGATGAAGCCAAAGTAACTATAACCCGGTCGGAGCCACATTGTTCTGTTTTGTTCCCGCTGGGACATGTTCACTGTGTCTCCCTTGAGTAGGCGGGTTATAGTGTGCACCGAGCAGGAGATCTGCGCCTTGCTGTGGGGTCGATTGCTCGAGTCGTCTCCGGTGGCGCACGTGGTTACCAGCCGGGGCTCCTTGCCCGGTTGGCGCGCCCAGATGAAGTAGCAGTTTGGTGCGTGAGTAAGGTACACTACCTGAAAGTAATATTTGAAATTAGTACTGTGTCTTCAGATAAATCTTCTGGGTCTTCTTATAGAATTGAATTGAAGGCTTTAATGCAATTGTTCCATCAAGGAAACATTAAAGTACGGGGTAGAAAAACCCTCAAATTTTATTCTCACTGAACCTTTTATCATGCACTTATCACTCTGAACGATGTCGCAGAGACGCTGGACCTATTCAGTTGCAATCTGAGTGAACTCACAAGATGGATTATATGTTACCGGAATATTTAAATTTAGGCAATTTTTATATACATTATATACTTTTATATTAGGCTACTCTAGCAAATTAGGTTTTTATCCTGTTAAGCTAGAATAAGAGAAGATAAATAAATAAATAAATAAATAAATAAATCATCTGTATTTCCCGCAACATACAACTTAAGTTCCTTAAAGGCAATCGCGCTCTAAACTTTAATTTATCTTTGCTTCCCAACAGCCATGATAACCTAATTTCCTTAAAAAAAAGATAAGCTAGCACACATCTACGTCGGTAAAGCAGACTATTATTTGATAAACTTAAGTTACTATAGTAATCTTAAAATTATGCGCCTTGAAATCACTTAAAATAAAAAAGGAGGAATCTACAAGTATCTTAGTTATTAATTTGTAGTGATGTTTGGTACGGGATTGGGCGCAGAGAAAAATCGTAACGTCATATATACGAGTATTTTTTATCTTACTTGAGCACACCAATTAAAGCGGTGATCGCCTAGTGGATAGGGCGTCAGCCTCCTAATCAGAGGTCAGCGGTTCGAATCCGGGCGCACCTCTAACTTTTCGGAGTTATGTGCGTTTAAAAATAAATATTATATCACTTGCTTCAACGGTGAAGGAAAACATCGTGAGGAAACCTGCACGCCTGAGAGTTTCTCAGAATGTTCTCAAAAGGCGTGTGAAGTCTGCCAATCCGCACATGGCCAGCGTGGTGGACTATGGCCAAACCCCTTCTCATATTGAGACCCGTGCTCTGTAGTGAGCCGGCAATGGGTTGATCATTATGATGATGATGATGATGATGAGCACACCAAGAGGAACTAGACTTTCTTATATTCGTACAATTAGAATAAATTATTAACAATTCCAGGATGAAACTTCATATAAAAATCATCTGAAAACTACCGATGTACGTAAGCACACAAAACAATTGTCTAAAGAAGTGTGAAAGTGTGGGACCTCAAGACGTAACGAATTTCGCGGTTATAAATTAACGTCATAGATTATAAAAAGTTAACACTTTTGTTTGCGACGTTAGTTTGGTAATTATATACCACGAAATAATTTCAGGAACTAACAATGACAATAATGTCTGAGAATTATATTACTAAATATAGGGGAAGTACCCATCTTTTTTTTCATTCAACCTAAGTGGTTATAATAAAAGTTATGTCTAAATACAATGTGTGAAAACAATACGGGAGATCATATTAAGTGGCTTGAACGACCAGTTTAGTTATATGTGGGTATGAACGATTGTTGGTATACAATTTAATTGGGGGATTCCCTACTTCTATGAATGTTATTACAAAGTGATAATAACATTGTACTACCAGACAACCAATTTTATCAAGTACTCCTTCCTATTTTTAAAAAACCGAAATTTTTAAGTTATTTAATTTATTGTTATATTTATATACAAATCTATGAAAAAAAATACGAAGAGATACGGCCCCGCCTATTGTATCCTACTTCTTTATTCGTTTCTCTTTTATTTTTCCTGTTAGTTATAACCGTAATTTTTTTTTAAATAGTTTTCAGCACTTTTTTACTGTCAAGCTAGATTCCCCGGTGAACTTCATATCTTAAGGGTATTAAAAAGCTCCTTTACAATAGACATTTACCAATGAGACTTTTATAAAAGAACAATTTTTAAGCTTTTGTCCGTCATAATTAATTTCTTTATAAAGTCGTTTATAGTCTAGTTATATTATATATAGGATAAGAAAGACAACCGCTGGGCTAAAGGCGGAAGGCAGATTACGTTCACTTATATGATGATTACACACTCTTTTGAAGGTACTTACATTATATGTGGTATTAAAGAAGCCAGGGTGAGCAGATGCTAAAGAAGTTGACATGGTAAACCAATGGTATTTGGCAATAACTCACCTGTGCGTAAATGAAGTATAATCCGCTCTCTTTGACGGTGAAGTAACTAGGGTTCAGTTCTATTTTTGATTCGCTGTCTTTCGACGACACCTCAGTATCACGTACCCATGGACCAATTATGGCTGTAACAAAGAAAATTACATTTCACAAAAGCACCAAAAAATCTGTTTCTGGAATGGCTTCTCGATGGTAGACAGACTGAATATAAACCGCCCTTTCACTTATTTAACTTTTGCTAATTCACTACCTAGTTAGTTTATTATGCTATACAAACTCATTGCCTAATCTAATGCATTTTATTTACAGAGTGAATGAAGTAATACCTTTTTATAGTACAGCAGTAAGTTTTTATTCTTTTTCGAAATAACTGCCACTTATTTATCTCGTGTAATTATTTGTATTAAATCATAAGCCAACCGTTATTACGATCTTTTCTATTTGTCTGAATACGGGTATTTTAAAATCGGCTATATTACATTTTATGGTATTTCCATTCCTAAAGGAGACAATATGAATGAAGGGGGAACTCTTGCTTATTTTTGCGCACCCGCCTTTTACAGCCGTGGCATCGCCGTGCTGCTGCATATTAGCATATTCCTATTCAGTGAATTTTGATAAATCACCAAACCTTATAGATCTACAAGTCTATTCAGCAAAAGTATTGGGAAGAAGCCTCGTCTACATTATGTAATGCGGGCACTGAAAGGGGATTGCCAGGAAGGATTGATACAAAACTCGTCAACAACAGTTGGCGTTAATCTTTAATCAAAGGGCTATCTATAAGAATAAGATATAAAAGCTAGCTAATATCATACTTTATTTTGTAACACTTTGCAATCAAGTCTAGTCTAGTAGTTTTTAACACCGATTCCAAAGGCAGATTCTATTGAGAAGCCGGCAGAGAGTTAGCATTTTATAACTTGACAGTTAATGATTCTAACTTGAGAGATAAGAAAGATAATAAAAATTGATTGTACGGCAACCTTCATGCGATAAATGATTTCATATATAGACTAGAGATTATTAGAATCATGCCTAGAAACTATTGCCTAGAAGAAGCCTATTAAGTCTTAACTTGACCAATCACAAGGCTTGCTTAAACGGGCTGGTCCTGTGATTGGATGATGATTGTGCGCAGATCGCAAACTTGGTTGGACGCTGTTTATTTTTGTTTATACTCATATTTTCAGCGCGTATTACAACCAATCTGAGATTTTTTATATAAATTACGTACGGTGCAGATCTCTAATAATCCATGCAATTTTATAAGGTTTATTAAAAAGTAGGGGTGAATGAGATCATAATATAGTTCTCGAAAACCATCAGGTATTCCATACGCTTCAAACGTATTGAACGCTTTACCACTATCCTGCCAAGTTAATCAGTAAACGTTGCATAATAAATAATAATATACAAGCATCAGCTGATTTCCGGTCGCACTGTACGGAATGTCATTAGTCAGTATTCCCCATAAGATAAACGGATGCTGTGATAACACTGATGCTGCGTCGGTAATTGCGAATAAATGTTTCCCATGAGTATTTTACCTCGGTACTGGTGCATAGAAATTATTTAGAATTTGAGGTGGTTAAAATTACCGTTCCCTATTTTCTTCATATATAGAATCTGTGATAGCCTAGTGGTTAGGATGTCAGCCTCTTAATCAGATGTCGGGGGTTCGAACCCAGGCACGCACCTAAAACTTTTCGGAGCTATGTGCGTTTTTAAGCAATTAAAATATCACTTGTTTCAACGGTGAAGGAAAACATCGTGAGGAAACCTGCACGCCTGAGAGTTCTCCATAATGTTCTCAAAGGCGTGTGAAGTCTGCCAATCCGCACATGACCAGCGTGGTGGATTATGGCGAAACCCTTCTCATATTGAGAGGAGACCCGTGTTCTGTGATGAGCAGAGAATGGGTTGATCATGATGATGATGATGAATTTCTTCATCATTATGAACATCAGCGTATTCAAGACCTGCTGGATACAGGTCTCATTAAAGAGAGGAATTTAGAGTATCGATCACGCCGCTTAAAGATTACTTTCACATGTTACTGATAGTAACCGGAGCTGACGTGATGGCTTAACGTGCTCTCCGAGGGTGGACACCGTCAACTCTAACTCCGGAATGGTATAGATTTTTTAAAATAAAATAATACGATTCTTAGCCCACTCCGCAAAACGAGGCCATGACCTGGTGATCCACTTCTGCACTTTCTAGCCAAACCATCCAGTATGTACATGTCATCACATCCTTTATCAACACTTGAAGTACCCCCGGGTAATCTTAAGTTCCACTTTAAAACCATTTTTATTCAACTTGTATGCATAACCTAACCTACTAACTACCACTTGTATTTCTTAAAGGACATCATAAAAAGAGGAGGTTCTCAGTTTGTCTGTATGTACTTTTTTCCTTACATTTGTTCGCGCATAACTATTTTGTATGCGAACCGTTTTTAATTATTTCGTTACTGTTCTCGTTAGCACTACGTACAGAGTGTGTTTAAAACATTAAGGATCTATAGAGCGTACGTTGACTTTGCTTAGCCAAAGTTAGTGTTAAAACCTGACAGATTTTTAAGCAGGTCACTTTTTCTCGTTTTTACCGTATCGCTAAGCAAGCTTTATAAAGCTCGGCCTGATAAGATTTAACATGGGTAAATATGACCTCGATTTAAAAGAAAAGTGTAACACTTTTAAGACATTTTATAAAATCTCAAAAAGAACAGCATCACTCTCCTTTAAAATAACCTCAATAATATAATTGCTAATCGATTGATTTTAAAACAACCCACGGATAATTACGAAAATCTTTCTCCTATATTAAGAACTTCTTTACAATGACTTTCTTTACAATGAATTCACTGCTTTTTCTATACACATATTTCCGCAAAGCTTAAAAAATGGACCACAAATACTTCTAATAAAAAATGGGTGTCTCGGTTTCATTTTTATAATTTTTAAACTTTTTAAGTTCTGAAGTTATGTTTGGATGTATCGAGTATCGTTAGAATCCTTACGTAAAACTATATTTTGGAAAAATATTGAATATGGAGGCTGGATGTCGCCATAGAGATGTTAAAATTCGTGCAGTAATCGGCAGTCGTGTTTTTTTAAATTGTTTTTATATACACCGTACTAAAGCTTTTAAGCAAATGAAATATAATTTGCTTCAACGGTGAAGGAAAAAATCGTGAAGAAACCTGCACGCCCGAGTTCACCATAATGTTCTCAAAGGCTGTGAAGTCTGCCAATCCGCACATGGCCAGCGTGATGGACTATGGCCAAAACCCTTCTCATATTGAGAAGAGACCCGTGCTCTGTAGTGAGCCGGCAATGGGTTGATCATAATACCTACTCCCTTCATAATTTGACGGTTAAAAGGTTCTTAAATGTAACATCCTATATAGTGCGATGATAGCATAAATTGCGCAAGCTATTAATTGCTTTCTTTATAGAGATATCAGATTACTTTTAAGTGTTGATTAAAATTAAGTAGTTCTGTTATTACAACTTCTTGTTTTGGATGTTTTGTTTTCATACTTCAGTTAACATTAATGACTGCGTTTGTATTAGAACGATATGATACTGCGTGTCATATCGTACTGTGATCGGTGGAGGTCGGGTCACGTAAGCAGATTTCTGGACATCGCACGTGCACGTGAAGCATGCGAATCTGTGCGATTTTATTACACAATTAAACATTACATTTTACATTAAACTTACGTATTGTAATAAAATAATAAGATAAATACTGCCTTTATTTTAAGCATATTTGGCCCCGGCTTCGCTCGTGTTAGGCTTAGTGAGTGGAACTTTTAAAAGTTATCACTTTTCATACAAATACCAAACTACCCTATTTTGCTTCCATAGGGAATGGATTTACAAAAATCCTTTCTAAGCGGACGCCCTATTTAATTATCTGTATGCCAAATTTCAGTTAGGTCCATCTAGTGGTTAAGTTTTCTTTTGATCCATCAGTAGCGAATCTTTCTATTTTATTTGTAAATAGAGATTTATACTTTTTATTTTTATATATAACATCATAATATTACAAATAAAATAATATTACATCAATCCTAAAAAACCTCGTCAATGTTACCGGAACGAGGCATAGTACCCAAGATGCTGGACGCATTTCCCCTTTGAATAGCCAAACTATTTTTTTGGCCAAAGCTACTACAAGGCTACTACTAGTACTAGGTAGAATAGATTTGTATCTAAAATCGCTCTCTGCAAAGTGAGACCGTCCCTTTTTACGTGACGAGATTTACGACGGTTTTATAAGAAAATCTCTGGGAACTTTTAAGCACACGTCACAAATTGTGATACTGGTCCCAAACTTCGTCACTTTGATATCACGAATTGGTGTTACCCACTAATGGAACGACCTATCGAATGAGGATCCTGTACGGAGGCAAAAATTCGGCTTAGATGTGCCCCAAGAGATAATTCTGTCTAACCATTTCCTACTGCCAGAATCAATAAAGTAATAATGAAGGAGTAAACATCTTCTTACACTCTATCCTAGACCTGTTCTATATTTGTTCGGCATCAGCGATTGTCATCAATATCCATACAAATATTATAAATTCGTCAGTTTGTTTAAATGTTTGTTACCTACGTTCAGCTTAAAATTTGCAGAAGTACATATGTTTACCATGCTTAGTAAGTCCTAATAGGTTCAACTGGTGAACCCTTAACGAATGAATGCATAAATGAAAAAATAATTACTTAACATTGTCTGAAGTTTAATTGCTCGGTGAGATTAATTAGTTATCCGTAAAGGTTTATTTCATAATTCAAGCATTTTCATGGGACAGTAAGTAAGCTTTAATTATAATGGAAATTTGAACTCTATGATTTAGTACATAAAGTAGTTATATTAATGGTATTATATGTAATAGTTGTATGTTGAATCATGTGTATGAATATTTTATTATGCATTTTCTAAGACACTGTACCTTGTAAGCTACCCACATTTGTTATTGCAATTTGAACTCAATGCTTTCAAAAATAAGGTAGGATCTTCTGTAATATTTGTATGTTGAATCATATGTATGTGGAGAATGCTAATATAAAGGCTTCACACACACATCCTGTGGTATGTAGCATAAATTATTATCATAGCAACGGCTATACTTGGATTGTTGTTTTAAATTGTATTTATAATAATAAAACTCCAGAACAATGGAATTAGTATTATGTGTGGTTATTTTTGTGATAAATTTGCCTTGTATTTAATGCTTTAATTCATTGTTTGACTGTAGGTATTTTTTTAAATACTAAGTTTACTACAACTGTCACATTTTCACAAGTATTTTTGATTTTAAATCTCTGACTACCTACTTAGGTTGTATTATCACTGGATAGTAAAGGCAGCCACAGTTTGAAGTGCAACTGATAAATGGGATAATAGTATGCTGAATTTATACCTCCAAGCAGATTTACTTCAACGTAAATTGTTTGGTTTCCTTTACTCGTAGAAGGAAGGTATCATCAAACTACATCTGAACGTCATCCAACATTTATCTAGCTGAGAATCAAACCCAGGACCCTTCAACTCATAGTTTACATATTCCCGCTAGGTTTGTCAAGAGTATGAGAGTAAATAACTTACATTGTGTACCGATGTTCAGTTCTTGTATAGCTCCATTAAAGTGAATGACAGCAGGTTCTGTAATAAAATTAATATAAGTATTAATTATGCTGCCCAGTGAGGTGTGTACTTCTTTATTAGCAGTAGTGTAATTTGAGTATTATACCTTTTTGGAATAAAGAGAAGTCATATGTAGGCACTTTGTCATGACTAGGATTCTTTTTACTCGAGTCTACAAGTAACATATCTTCACCGAGGTCTTCAACATAGTACATTTTTGGAGGTATTTCATTCCTTCCAAAGTCCCTGCCTTCTCGTACCTCCACACCCTTCAAGTTGGGTTTGAAATTGGATACTAGAGGGCTTTGTACTGCCTTATCCTGGTAAAGGACTCCTTCTTTTATATTCTGTATGAGAATCTGTTCTCTAATAATATCAAACTGTCTTTTCATAGATGACATCTCATTCCAGTAATAAAATGCTATAGAGCAACTAATTATCATACAAATTACACTCAGTAAAAAATTCAATATAAACAGAAGTTTTATTTTCTTGGAAGACGCGATGGATAATGTTGTATTAATATGAACTCCAACATCTGCAGGTTTTTCTAAAAACGGGAAAAATAATCAATACATTATCATTCTCAAATTCCATAGAATTTCAATACGTGAAACTAATGTTTTAGATGCGCTTTAAGCAAATAAAAAATTTGATCTGTTAATTCTGGAGCGAATAAAATTATCGGCAAGCGTTAATTTTTTTGTATACAACATTACGTGTAAAATATAAATAATATTAGCTGAAAATCACCTGTATTCAGATGAATAACAGTCCCATCACGGTCGTTTACTTTATTTTTGCCTGTGTTCAAATATATGTTCGCCGCACCTGCCGAATTTAGTGGGACACCTTCGAAGTTTATTTTTTTGTCTGACATTGCGGATATTTTGTTTACGCCAGTACTATGCTAGTACGATAAGCTACTGTTCACACAATCATCGGTGTAGGCGTCGCCATTCCTAAACAAAGGAAGTAAGCTTATTAAAAGTTCGCACAGCGTACGATAGCCGCGACTTGATAACAAAAAAAATCACAACACCATACATACCAAGGAGATAAAGACATTTGTTTTAATTTTGTTTAATAACTTATAGTTCACTTATCACTTCAATAGATAGGTACAGTTTTTCTTTATTCATTAAAAAACAAGTTCGTCTGCCGCACCAAAACAAACAAAAAGTAAATAACACGAGCAAAAGTTTTAAGTTATTTCTTTGACTGCCTGGCGCCGGCTGGCATTGGAGCGCGCGCGCGGGTTGACCGCTCTACAGTCGTCGCGCCAAATTCAAACTGCGGGGAGAACGGAACGATGCGAACGGAATCTAGGCCGAGCGAGACGCGTAATCGCGACTGTTTTGCGCTGGGAACTCGAAAGGTTTTACGATAAAGTTTCGCAGTATCGTACTTATAATCGTTCAAGTTGATGTAAACCAGCCAATAGTGCTTAGTTCATCAAATATTTTCATGTTGAATAACTAAAACTATTAAGTAGGTACCTAAAACACTTGGGTACAAGTCTAGTACGGACTCTAATATTATTAATTTAATTTTGAGAACTGCCTTATATAAAAGTACCTACTTTTATTAGGATTTTGACATATTTTGGCATTTAAGGTTTCGTACCGTTGTTGAAGAAAATACCCTTTACTATAATAACTATAACATACAGTAGGTGATCTTTAAACTTTTCAGAAGACTTGAAGTAAGTTTCTGCGTAGGTAGGTAGGTAGTTCATTGCGGCGGAAAAGATCTTACCTATTTTATTAGAAAAAAAAATTAGTAATTTTTAGTACCACCACTCCTAAAATTTAATGAAAAGAAAGAAGTAAAACATGCACACGAATTTTTCAGGAGTTTCGAAGATCACTAAGTGTTGTCTAAGAATCTCTTAAAAATAAATAAAAAAGTTTATTCATAATATTTTTCAAAATCTATGTGTCTAACGATACGCGATGTGCCAAAGGATTATTTTATTTATGAAAGTTAGTGTATAATTTACCCAAAAACTTCTTTTACCGGCTTCTACCGACAAAGCGTTTTAGTGCGGTTTTCGAATAATGACCTTGGGACCCAACAACCATACGGTGAGATCTTAAGGTCGTCTAAGATAAATTCGCCGCCTGGCGCCTAATGCCACTTTAGTATTAGGCTTTACCATAAACAATATTTTATTTTTATTTAATGCTATTTGACTTAAGTATTCATCTCGTTGGAGTAATAAGTTCAATGTTAGGAATTCTAGGTTTTTTTACAGATATCGCCATTTCTAGTATTCTTACAAAATTAGCTTCGTCCGATATAAAATTTAAATAATGGATTAAGAACCCCAGTCTGCGTGGTATGTGCCAGCTGTTACCATTGCTTGGTTAGGGCGCATTTTCACTGAAGTGACCGACGTAGGCTGAATGATAAAATGATCTCTTGACTGTTTCATATAAATTCTATATAATTAAAGAAGGATTTATTAAAATATCCACGTCTATGGAAATAAAAATAAATCCGCAGTACCTGCTGCTCTTATAAAGTAAGTTTACCAATGGACGCAGTAGTGTGCCCATAATGGCGAGAGTTATTATTGTTGTTCATTACAAGATTAAGATTAATTCAAAGTAGTTTTACAGTTATACGCAACATGTTCTGCATTGGAACAACCACTATTTTTCATCACTCTTGCTCGTAGCTTGGACCTTATTACATCGTTTATAGGCACATAATAATCTTAACACGCGTGTTTCATTTTACGTTGCCGAATTCGTGTTTTATTTGCCTCAGAAGTTTATATTCTCTTTGGATAATTTAATGAAGATTGTAGAACAAGCATTCTTTTTTACACTCATGCATTATTTTAATCTTTTTCCCGATAAATATTTATACTTAAATAAATAGTTATATAAATGTTGATTCATTACAGAAGATAAGTACTTAAGTAATCTGTAGTTTTATCTATTACAATTAACATGATAGAGCAGCGTACAAGCATGTTGCAGTTAAATTTCTACACTATTAATAATCTATTACTATCTTCTTTATTGCATTTTAATGATTTAAAAAATTGTTATCTAACCTTTGGAAGATAATGTCATTCAGTAATCGATAGATAGACATATTGAGTAAACAAAGATGATTCCGTAACTATGAGCGAGCCGCCAAAAACCAAATAGATACTAAAATTAACTTGCACTATTGTAATATAGAAATCACTATTCTAGTATAAATTTATATGTTATAAATAAATAAGAATAGATCTGTATAATTATATATCTAATATTAATATTCAATAGTATATGTGCAAAACATAGGCCAGTCCTCTGAAAAGCCGTATTTTAATATGAATATTTGTTTTAAAATCACTATAGCTATATAATTTAACTAAAACACCACATGAAATAAAGTCTATACTTAAGGAAGAAGTCTTATACCTATCATTAAAATATTGTCTATATCTGACAAAGAAGGAAAACGCGAGTCACTAGAACTCATTCGCGTGACGAAAAACTACAGTAGGTAAATTGTTATTGTTACAGAGGAAATAAGTATTTAAGATTTGAAGCTGCCCATACCCGACTTGGCGCGTTAAGTACAGGGTAAAAAATGAGTTCTATGGTCGAAAACGAAGAAAGAGAAGAAGATGAGTTTTACCTTCGAATACTTGAAGGTAAAACCCATCGTTAATTTTCCACTGCACCTATAATTTAATTAAAAGAAAGAAGTAACACATGCACACGAATTTTTCGGTAGTTTCGAAGATCACTAAGTGTTGTCTAAGAATATCTCAGGAAATTCTACCTTAATACCTACTCGAAGGTAAACACCAAAAATGTTGGCTTTAGAAGCTAACTGTTTACTTTATAATATATAATAAAACTCAATTAAATTCATAAGGTCGCATACAATATTTGTTATTTTGCATTCTTTTTTTTGTTTCTTATTACAATGAAAATGTAAAATGTGTTAAATGTAAATAAAGTATTATTATTAATAACAGCCCTACGAAATATGAATAAAGTAAGTTGTGGTTGTTAAAAAAGAAAAACCAAACATCCGTTTCGATAATACCAATGAGAACAGGACCTTATCAAAATTCTAAGCTTATGTGGACAAAATTAGAAGGACGAATCGGGCGCGTGCCACGGAGTGCATAGCATTTTGCGCGTATCTCCGTATGCTAAGATTCAGCCGCGCAATAGTTGTCATGTGTTCAACAGATAGCCTTAGCACATCTTATGATCTTATGTTATTACATTTAAATATAGAATTCCGGTCTGTTATTCCAGCTATTGGAATTCCATATTAGCTGTAGTAGTCTTGTCTTCCGCAAATCTTTCGTACTTAAATAGGCGACTACGTCCTAAGTATTTATAGTTCAATGAATCAATTAAAGAGATTATTAGATTAATCTAAGTTGTATTTTAAGTTATACATGTATTCTTGAAATTTAATTATTTTATATCTTAAATGTAAACAATACTTTGTAACTTTTACTGTCGAATATGAATTTGAATTACAATTCAGTATGTATGGTACAAATAAAAAAAAAATTAAAGAGATGGGAAGTAAATATAAAACGATTTTAATGTGTTACATTAATCCCAAAATGAAATACTATGGTGTTCAGAGTTATTGGTCGGGCAATGGAGCTGAAATTATTAAGACATTCTTAGAAGTTTCATTTACTTATACAACGGATGAGTAAACGTTAGTAAACGTTCGGGGTTCCAAGGTTTGTCAAATCCCAAACCCCCACATGCAAATAAGTTGATAGACGACTTAAAGTGAGATAGGCTGAGGTACGCGCGCGCCAAAACCCCGTTGACGCAGTAATAGCAAATAGGGTTATCTGTTTTTGTCAATTCGAAACAACCAGTACTCGAAGTACCAGTAACTGAACATAAGCGGTCTGAAATGAGACCTTGGAGTGTGAAAATCCTAACAAAAGACAAAACGGTCGTATATATCTTGTATCGGAACAAGTGCGTTTAGACATGGTTTTCATAAAACTTCATTGTAATGGGTTTGGAAGCTGTGATAGCCTAGTCAGGGCATCAGCCTCCTAATCAGAGGTCAGCGGTTCGAATCCGGACACTCTCACTCCGGACCTATAACTTTTCGGAGTTATGAGCGTTTTTATACAACTATAATATGACATGCTTCAACGGTGAAGAAAAACATCGTGAGGAATCCTGCGCGCCTGAGAGTTCTCCATAATGTTCTCATAGGCGTGTGAAGTCTGCCAATCCACACATGGCCAGCGTGGTGAACTATGGCCGAACCCTTCTCATATTGGGAGGAGACCCGTGCTCTGTAGTGAGCCGGTAATGGGTTGATCATGATGATCATGTAATGGCTTAGACAATATTGGCGTTGACACACAATTGTAATAGCAGACTTAAAAATTTCAACCATCCCCGATGTATTAGAAAATTACCTGTGTGTATGATGACATGCAAATTTCGGGAGCTAGGCATCTTACACGAGCCAGACGCTCACGTGCGTTCGTACATGCATTATTTAATACTTGGAATAATTTATTATTGTCTGGTACGGTAGCACGAAAATGCGTTGAAGAAATTGGAGCCGGGGCAATGAATCATTTGGACAGGGTTGACAGTTCTTTTATTTATTTTTTTCATCGCGCGTGCTTTTATCGTTTTACATTTACAATACTTTCTGATTTTGTTAATGTGGTGCTGTGGTTGTTGGTATGTTTCTTGTTTTACGCAGCAACTTAGCAAAGGATTGATCTGATATAGTTTGTCTGGAAAGTGGAATAGGTATATATTCCGGAGAAATCTACAGTGTACTTTCTTTATCATGTCTTCACACTTAAACGGATTATAGAGGAGTTATAAGAACGAAATTTTATTTTAAAGTCAAAGTTTGAAGTATAAGTCCAAGAATCCTATTATTTTATGCAGCAGTTGGAAGTAGGTGCAAAACCGTGGGTATATATGTATAAATAGAGAGCAATTTATTCACAAGAAAACGAGCAGATGGTTCACCTGATGTTTAGTGGTTACCGTCGCCCATGAACATCTGCATTGCCAGAGAAGCCAACGATGCGTTACAGATTGTACCCATCCTCCTTGGTTACTATTCGGCATAATACCGGAACGCTTAATCGCTTGGCAGTATATCTTTGCCACTACAAGACGAAGCCTTTCCAACGAGACAAGACTAAAAAACATTGATGAGGAAAGAAAACCGAGTTTTAATGGCTGGTTAGCTATTTTTAAAAGTTTTAAATTAGTGCATAACATACATTGATCTGCATTTTACTCTTCGCATAATATGGGGTAGTAAAAAGATTTTAGGCACACGATAATGGAATCAATTCTTCATTCTTTCTCTTACCTTCAACTCTTAAATTCTTTTCACAAAGCATCTTGGAAATCTCCATGGAAAACGTTAAGACTGTTTCTGTAGTGTGCCAACCCTATACCGACTTCCCTGATTCATGGTTATAAAGTTAAAAAAAATGCAAAGTTTGCACGCATTGATATTATACAAACAGATAAAATTCTATACTTTGTTACGATTAATCATTCATGTAATACTTTATTGTGTAAAGCGGAACAAAGCCTAATTGACATTTTTTAATCTGAATCACGGTTTCGTAAATAATATCTAATTGTAAATAGTTAGCTAGGTACTACGTGCATAAAGTCATAGACTACTTGGATGTTTCACTTGATATTTGGGTCATTTTAGATTTGGTTTAGTTTTACGTCCTGAATTCTTCTTAGGTCACCCATGTCTGAACAATATGTAGAGTAAACAAGTTAGCCATTGCAATTAGAATATACACGTGTATATGAAACAGTTTATTTAAAGAGACACAATTTAGTACAGAATTTAAGCAGCGTGATAAGTTTATGATATAAAACCATCCCTCCCATAAGGTGCCCAGATCTAGGCTGGTGGGACGTTAAAAGGTTATGATGAAACTTGATTCTAGATCCCCATAGAGTAGAGAGATTTAGAGCATAGACTTTTAAGCAGCTTCGTATTGAGGATTAAAAAAAACCGTAAAATTTTTATTTCTATTATTTAACTAAGTATGTTTAAATCCAACCCATTATTTACGTACATAAGCACAAAAGAGACGGTCCAAAATTGTTTTTATTTTATTAGTTCTCTCTTTTTACGGCTTCGCACAGATTGGCCAATGTCAAGTTTATAGCAATGTAGAAGTGAGGGAGAAATGGCGGGTAACTTCGCACTGCGGACGCGGCACCCTCAAACCTTTCCCAAACCAATACCTATTAACCATTCAGAAAACCACTACACAAACGACAGCAAAACTGTCCAGGACACAACCAACACCAGTCCTTTTCAAAATTAGCCAACAAGCATTAATTCAAGAAAAGCGTGAAAAAACCGCGCCCGCCATATACGAAGTCTCCCGCCTTTCCTCATATGAATTCTCTCTCTCTCTTACTGTAATATAAATTCACAATATGCCACCATATTGCCATATGCCACTGCAATCGGGTTCTAGGCTTTTTATTTTCAGGGTGAGAAGATATCTGCGGGGTCCTCTAGCATCACAATAAACCTATATATTTTTTGCAGCTTTATTTAACATATAAAAGTAACACGTATACCTTTTTGTTCGAATTCGCCGAACTTGTTGAGGAAAATAAACATTTCACAACGCTTTCATAAACTTGCCAATGAAATGAAGATTTTATCTCAAAGGGTTGGCAATCGAGCGTCCTAAGCACACACACATATATCATATCGACATTCACACGAGTCTGCTAATTGTCTTCCGGTATCATCGTAACGTAACCTTAGTATAGGGTTAGCTCTCTCACAATTTAATTCGCTATCGAGGATCGAAACCATTTTATGTCTTTGTATAATGAACCTGCCTAGTTATTATTAAATGTTTAAGAGTTGAAAATTAATTACTACTGAATTATTTTAGCACTGTGTAAAGTGAACATTAAGCTTATAAGCCACTAAGCTAAAACCAAGGAGTAGATGTTTCGAGATTTTCTGGAGTTCCTTTACCTGAAGACGTGTCAAATGGGTGATAAAATTCTATATGAAAATCGTAATTTTCGAATAATCGCAACGTGCTTTCGGGTAACTCAATTAATATAACAAAAGTTAGATTTATTTTATTAATCTATAATATTAATCTATAAATATTTATGGATTTATTTATCGCAATTTAACTTTTGCTAGCGGCTTACCTATACCTAGGTATGCTAAATAGTTCTCGCTGACTAGCAGAACTCAAACCACTGGATCAATTTGGCTGTTTAGCATTTGAATAAGTAAGCTGCTAGCAAAAGTCAAATTGCTACAATCCAAGGCCGGATAAATCTGTTTGGGGTGATATTATAAATTATTTTTTTAATTCTGCTGTTGATAATTATCTATTTGTCGTGGTTTTCTTTCCATTCCACTGCAAATTAGCCCTTGTCGGAAATCTCATCTGGTGGTAAGTGATGAAGCAGTATAAGATGCTAGCGTGCTAACCTGTAAGCTGTTTGTTAACCCCATCTTAACCTAATAGGTTTTCACGTGACATCGTGCGAAGGCTAAATAGCTTGGTACCGACACGTCTTTGTCGGTAGGGTGGTAACTAACCAAAGCCAAAGCCTCCCATCGCACCAGACTTTGTAGTAGAAATGCGATAGCGCAATATATCAATTACAATCATTGATCCTGAAAAATTAACAACGTCTTCTATTCAATATTTTGAATTTAATAGAGCTGTCACCTAATTTGAACTTTATATGAGGTGGCTAAGTGTCAATTTACCTTGACATAACAGTGTTTTGTTACTCCAATTGGACTATACTATTGAACTTGTAGTACCGTTTAGTAGGCTGCATAGAATAAGGAAAAGGAAATTGTATTTTAGTTTATAATAAATTACCTATCCTACCAATTAGAGATGTCTATCAATAAGTTAAAAGTTTTTATAAAACGAAAGCTTATAGAAAATCATATTACGATAAAAAAAGCTTGCGTGTGAATTGCTCTATATATAGGTACTTACCATAATTTATTATTGATTATGTGAGATGGTGATAACAAAAAAAACCCGCCTATTTTTGTTGTTGATTCTTCTTAAACCTGGGGGCGATTTGAAACCTCTTAGCTTTTGTTTTAAGAAATAATGAAAAATGTGATGTATATGAACGATTTATAGATGCCTATAATAGGTTTAAATGAATAAAGCTTTTTTTGATTTGATTTTAATTTGATTTGAACCAAGCTTAAGCCAGCGTACGGACCCATACTAAGGGTGTGTATTACAATGACTAATGAGTAAGTAACCTTAGTAACACTGTCAGAGTACCGGCGGCGCGCGTTACCGTTACCGATCTCATTTTTAGGTCGCTCGTATTGACACAGTAACACAAAGTAAGATGAGATGAATGATCTCGCAGACGCTTTTTCGAAGTAAACTTATGACACGACGGAATTCGATGACCTCTAATGTGTGTTCGGCCTTATGAGTGGGAGGTCCTGGTTAAGTTAAACTGTACTGCCTAATTATATTAAATGAAAATACCCATTTTTTACAGCATACAAACTGCAAATACAATGAAACAATCATAAGAAAAGAATTTAGCGATACAATAGGCGTCTTTATCGCTAAAATGCTAAGTCTATACCAGGTAGCCTAGCAGAGTATTTAATAACAATAATCATTATAACCCTTATGATGGGTGGCGTGGCTGGGTGTACTTCCGCTTTAAAGGAATGTATTGAATACATAAATAATAAATTTAGAAATTACACATAATTATATACATATAGATAATTAAAAAAAAATACACGTATAATAAAAATATGTGATTAGCCATAAGAAAGAATAATAACCATTTGAAAGAGAATAATAATTAACTACTATTAAAAATACTAGGAAATAATAAAATTAATACGATTAAAATTTGGAAAATAAAGAAAAGAAGATACAATATGTATAAAGCTTGCTAACTGAAGGTACTTGTTTATTTGGCCAGTAACTAGTATTGGTCTACCTGGTCGGGGCAGTTTGGGATCTATAATTTTTGTATGCTTCGGCCTTCGGCTGTTGCTAGTTACTATTCAACCGACAGGTAAGATTTTAGTTTAATAAACTGCCACAAAAGGTTTAACCCGCTAGTTACCATATAGAACCGCATCTACTTTCACCAGGTAAGGTTTTAGTATAGTATAGTTTAAATAGCAATAATAGTCTAGTGGTCAGGACATTCGCCTCCTAATCAGACGGTTTTAAGTTATTATCGAAACCGGGATCGATAATCCATCACCTGGATGCCTGGTCCCCTTCCACCACCCGCTATTCCAGGTCATTTCTGCCACGCATCTGCAAATTGTAGAACCAGCTTCCATCTTCTGTGTTCCCTAATGGTTATAATATGGGGATCTTCAAAGGGCGGATTAACAAATTGCTCAAGAGCCAGCAACGCATTGGCGGTTCCCCTGGTGCTGCAAATGTTCATGGGCGGCGGTAATCACTTACCATCAGGTGACCCGCCTGCTCGTTTGCTCGCTATGCCTATAAAAAAAATAATAATAACTGAAATAAGTTATTTCACTTATCTTTTAAACATTCAAATGAATGTTTGAAACTATATTTGAACTTTCTCATATCAACGTTCCGCATTTTAAAGAACACAAGCTACATGTTTTTAACTCTCAAGTCGTAAGTTCGGGAGTCGTTTAAAAGTGTTGATCATGTTTTAATGCGACGATAAGGACGGATCGTTTCGGAGAAAGCGAAACTGTGCCATTCTTTGTGAATCACATGAGGAAGTGGGTAGAGGTGTCACATATTTTTACTTTTAGTTAATTTCTTACAGAATCTGGGAATAAACTATACCACGTAAAAATATATCTGAAATCTGTCTTTTAATACTTTTAGCATTTTATTTATAGGTTTGTTGCCCACTATGGTCTAGCGGTAAGTATGTACGACTAAACATATCGTCCTGCTTTCGCTAAAAATGTTTTTTTTGTTAAGATATTCTTAGTATTAGCCCCGAGCTACAAAATTGCTACAAATTTGCCAATGCGCATGCTTAATCACGCCGATCCGTATTGGAATAGTGTGGTGGGTCAATGCCTAAAAACCGTTTTTGCTATCAGAGAGAGAGAGTGACGATGATGTTGATTTTAGTGATAACAGCTATGGCACAGATTTGTTACCACATATCTTTTATGTTGATCTTAAAACTGGCAAGTATATCTATTTTTGGATATACTCGTAGCTACCTACTGTCTTACTATGCGTTAGATCTATATAGGTATCAATCAATCAATCAATCAGCCTACAGACATCCACTGCTGGACATAGGCCTTTTCGAGAGCGCGCCACCACACACGGTCCTCCGCCTTCCTCATCCACCCGCCACCAGCGATCCTTTTCAGGTCGTCGGTCCAGCGAGCATGTGGTCGTCCTACGCTGCGCTTACCGGTACGCGGTCTCCACTCCAGAACACGTCTGCCCCAACGGCCGTCGGTTCTGCGACAGATATGACCCGCCCACTGCCACTTCAGCTTGCTAATCCGGTGGGCTATGTCAGTTACTTTTGTTCTCCTACGGATGTCCTCGTTACGGATTCTATCCCTCAGAGAAACGCCCAGCATAGCCCTTTCCATAGCACGCTGAGCGATTTTGAACTTTTGGACAAGGCCTACCGTGAGTGTCCACGTTTCTGCTCCGTATGTCATGACCGGTAAGACACAGGCGTTGAAGACTTTTGTCTTTAGGCATTGGGGTATCGGCGAGTTGAAGACTTGACGCAGTTTTCCAAATGCTGCCCATCCCAGCTGAATTCTTCTGTTAGCTTCCTTGTTGAAGTTGTTCCTACCCAATTGTATAATCTGTCCTAGGTAGTTATATTCTTGGACAACTTCAATGCTGACATTTTCGACAACAATGGGCCTTGTGATGACGTATTCATTGAACATTATCTTCGTTTTGTCCACGTTCATCTTGAGACCCACCCGTCTGGAAGAAGTGCTAAGGTCGCACAGCATTTGCTCAAGTTCCTGCAGCGTTTCTGCCATTATAACTATGTCGTCTGCAAATCGTAAGTGCGAGATGTATTCGCCGTTTATGTTTATGCCACAATCTTTCCAGTCCAAAACCTTGAACACATCTTCGAGAGCGGAAGTAAACAGTTTCGGGGAAATAACGTCCCCTTGTCTTACTCCCCTTCGAATTGGTATCGGATGTGTTGCATGGTTTTGCACCTGAACGGTCATTGTGGCGGCGTCGTATAGACATCTTAGCACTTCGATATATCGCCAATCGACTTGGCATCTCTGCAGTGAATCCAAAACCGCCCAGGTTTCGATGGAGTCGAAGGCTTTCTCGTAGTCCACAAATGCGAGGCACAGAGGCAGATTATACTCCTGGGTCTTCTGCATAATCTGTCTTAGAGTGTGGATGTGGTCTACGGTGCTGTAGCCTTTCCGAAACCCGGCTTGTTCCGGAGGTTGGAACTCGTCAAGTCTCCGGGTGAGACGATTAGTGATAACCCTAGAGAACAACTTATAAATATGGCTCAGAAGTGAGATGGGCCTATAATTTTTTAACAAGTTCTTGTCTCCTTTCTTGAAGAAGAGTACGGTTACACTTCTGCTCCATTCTTTTGGCGTTGTTCCAGTCGTGATGACAGCATTAAAGAGACGCTTCAGTTCGTTTAGGATAGGTGTTCCTCCTGCTTTCAGCAGCTCCGCTGTAATGCCATCATCACCCGGTGCTTTATTATTCCGAAGCTGCTCTAGGGCTATACGAATCTCGCCAACGTCGATATCCGGGAGGTCATCGGTGTAGTGGCGAGCAAGTCTCGCTCGCTTGTCATTCGTAATTTGGTGAGAGACCGGTTTAGGAGCATGCGCAGAGTATAATTGCCCATAGAAGTTTTCGATCTCAGCTAACACACTTGGAATTGAGGTAACGGTTCTGCCGTCTGAAGTCCTCAGCTTTGTTAGATGGCTTCTCCCAAGACTTTTAGCGAATACTTTGGTTCCCTTGTTGCGCTCAATCGCTTCTTCGATTTTCCGCGTACTCGAAGACCGCAAGTCAGAGCGTATCCGCTTTTTAATGAGCTTGTTTAAAGTATGCCGATCTACTACAGCTGGAGAATTCTCCCGTCTTTGCCTCATTAAATCCAGTGTCTCGCTAGAGATCTTGGACGTGGCACTTCTCCCGTCTTTCCTGCAAAATTTACCTCCCACTTCACGAATGACGTTCACCAAATCACCATATTTCTGATCAACTTCGTCAGTGGTTTCCAGCGAATCGAATCGGTTCTTTAATTCTAGTTGGAACTTCTGTAATGTTGTCATGGATGGGCGTAGTTGTGGGCGAAGATTAGACCCCATCATGCGACGCCTATATAACTGAAGGTCTATATTCACAGAGCCTCTTACAAGTCGGTGATCACTCCCGGTATTAAACCTATTGATCACAGAGACATCTCTGAATATATCCTTACGATCCGTCATGATGAAGTCTATCTCGTTCTTGGTCATGTTATCAGGGCTCTGCCAAGTCCACTTCCTATGGGTGTTTTTCTTAAAGAAAGAGTTCATTAAGAACAACCCTTGCTTCTCTAGAAAGTTGACTAGCATTTGCCCCCTATGGTTCCTCTCGCCAAATCCATGTGGTCCAATCTTCGACTCGTCGCGTTCTTGTACACCCACCTTTGCGTTGAAGTCCCCCATAACAACTGTGAAGACGGACTTGTTGGTATTGCCCATAGCTATGGATACGTCTTCGTATACAGTTTCTACCTCTTCATCAGAGTATGTCGACGTTGGTGCATAGACCTGTATTATTTTAAGAGAGTATCTCTTATTCAACTTAAGAACAACATACGCGACCCTCGTCGACACACTGCTGATCTCCACGATGTTGTTAGCGAGGACTTTGTTGATCAGAAATCCCACTCCGCCTTGTGACGATCTATCGCCTTCTCGATAGTAGAGTACGTGGCCCGATTCTAAGGTTACAGTATCCTCCCCCTCTCTACGGACTTCTGACAACCCCAAAATATGCCACTTAATCTTTCCTAACTCCACTAGAATCTCGGCTAGGCTTTCGTCCGATCTCAGTGTCCTTGAGTTATACGTAGCCAAGAATAGTCGGTTGTGGTGGTAGCTCGCCGTCGCCCGGAGATTCTTTGCACCCCCTGCCCCGCCGTGACCACGACTGCTACCAAGGTCGGGAATAGCAGGGCGACCGGGAACTGGGGGCCATTGTGTATTGGCGCTGTTCATCAAAAGATATGCCCATAGTGACCACGCTGGGCAGGCGGGTTGGTCACCGCAGGGCCAACTGGTCGCACCGGTGTCGCTGCTGCCCGACAACGGCCTGTGTTTTTGTACAGTTTGGCCAAATGCGAAATGGTTATCCCGCCATTTGTCGGTGAGTGGTGTTTACGCCACACGGGATCCACTCACGTCCCCGAGGGGGCTGGTCTTAATTTTTGTGAGCCAGCTTCTCACCATATGTCCCTTAGTCGCCTCTTACGACACCCACTGGGTATTAGGGGTGACACTATTCTATTCTGCCGGTGTCACACGGCAGATAGAATATATATATATAGGTAACATCTAACATTTTATTGATTTCAGTTTTACAATCATTTGATCTTTTAATGTGACGCCTAATTTATTTATGGTTAATCCAGTCATATACATCATCATCATCATCATCATTTCAACCGATAGACGTCCATTGCTGGACATAGGTCTTTTGTAGGGAGTTCCAATGGCCACGATCTTGGGCCGCTTGTATCCAGCGGCTCCCTGCGACTCGTTTGATGTCGTCTGTCCACCTTGTTGGGGGTCGACCAACGCTACGTTTACCGCTGCGGGGTCGCCATTCCAGCACCTTGGGACCCCAACGTCCATCGGTTCTCCTAGCTATGTGCCCCGCCCATTGCCACTTCAACTTCGCAACTCGCTGAGCTATGTCGGTAACTCTGGTCCTTCTACGGATCTCTTCAGTCATATACATACAATATATAATATATGTATTTTTAAAATTCTTATACATATTGTATTAGTATGTAACCTGTCATATTGTTTTAATTTACCTCACAATTCACAACAAAAAACAAGTTTAATGAACTTCAAGACCTGCATTTTTTCACGTATCTACCTTTTTATAAAACGTTACGGTAGTCGTGTATTCGTACCTACCTACGCGGTTGACTTCACGTAATTAACAAAATTAACACTTAAATGAAGTTAACACTTTAAATTAATTAAGTTAAAAGTAATAAAACCTTTATTTTTTCGACCATTATATCCGACATTTTATTCTGGTTTTGCTGTCTTGCTCGAACCTCCGCGGTGGAGTTTCAAGTATACTCGTAAAAGGCACTCCAGCCCTCAACTCTTATAAAAGATTAAGATTCACCACACTGCTCCTATAAACTCCTTTGTCTGGTGGGAGGTTCCGCCGTGGCTAGTTACCACCTTACCGACAAAGACGTGTTGCCAAGCGATTTAGCGTTCCGGCACGATGTCGCGTAGAAGCCAACTAGGAGCGTGGGTTTACCATACTTCTAACAGGTTAGCCCGCTACCATCGTAGACAGCATCATCACTTACCACCAGGTGAGATAGCCGTCAAGGGCTGACTTGTAGTGTATAAAAAAAAAACCCTTAGACAATCACAATGGCTGGAATGAACCTAATTCCGATTTCTGTAGTGTTTTACACCATTCAGATCTTATCCTCTCAATCTTTACCTAAGTGAATTAGGAATTAAAAAATTTCTTATTATTAATCTGTTGCTCAGTTACAGATAATTTGGCGATTGCAAAGGTCGACCTCTGCAGGCTGTACAAAATAATAAGAACAAAGATCTGCTAAATCACTACAGAAAAATAATTATTATGTTTACTACCTGTACTCGCCCATCCGGCATGAGTTGTATAGCCAAGAAAACGCAGAGCTTCTTTCCGAAGCTCGCCAAACAGCCCGGTTACGCTGTGGCAACCAAAAGGGTTAGCACAGCTAAAAGACAGTACGAAAAAAATAGCCAAGAAAAATAATGATTTATTTATTTATTTTGGGCCAGCAACCTCCCATCATAGTTTCATCTCAATCTGATCAGTGTTTCGGAATGATTGAACTTTGTCGAACCTAATCCTCGGGTCGTGTGGCGCGCCCAATGTTCCTGGCGCGCCACGGATGGAGTTAGGGGGCCTCGTTTCTAGGCCCCCGGTGGAGGGTCTGCTTCGGTGGACGCCACTGGTTGGGTTGCGGTCGCCTGCGCGAGTGTTCCTGTGACCCACTCATCAGGCGACAAGAAGGAGCATCGCTGGGTTTTAGTGGGTATTCTGGTCGCCGGTGAGGCCCATATACCCCGACGGAAGCGACACAGTCTTGCGTGCATCGCTTCCGCAGTGGATGCGTAAACGCATTTCCCAGCGTGAAAAAAAATAACATTAATCTTAGTTGATATTTTCAGGTTTGGAACTGCCAATATTTATTCCAATATTCTGAACGTTATTAACAAATTGTAACAACTGTTCTGTTTTTTTTAAGTTACTGGGAATGTTTAAGTACGTTTATGGCCTAAACTTTCATTGGCAGCGCCCCAAGTAAACCCACCCTCAGCTATTTATTCCGTGCACCGTTTTGGCACTGCGCCAGCCGATATACTGGTAGGTACGTAGGTTTTGCTAGACTCCTACCCCTGGCCTTGAATTGGGATCGTATTTCTAACTTACGAGTTTTACCCGCGGTAGGTAAAGCTCGTTTCCTAATTTCTTTTTACCTAAATTATAATTGCTAATACGTTGTTTTATAGTGTTATATATATATATATATACTCGTATATTGGTATATTTATCGCCTGCCCAGCCGGACTGGCAGATGTTACCCCTTCCAGAAAGTAATATGAGTATGAGAAGGAGTATGAGCTTAACATACCTCTAACAGGTTAGCCCGCTACCATCTTAGACTGCATCATCACTTACCATCTGGTGAGATGCAGTCAAGGGCTAACTTGTGGTGAATAAAAAAAAAACCTGGAATCTGATCGCAGCACCACCTAAATGACTTTTTCTTCCAAGGATAAATACAACACTGCGTGAGGGTTAAGAGGCTTTCGCTGGCCTTACATTCGGATGAAAGTGCGTACTCTGTGTCACCATTTCATCACCACCTAATTAATCATCCAGCTTAAATTCAAAGGTCATAGAGAAGAATTAAGCGCGGTCTCGGACCAGATATGGTGTATGTTTTCTACTGTTGACCATAGGGTTTGCCAGACAACATAATTCCCTCAACTATCCTACAGAACCTACCTACATTAAGGGTCGCCGATTTCCATCTAGCTAGTCACGCCAGATAGAACGAATTAAAAATAACTTTATTTAATTTTTGGTTTAACATAAATTTTAAAGTTCATTAACAAAACTTATTGTTTTCCAAAAATATTATCTTAAGTCCACTAAAGTAGAAGTGTGTGTGTGATTAAATGAATGATGATTCACGTATTATTTTCTTAATGATAATTGTCTATAAAAAATAACACTTAACACAATAACAGCTGTCTATCTGTTTGTGAACGATATGCGGACTAAAATATCAAATAGCCTTTGTTTTCCTAACCTCTTAGTTTCGTTAACAGTTCTATTATCTTACTAACTGTGACGACCTCCGTGGCGCAGCGCGCGCGCTGTCAGATTATAAAACTTGGAGGTCCTGGGTTCGATTCCCGGCTCGAGTCTGGTCTGTTCGCCCGTGGCTAGTTACCACCCTACCGACAAAGACGTGTCGCCAAGCGAGTTAGCGTTCCGGCACGATGTCGCGTAGAAACCAATTAGGAGTGTGGGTTTTCCATACCCCTAACACGCTACCATCTTAGACTGCATCATCACTTATCATCAGGTGGGATTGCAGTCAAGGGCTAACTTGTAGTGGATAAAAAAAAAAAATCTAACATAGTAAAACTTTTAGGTTGCATTTCAGTAATACACATATTAAAGTTGGCCAGCTAGTATAATGAACCGGTTCTTTCGTCGGGCTTTAGTTTTTTAACAGTTAATCTGGCATGCGTTTGTCTGTGCCGACCGTTACCGGCGTCAGCCGCTGTCCTTCTACAAACTAGGACAGCGAAATCGATGAACAAGTTTGACAATTAATGAGTTAGGCTTTGAAAACAATGAACGGTGCAGAAGAAAGTTAAGCTGGCCATACTTAAGGAAGAATTTGGCAATATATAATATATAAATTAAAAAGCGGCGTAATAATTTGCGCAAATTGAATAATTTTAACAAAATGATTATACCTAAAACCAAAAATATGTATGGTAAGAGACATTATAAATATATGCTACAAAAAAATCTTAAGGATCTTCCTACCTCCTTAAGTTCCTTCCTGAAGTTGGAAAGCATAATTTTTTTTATAAATTTATGAAATTGAATTTTTAATTATTCATAGTTTTTAGTTTTAAGTTTAAAATGTGTTTGTATTAAAATATATTGAACAATAAATAAAAATTAAACAAAAAACTAATATTTAATGCGTGAAAAGCATGATTTCGTCGTAAAACAAAATAAAAGCATAACTTAAGGAATCGTCTTATATATTGTTACCTGATGCTCGCGTTATGTGTTAAAAAAATCCTGTGGGAAATAAAACGTTTACACAAGTAAGTAATGTAAAAATCGAGCGGCACTTACAGTTCCTTAATTAACAACGATTCTTAAGGATGATCAGCTAAGGGTCAAAATCCATTTCTTACTTAACTTTTTCTTTTATATACATAGCGAGCAAACGAGCAGGCGGGTCACCTGATGGTAAGTGATTACCGCCGCCCATGAACATTTGCAGCACCAGAGGAACCGCCAATGCGTTACTGGCCCTTGAGCAATTTGTTAATCCGTGCGTGGCAGAAATGACCTGGAATAGCGGGTGGTGGAAGAGGAAAAACTTGTATACATCATGTTAGAATTCGATCATTTTTATTAAGTGGTTTAGCTTTCATTTGGCATATCTTACCCACATATACATAATATATAAAAAGCATCATTAAGTTTTATGTGAGGGATTTGCTGCTGTACGTACTTACGCGAAAGTAGGCTGACAAAATAAACTTTCTTATAAAGAAATAATAATAATGGAGTCATAATCGTGAAGGTATGTCTTTCCCGAAGAAACTTTAATATTTTTCGGAATGCAAAATTGCTTAAAGCCTCACCCAGAACGTTATACATAAGTGTTCAATTTTATTTAAATTCATTCAGTAGTTTTGCAAGATGCGTGAATAGAGAGACAGATACGTAAATTAAATAATTGATTTGTTTTTCTACATTATATATTGATATTATAGCTAACCCCGATTATCTATGTATCAAAATAAATTCAATGTGAAATGATCGGCCATTTACAGTTTTTTAGTTCTATTATTAGTAGGTATACTTTATAGGTAAAGGAGGACGTAAATTTCGAACAAAAATGTTTATTAAAATAGTTAATTTTCCCCGAATGTAGCGCCGACCGCCCTGGTTTCTTTGTATTTCCTCTTCTATTGTCAAACAAAATAAAATAAAGAGAAATTATAATCTTGGCTAGATTATAATTTCTCTTTATTTTATTTTGGTGTTGGCTTTGTTCTTTTGTCACAAAATATTTGTATGAATAATAGTAGAATGCTCCACAAAATGGGAAAATCGTATCCACACTTCCACACTTATATTAGGTATCCGAAAGTGTGTCTGTTTGTTAAGTTTTTTTTTATTTATCTCAGTTCTACTATCACAAAGATTTTGTCGATTTTTGGCACAGATATAACTATAATTATAATATTTCTGAAGAACACTCGCAAGACCATTCATACGGGATTTAATAACCTATGTGTAATTTTTTATCTCGTGGTCATATGCATTGTGTAGCGATATTAAAAATCAATGCAAAACTAAATCCTTACATATTACAAAGATTAAATTTACTGCTACCTGACTCTTCCTTAATTTTCCTTGTTTTTAAGGTCGGCTCCACCTACTTTATAAATTATTGATATTGGAATATAATAATTTTTAATGTTTCCTATCTAAACGTACAGCGTGTTTGTGTACTCTCTGGTTTTCAATGACGACAAGATGTTAGGCTGCTTCATTCATTATTCTACGTTCTTTAATTTATTCGCGCATTCGTGTAATCTAACTTGGTTGTGGTTCTATCTGTCTTAGTTCATACTAAGTCCTAGTAAGCTTACAATCACAGACAATGTAACCAAACAACTTTGGCTCGGCTTAGTCCCTGCCCCTCAAGGTCGTGGAGTGAGTCCAGAGCCGAATCACTTTAGAAAACTAGACGAACACGGACTAGGTTATTTTAAGCGTTCTCCAAACAGAGGCGGAGGCGGTCATGAGCGCGCTGCATTTTTTATCTGCACGGGCACTTTGGTTTACATTGTATAACTAGGTAATGCGGTCAGTATTTACTGTGCTTATGTGCAGGCCAGTGTCTGATATAGTTTTTCACTATAACTATCGTCATGCGCTAACTCAAGATAATGCTATTTACCCCTCTATTTACTCTGTTCTTGTCCTACCTCAATGACGCAACATGATAAAATGGTTTGACACGCGCGTTTAATTTGTAAATGGTTAAACTTTGATTTTACTATTCAAAATGTGATAATTTGACTATGAGTATGTTTTGATTATAATTATTTAGAAATAAAAAAGATGAGTATTGACGGAAGTATCTAATAACTGATGTATTCAATAAGAGAATGGGGGTTATAATAACACCTGTTCGATCTATATATATGCCTTTAAAATGTATCCGAGTCTTGGTAATACAACGCACGCCAGTATGCTGACCGATATGGTTTATATATCTATATTATAATTCTAAAGTAAAGTGGTAGATAGTATATTTATGGTAGTAAATTGGTATAGCATATTTATGATAGAATATAGAAAAAGAAGGGTTGATCAGGAGTTTCTTAGGCTACTCCTTTTCTCTAACACGTGTGAGCTTTTACGAAGAGAATATTAAGAAGAATATATGGTATATAACTTTCTTAGTTGTATCTTTGGTTGGAAGTTAACTGTTACCCTTCCATTATCTGTTTTTGCTAAAGCGCGCATGCTAGTGCTGCTAATGTAATCGATTCTGTTAACTGAGAAGGATGAAGCCGAAAAGCCGGCGTGTTGCCACGTTGCATGTTTTTGGAATTCCCCAAATACCGTCTGCCACAGGTACGCGCCCGACCGCCACCGCCACCGCTTCCGCTTCTACTATTTGATCGCTTTATACTATGACTCGACCTAACCTAAGGAAAAGTAAAACGCACTTTTACGTCATTTCATTTATAGCACACTCAGTAAGTTTCAGGTTGTTTACTACATTTAATTGGAACCGTATAAAACACTTTCTTGCTATCTACCTAGCACGGTTCTCGACACGTGATAGATTGTAAATATAGTTTATTTTAAGCTGGCAAATGAGACCGATAAATAGCACCGAGGACAAATCTCTTCGGTTTTTTCGGTGCCGTTATTGTTATATGAATTTTATTTTCTTTTTATATTAATAAATAAATAATATCGACAAATAAACAATATCGATTTTGGTATTTTTTGTTTTAGCAGAAAGGAGAAAACAATCCATAGCCATAATAATATTTCTTATTAATGACTATTAATTCGTCTTGGATATACAAATAGATAAGTTTTGAACTGAAATTCAAAAACAATCACAAAAAAGTCACTGGCAATAGTACTTATTTTAATATACGAGTAAGTTGATTATTCTGGATGAAAATATATTATTACAAGATTAAAACAATATAATTACCAAATTTAATCTAAATCCGTTCAGCAGTTTCTGTATTAAGATTAATTGTTTATTTTCCTGGGACAAATAGTAGTAGTAAGTTGTATGCAACAATTTGGCCCCAAACTGTCCCTATGCGATGAACCAGTTCAATCTGTTGCTTTTGATGTTGCATTTCACCGAAGCATATTTATAGGGATCCAAGATTAAACATTCAAAGAAAGAATAGGGTGACGCGGCGTCAGCTGGAAAATTTTCCCATTCATGTCCATTGAAGTCATTGGAAATTTACCACGGTTGAATGACCTGAAGTATTTCCAACCCACGTATTGTGTTGCCTTTTTGTCGAACGATTTTTCAAACCTTTACGAGATGGTAATCATGGTATAAATCAACGAGTATTTTATTATGGTAGGTTATATTATTTACGCAATAATATTTCAAGTTCTGACAGCAAAATGGGTGATCTAATGATACTAAATTTGATTTTAAAACATAACCAACATTATTCGCTTGCTTAATGTCCCATTTCGGGGCAGAGCCTTCCTCTTTAACAGAAAGGAAAGAGGAATAGAGCACCAGAGAAATTCTTGCCAGAAAAACTTAGAAACTTAAAAAAGGATATATAATTTGATAACTGCTCATTTCTAAATTAGCGAAGTCTCACGTTGATATAAGGATTCGGCCGCGGTTAGTTATCCCCTAATGATAAGGGATGTCAAGTTTTTGTACACATAGAAACTGTTTTTTATCTGTCTGTTCTCACAGCATACTGACGTGAGTACCGGAACACAATAGGAATCTGTATGGTGGTAACTAGCCCCCATCAGTCGAAATGGAAGGTTGAGAATCTGACCTAACTTTCTGGGGGACCGAGTTCAATCTCCGACACTTCCGTCTATCTTTTCGAGTATATGTGCGTTTTAAATTTTATTTAGTTTTAAACTAACTGCAGGCTTTATCAATCAAAGCAACTATTTTTTTTTTAATCACTACAAGTTGGCCCTTGACGGCTGGTGGTAATTGTAAGTTCTTTGTAAAGATTTACTCCGTGCGAAAGATTTACTCTATTGCTCTTTGCATACCTTTTTTTTTTTTTTTTTTTTTTTTCCGCTGGGAAATGCTTTTACGCATCCCCTCCGGAGGCGACGCAGGCAAGACTGCGCCGCTTCCGACGGGGTATGTGGGACTCCCCGGCGGCCAGGCTGGCGACCAGAATACCCACTAAAACCCAGCGATGCTCCTTCGCGTCGCCTGGTGGCTGGGTCACGGAAACACTGATGCACTCGACCGCGATCTCTTTGCATACCTGGTTGAGTGTATATAAATTCCAAGGCGACCATATTTTGGATTGGAACTATTTCAATGTTATCTACATTTTTTTCTCTTTGTTGACTTTTCGGTTCAGTTTGAATTTAGCCGCGCTTCCTTCCTTCTTAGGCTGAATTATCAATTTTAAAAAGGTACTTAATTAGGTATCTATATGCGCTCTACCTGATGTTTATATTATTGTATTTATTGCAAATTCTAACAAAATGCCGGATGCTGACTGCTGTAATCAAACAATCTGGTACGCGCAACATTTACTATTTTGAAGTTTTCCTTACGCAGTATGGCGTAGCGTATGTTCTAGTGTACACCACTCACAATTATCTCACAGCTTTAATTGTTACAGATGATTATAGAGCTTCCGCGTACGTTATACAGATTGAATTCCTGTGAGCAGAAAGACGGATTTGGCGCTTAACTAAGCCTTCAATCATTAGTTACGTAATACTGAGTCTGCTTTATTTCTTTGTATCAACCGATACGAGTGTTATTGGAAAATGTGGGATCTATGAAATAAGACACCTTGATATCGAGACTTTGTTTATATTAGTTTCTAGTAATATTGCCTTAGGCGTAATACGAGTCAGGTTTTTTTTGGGAGAGCGAGGTCACATTGTTTTCAGTTTGCAAATTAGAAACGTGATCGCAAATAATTATTACGTTGAATATGGCTTTAAATAGGTAGAAGGGTTTGTTGATTTTGCTTTTGCTTTGGCTTAAACGCGATTTGTTAAATACATTTATTAATCTTGTTTGTTAAGTGTTTAGTATATTGAATTAGAGATTACCACGTTCTGGATCATCATGAACAACCCATTACCGGCTCACTAAAGAGCATGGGTCTCCTCTCAATATGAGAGGGATTGGCCATAGTCCACCACGCTGGCCATGAGCGGATTGGCAGACTTCACACGCCTCTGAGAACATTATGGAGAACTCTTAGGCGTGCAGGTTTCCTCACGATGTTTTCCTTCACCGCTGAAGCAAGTGATATATTTTTTTTTAAACGCACATAATTCCGAAGAGTTATAGGTGCGTGCCTGGTTTCGAACCGCCGACCTCTGCTTAGGAGGCTGACGCCCTAACCACTAGGCTATCACCGCTTCTGTTCTGGATACCTATATATAAATGTTTAATGTACTCAGCACTAGCCAGAGTCATAAAGCGCAGTTTAGTCCTTTGCCTTAGAGATCAAGTTAAGCGTTTAATCTCGGTTATTAACACTAACATATGTAATAAATTAACGACGCTGGTCAACGATTTGGGTTAGGGAAGAGGACTTAGCTCTAGGCCCTGGAGTCTTATAACGGAAACCTGTGCCCAGAGATGCTTGTATGGTCAAATTCGCCGGAAGCACTTTGATTTATAAAATCTCAGCGATGGTACTTTTAACTTTCGATAGACGGAGTGGTGTACTAAAAGAAAATATGTCTTGTAGGACACATGCCCAATGCAATTATTGTATGTGAAAGCCGCAAAAAGTTACATGCCATTGAAGACTGATTGTGTGGCACAGGTCACCTAAGAAAAAACTATTTAAATATGATTACAAAATTAATGAACAAACGCCGTAGCTACTCGTATGTACCTACTTAAAGGTGTACGACAAGTGTATGGCTATGAAATAAGAACCGCATAACTAGTGCCTCGACTGAAAATTTTTATATAAAAATGCCGATTTCACAATATGCGTTTACAGCTGGTAATTTCTTTTATTAAGTTAGGAGGTTAATAAGTCAGTGACATAGACATTCCGTCTGGTTTCGATACAAGTTATAGAATGGTTAGCTATTTTAATATACCATGCTGAATTACTTTGTGAAATCTTAATTGAAGCAATAAAATATGGAATAACGCATTTAGTGCAGTCGTCATCATCATGATCGACCCATTGACGGCCCACTACACAGCACAGGTCCCCTCTCAATATGAGGAGGGTTTGGCCATAGTCCACCATGTTGGCCATGTGCAAGCCTTAGCATTATGGAGAACTCTCAGGTATGCAGGTTTCCTTCCGATGTTTTCCTTCACCGTTGAAGCAAGTGATATTTTAATTGCCAAAAAATATGCACGTAACTCCAATAAAATTACAGGTGTGTGCCTAGGATCAAACCCCCGACCTCTGATTAGAAGGTGGACGTTCTAATCACTAGGTTATTACAGCTTATGCTTCAGTGCAGTAAAGCTACATATTACTCTATGTTATAACTACTAGGTGGGCATAATATTGAAGGAGGTCAGTACGCAGTTTCGTATTTGCCTGATTCGGCGGTAGGCGAATGTTAATGTAATGCATGTCTACCTGATCCAGGTCAG
Organism: Lasiommata megera; assembly: GCA_928268935.1. Taxonomy (NCBI): domain Eukaryota; kingdom Metazoa; phylum Arthropoda; class Insecta; order Lepidoptera; family Nymphalidae; genus Lasiommata; species Lasiommata megera. The sequence goes on along the minus strand of OV743308.1, from coordinate 16,872,897 downwards.
AGGGAACCCAAATTATCGTTATCATCCTTACGTTACACTAAAAACTAAAGTACAAGTACCTACTATAAGTTCAAAGTTTACATAAAATGTAAGCTAGTAGAAAAGTCCTACTATAGTGTAAAGGATTATGTAAATGATAAACAAGGATGGATATGAAATATTGCTATAATAAGATAGTTCTTAAATAATTTTAAGTGGCATGTAATATGGTGATTGCCAAAAGAAAATCTACCTGGGTAATTTGTTGTGGGCTTCTTCTTAGACCGGGCGCGTTTGGAACTCTCATAGCTTTAGTTTTAAATTGTCGAATGTAGTTATCACCATCAATATTTCAAAAGTGCCTTTTAAATGACTATTTGAATGAAGACTAAGATTGATTTTTCTTCTTCTTCGTCGTTATACGCTTGACAGAGTGGTCGTGGTCATCACGAAGTAATATCTTTGAAGACAGATGTTATACGCCTTACTAGCATCCGCCACTTTTCTCGGCTGGCCGAAAGCCTGGTGGACTCATGCAAAGGACCATCGCATGGGTGATATTCCTTGACCTCTAGTACCCTCTAGTGCCCTGATTGATTGATGACTGATGATTGATTACTGCACTGCAAATTACACTTCACTTTACTTTTCTAATTCCTCTGTCTGTATAAACTCGCTTACAGATACATATAATAAACGTTAATATAGATAATGATCCCGGATAGTATTAATTATAAATTTTAATGAGTATCCTCATTAGGACGAGGGATTTCTGCCAAAGAGTAGCAACGTTATTAAAATATTCTGCAAAAGCTACCTACCCATAGCCCCAATTAGTGCAAAAGGTTGTGTTTTATAGCTGTGATAGCCTAGTGGTTAGGCCGTCCGCTTCCTTATCAGAGGTCGGGCGTTCGAGCTCGGGCACGCACCTCCAATTTTTCGGAGTTATGTGCGTTTTGAAGCAATTAAAATATCACTCGCTTCAACGGTGAAGGAAAACATCGTGAGGAAACTTGCATACCTGAGAGTTCTTCATAATGTTCTCAAAGGCGTGTGAAGACTGCCAAGCCGCACATGGCTACCGTGGTGGACTATGGCCAAACCCTTCTCATATTGAGAGGAGACCCGTGCCCTGTAGTGAGCCGGTAATGGGTTGATCATGACGATGTTGTCTTTTAGTTTCGACTTTAAGTTTTAAGCAGTGTATTGCTTGTTTCGATTGTTCTGAAAACCAAAATGTTATCTACCTGCCAGTGACTACCAGCCTGGCTCAGCGGTTTTATTTGAGTGGGAAGTCCCGCGTTCGATCCCCGGTAAAACTATTAGGAAAATTATAATTCCATAATTTCTTCAGATCTGGCTAATAACCACCAACCGCTAAAGACGGTAAAAGATGCCAAGCGATTTGGCGTTCAGGTACGATGTCGCGTATAAACAGATGGCTTAACCTTAAAATGTTGATTATCCCCATCTTAGATTGCATAATAACTTACTACCAAGACTATTGAAACTACTAAATAACTGCCGAGCCAAATTGATATGGCCCATTATTTTTAATTGAACTTTTCACGTTATGTTCCTTTATATATTTTAAAGGTTATGCCTCTAGAGGATGCTGTGGAAATCTGTGTGAAAGCTGAAGAAGTGCTGTATGTTGTTCTTCCACTAAGAAGTTATATAAAAGGAGTATTAGGTATATAATATAAAGCAGAGAATCTTTCTATGACAAAATTTGACTTGCCTCTTTATTATCGACTAGGTCTTATAAAGTCGATATACATATTAACTGTGAGGAAGCTTTTGTCAATCAATATATGTGTCAAGTTTCCATAACAAATACATATCAATGAGCAGTCTGAAGGTTATTACATTTAAAGCAAGGCGAGATTCAGATATCTGTGTCAAATAGACACTTTCAATGTTTGACCCCTTTCTGAGCCGGGTAGATTGTTGCTATCAATGATATGTTATTTCCTCTAGAGTGCGCAATGATGGGATTGAACCATTCCGGTCAAAGATTGGATCACTGCGATGCCGGACTCGAACGGTTCGTTGAGATACCAGCGCCCTTAGTGTATATTACATGCGTGTTTGCGTAATTTTGGTATTTTATATGGATCAGTATCAAACGTCTTAATTTGGCAACTCCATATAAAAATATGACAGATTTCTTTCTTGTGACTGTTTAACTATACTAGGAGCATCATGTTAGTCATCTGGTTCATTTGTTTTTATGTCCCTTTCGTTATTTGAATTGTCTTTCAGGATGCAATCCTTAAGCTTATTCGTATAATTAAGGTACTTTAATTAAGATTTTCGAGTATTTATATAGATATGCTATTTGCCATCACTGTCACCTTTAGCCTGTTAATTCTCAATTTCTGATAGGCATCTAAGATAGAAATCCTTATCTACTAGGAGGTAGGGATTTAAAACTTAACGATGTTAAGTTATCTTAACATCGTTAAGTCTTATCTAACAAAAAAATTACTTAAAAATTCACCTATGTTATTCTAAAAACATTTCGCAGTCTATTTTATTTTATAAATATAAATCAATCTTATTTAGAATATTATTATATTCTCAGTTCATTACCGTTAACAAACGGTACTGGAAAGGACGGAAGATTAAAATTAATTGAACTTGAGATATTTAAGTTTACTTTATTATATTTACTCCGTTCCATACAATGTAGTACATGTACAGTGAGATTTACTCTATTTTTTACGCAGAATTAGTACATGAGGTATCCACCTCAAGTCAATATACAATCTCACTGGTTGTGATTTGACGCCTAATTCTATGTCTGTTTGCCAAAACAAGAACATCTAGACAGGATTCAAGTTACATTTAGCCTTGGCCGAATTATTAATCTTGGTCAGCGGATTGTAGGTCTATGCCGCTATTATAAAACGAAGAAATTATTCCTTAGCTTGTAAGTAATGTTCTTTGGTAAAGCGACCAAATTTAAGATAGATCCATATAAGCATAAGGTATTAATGTCATTACAAAGATTTTTAAAGTCAACTGGTTGGTTTAAGCTTAACTTATTGTTAAAACACGGTAGCAAATCAACTTATGAGTGTCTAGGATAAAGTGGCGGCAAATTCGCACTGTAAGGAATAATACTTGAAAGCTGTAGGCGTTTTATACTTTGATCCAAATCATACTGTTCGGACGGAGTAATTGCCTTGATTTTACAGCAGGATAAATATAACCTTTAAAGGGAGTTCGTTTTCAAAATTTAAAACCAACCCTCATAGTGCGACTTAGTCCATCTGCCACAAGCTTATATAAATTTGGAATAGTTAGAATTCTTTGTATGAAAAACTAAAACTCGTGTTTAAAAATGTAACTACTAGTTATAGGTACTAGTTTTTTTTAGACAATTAGTATTTAATCGTGAAAAATGACAAAAACTACCATACCCTTCTTTTACCTCCAAAATTTGTTAAGCAGAAATCTAAAATAAATAGTGGCGATTGGAGTTCGTGTACCCTATTTAATAAAGTATAATTGAAACCTTTGAATTTATATAAATCTGAATCTACAGAAATATGATCTGATTTTCTTATAATGTTAGACAATGAGTTCAAAGATTTTAGAAATCGGAAATACACTCTTCACATCCCTTATAAACACCATCATCATCATCATGATCAACCCATTACAGGCTCACTACAAAGAACCGGCTCTACTCTCAATATGAGAAGGGTTTGGCCATAGTCCACCACGCTGGCCATGTGCGGATTGGCAAACTTCACACGCCTTTGAGAACATTATGGAGAACTCTCAGGCGTGCAGGTTTCCTCACGATGTTTTCCTTCACCGTTGAAGCAAGTGATATTTTTCTTTTTTTTAAACGCACATAACTGAAAAGTTAGAGGTGCGTGCCCGGATTCGAAGCGCCGACCTCTGATTAGGAGGCTGACGCCCTAACCACTAGGCTATCACCGCTTCATAAACACCATTGTTGAAATGTTTTTTATATTTTCACGGAATTTATTAGGTAGGTACTCTTCATTATATATAAAGCAGAGGTACAAACCATATGTTATTAAGGTTTGACCCACTGGTTAACTGGTTGCAATGCGCGCCAATTTAAATCTCACTCTAGTTATTCCGAACAAGGCGTTCTAAGAAATCATTAAATGCATTAAACACGTTATAGCACCGTTTCTTTGCGTCCACCATACCTACCTACTTACTACGTACCGAAGTTACTTCCCATTAAAGGTTTATTGATTACTGAACTCGTTATAAATAATTCGTTGAACCCATTCAGGTTTTAAGATGACTTGAGGGCCAGGTTTGTCATGGTTTCTACATTACCGTACCTACTAGATGGGGCCACGTTATTTATGTTTTCATACATAAGGACAATATACGTTTCCAAGGTTAATGATTGGACCAATAACGGTGCCTGGGACGCTGAATCGGAGGAAGATCTTCTTACTGCAAAGGTCGAGCATATGACCATGATTGCTTTTACAATTGAGTCTCAATGGTGAATAAATTAAAAAAAAAAACATCGTAATTATGACGTCATTGATCGACTGCTGAAACACAATCGCAGTAGCAGACTTCGCCCCGAGGTTGCTGAGCAAAATATCAAAGATTCAGTTGAATGTTTGGAAGAGGTCCAATTATACACGTAAGCGGTTCGTATCAAAAACGTAGATAAAAAATGTTAGTGGTATTTGAATATCAACCACATAAGGTTACCACCGCTTCGATATCTCACTGTTCTGTGGCAGAATGTTTACGAATCTTGTAGCATACTTAAATCCGCAGTATCTCCTGTAAAATTCGCTTATCCTTAATACGTGCGGTACCAGTCAAAACTGAGAAGGTGACGTGTAAACTTAGTAGGTAATAAACAATAAACAGCAAGTATAATTTGCTATATTCCGCCGACAACCGGGAGATTTGTATGATATATTTGTATTGACTTAACAATCTAGAAAAGAATTTACTTTACTTTTCTCGTTTGTGAAGTCAACATCTCCTGAGGATGATCCGGTGTCGGGTCGAAACGTGCGTAGAGGTTCTAGTGGAAGATTTTGTGTGGTGTTATATTATACAAATCTCCCGGTTGTCGGCGGAATGTAGCAAATTATACTTGCTGTTTATTGTTTATCATGGACTTCTGCAAAGTAACGCCTGCTTCTATTCATTATTAGTAGGTAATAACTCGGATAATTTTCTGTCTTTTTCGTCTCTTATGATTCTCCTGGCGCGAGGATCTACCGAGCCTCAAAACTTGTAGTATTCCATGCTAGTTCGGGCTTCCGCCTAGTACAGTGTGAGGAGTGGAGATATGAAATACCACTTAACCCTTTAAAGGATACCGAATGCAAAGATATTTTTTTCAAAATACTAATATATGAATCGAAATATTTAAAAAACCCGATATGGCTTTAACTAGTGGTAACTAGTCAGAAAAGTTAGCTAAACAAAATTTACGTAATAATATTGACATGTGATATACACGACCAAATTGTCGTACCATTAGGAATACTACCAAAATGAAATACCCAAACTATGCTATAGCTATACTATATTTCTGGGAAAACCACTCGCCTTTCGCCCAAATGACCCGGTCAGCCGATAAGAGTCATAATAAAAAAAACCGGACAAGTAATTCAAGAAAAATTGATAACATTAACGTTACCTAGCAGTATTTGGCCTTTGCACCGGCTTGGGGAGCTTACTTCGTTGATAGCTTGTTTAAAAGCAGGGCCAGACCTACTGGGTTCAGTGTTTGGTATCAGCAGTCCCAACACGATGTTCGACAAACTGGTCGTTGTTTTTCTCACCACCCTCATTGGAACTTCATGTGAGTAATATTTAATTGTGTCGATTAAATGCATTGTAAACTGTTAATTCTTTGAGTTAAGAACGTCTATAACAATCCTAGATTGGATGGATGGATGGATTTACTAGAACTATATCTGGAACTTTCTTCTTTTTATTTGGGTCTGTGATTGTTATATTATTTTTTCTTTATAATGACACAGTCTAAGATGAAAGCGGGCTAACGTTTAATAGAGTTCATCATGATCAACCCATTACCGGCTCACTATAGAGCACGGGTCTCCTCTCATATGAGAAGGTTTTGGCCATAGTCCACCACACTGGCCATGTGCGGATTGGCAGACTTCACACGCCTTTGAGAACATTATGGAGAACTCTCAGGCGTGCAGGTTTCTTCACGATGTTTTCCTTCACCGTTGAAGCAAGTGACATTTTATTTTTTTTTTCTAACGCACATAACTCTGAAAAGTTAGAGGTAGAGCCCAGATTCGAACCGCAAACCACCGATCAGGAGGCTGACGCCCTAACCACTAGGCTATCACCGCTTCAATACACAGTTATCGCAGTTTTATTAATCATATATCTCCAATCTCACATCAGTCACGACTTTGTATGTAGTCTCTCACTAACCTCTTAAAGTTGAAGTCATAACAGCCCTGCCAGCGACCGAGTCCGGAATCTCGCATCTTATTGGACCACAGCGCTCACGGCTGCACCAGGGAGATCGATAATTAGGTTGGGTTAGTATTGTATGCCATTAATTTTAGATTTTCCATCTTTTGTCATTTCAGCCGGTATATTAGTGACAGCAGTAACAACGGCGGTTTCTGTGATAAATGAAATCACAACGCTTGTAACCGGTATGGACGGTCTGATAAATCTCATAAAAAATGACAAGAGTGAAGAAGTATTCCAACAGAACGTACTAAAGAAACTCAACGATATTCATGAAGTTTGCACCAAAATCGATGGCTTAAAAGGAGATATCGGTTCCCTAAACGCTGTGATGAAAGAAAATACTGAAAAAATTGTAACATCAATTGAATTCAGTACCGCTAAGAGGATTGTCGGGGATTTCAAAAAGAATATTGATTACGTCAATAAAGTTTATAATGACAAATTTAGTGCAATTTGGAACCGGATGCAAAATTACAGGCCTGGGTCTGTCCAAAATTACATTCAAGGAGTCGTTGGCGATTCTGCGTTTGACAGATCATTGTCTGAATTGTTTTCTGATATTACATCCTCACCGTTTTCCCAGTCGAGTATATTTTCGGCAATGAGTAAATATTATGATACTCAGGTATGATTATTCTTTTTAATATAACTCGAAATAAAGTTGTTTAAATACTTTTATTTCTGATAATAATAGATCTTACTAGGTCTGCTGTAATCGAATGATATTTAGGGATATCTATCTGATCTAGTGTGTGTTTTATGCTGCGGTCGAGTGCACAAGTGTTCCCGTGACCCAGCCACCAGGCGACGCGAAGGAACATCGCTGGGTTTTAGTGGTATTCTGGTCGCCAGTCTGGCCGCCAGGGAGTCCCGCATACCCCGTCGGAAGCGGCGCAGTCTTGCCTGCATCGCTTCCGGAGGGGATGTGTAGACACATTTCCCAGCGGAAAAAAAAAGTATTTTATATTAAAACAAATAAATTTCAGAATGGTTATAAATTTCGCTGTGAGAATATTTCTCCCTTGGATGATCTTCACATTTTCTACGGAAACGTGATATTAACTTTTGCCAGAGGTTACGCTGTACTTTTGATGTCTTACCAATATCTTAAAATGTCATCGGACGATTTTCGTAAGTATAGTAATCATGCAATATATATTTTTATAATATGTAAAGTATTTTTTTTTTTATTCACCACAAGTTAGCCCTTGACTGCATCTCACCTGATGGTAAGTGATAATGCAGTCTAAGATGGTAGCGGGCTAACCTGTTAGGGGTATGGTAAACTCATACTCCTAATTGGTTTCTACACGACATCGTGCCGGAACGCTAAATCGCTTGGCGACACGTCTTTGTCGGTAGGGTGGTAACTAGCCACTGCCGAAGCCTCCCACTAGACCAGACTCGAGCCGGGAATCGAACCCAGGACCTCCAACTTTTTAAAATGCAACAGCGCACGCGCTGCGCCACGGAGGTCGTCATTATAAAAATGACAATTTTAATTTGTAGAATTCTACCAAGATCGACAGAATACCGCTTTCGAGAACTTCAAACGGGCTATAGAAGCTATTACTCAACACGCCAAAATTGATTTTGATTCAATTACTAACAGCGATTACAGGGCGTCCTATTCATGCGATTCAAAAGAATGGAAAGAAGGTACGTATGATTTACTATCTGTTAGATACGCGAATACGTCGGGGTTTAACTTTGTATTTTTTTAAACCTGTTTCTTTTAACGGACTTGAAATATCCTATAGTGAACACGAGGATGAATAGTATCTTTGTACTAAGCTATTATATTATTAGAAGCGGTGATAGCCTAGTGGTTAGGGCGTCAGCCTCCTAATCAGAGGTCGGCGGTTCGAATCCGGGCACGCACCTCTAACATTTCGGAGTTATGTGCATGTTTAAACAATTAAAATATCACTTGCTTCAACGGTGAAGGAAAACATCGTGAGGAAACCTGCACGCCTGAGAGTTCTCCATAATGTTCTCTAAGGCGTGTGAAGTCTGCCAATCCGCACATGGCCAGTGTGGTGGACTATGGGCAAAACCTTCTCATATTAAGGGGAGACCCGTGCTCTGTAGTGAGCCGAGATGGGTTGATCATGATGATGATGATGATTATATTTTTAATATTATATTATAAATATTAACAAAGTTATTTTATTTTTAATCTTTGGCTATGATTCCCCGTGTCCAGATCCAGATCTTATGCACGGCATTAAGACTTAAGTTATTTCTATGCAGATTGTTGAAGTGTTTTATGACGCGAAATAAATAAACTAACTGAGTGAGGTAGATAAAAATTTTTATTTATAAATATCATGGAAAAGGTCACCGGGCCTTCACGATACAATCTATTTCATTGCCAAGTAGCATCAGATTCTGTGAACGGTTGAGCTGAGCTAAGGTTACAAACAAACAGATAGACGTTAAAATTGAAATTACCTAAATGTTTTGTAAATAATATATGTATATTTTGTTTAATCCACTAGGAAAGTCTTTTATCCGTGTGAAGAACTATATATCAGTGCAATTCAGCCAGAGTTATTGGGAAGATCATGTCAATGATCCTATAGCTGTTGCAAAATCAAAGGAATATGATTGTAGTAGTGGTTGGGCCGAATATAGAGGTGTTCCTGGAGCTGAGGCTGACACAAAATCCCAGGCCTGTACGACTGTAAGTCAAAGTCAAAGTAAAAAGAACAACTTATTCAGATTGGCCTTTAATAGTCACTGTTGATTGTGTACAAACTATTACATATCACTGAGATTATGGCATTGGTATTTGTACTTAATACTAAAGCAATCAGGGTTTCGAACGCGCCCTGAGTCTGATTATTTTTTGGGAATACATTCTGGTTTCTTGACTACCTACGTGACCTTTTATCTATCACATGATATTCAAAGCCATTTGCTACGATTTATTTCCCACGTTTCATACACTACACTTTAGTTTTTACATAGTAAACACTGCAAACTTACAGAGACGTGACGTCATGCCGTTCATCATACTAGCTCTCCAACAGTTTGTTAATGACTAACGCCTAAGGTTAATAATCAATTAAATCCAAAAACAAGATAGCAGATTGAATAAAGTAGCGCCATCCTTATCCACGGGGAAGAATAGGAAAGGGACTGCGCTACTAAATCAATCAATCTGCTTTGTGGAGATATTGGATTAAATGATGATGATGATGAGATGATGATGATGATGACTGACTTCTCGCCCATCGCGATACTTACTTGCTCTCAAGTCTATTTTAAATTTCCAGCCGTTCAGTCCCAACCTGACAAAGCCCTACTCTTTAGAGTACCAGGAATTCGACGACAAATGGGGCCGAATATGGGAATCAAGAAGATGCATAACCGGCTCAAATGACTACTTCTATCGATTATGTGAACTTGATTGGCATTCGGATCGTCATTTGAGCATTCGAAAACTGAGTTTGAGGCTTCAAGAATGCGACACCAGCCGAAATGAGTAAGTTCGTCATTTATACTATTACTATTATCATCCCAATGCTATAAACGTACATCTTCACTATAGGAGACAGAGTTTTTTTGCTTTAATCAGATACAAAAGGAGACGTGATTAGTGCATATTTTTATGGATTTTTAATGAATCTGTCTACCACCTCTATTTTTTTAATTAAAATTACAAAAAAAAAATACATTCGATTGGAACTTTTTACCTACCATAACTTAATTTATTTTTATGATTAATTATTACGAAAAACCAAGTTTATAATTTTTTTCATAACCATATGTGTTAACGTTATGAGCTAATGTGAATATTTAGCTTTTTACAGGTTTTCACAACGTTCGCAAATAGTTTCAAAATAAGATACGTCTCAAGTATTTTGCTTCATACATATTAATAAAACTGCAATATAAAAGGTTGAAAAATTAATTACAAACTAATCTCATGGTTATAATATATAGTAAATTTTACTTGAATTGATTACACTTGTGACTATTTTATAATACGGTATTATTCAATCACGCAAACATTCACGCAAATGATCACTTCTAATGACATATATATATATATATATAACAAGCTGTTGCCCGCGACTTCGTCTGCGTAGAATTGCTGATTTCCCTTGCGTTTTGCGAATTGAGGTTTTCCGTGCGGCCAATGCCCTGCTTCAGAAAGTAAGCTACAGGCAAATGTCAAATTGCCGATTTTCGTGTTTCTAAATTAAAAAACATAGGACTTTCAAAGTAACTTTAAACCCCTCTTTTACCCTCTTCGAGGTAGATTTGGATGAAAAAAATTTTTAACCTTATACTTACGCCCTAAAAGAAACCTATTTTCTAAATTTCATCCTTGTAGTCTTCATAATAAAAAAATAAGCAAAAACTATCATCCCCTTTTTTACCACCCTTTACAACAGGTAATATTTAAAAAAATATTATTAATAGCTCTAGCTCTAAAAACAAAGAAATTTCATACAAACTTCCAATCCCTCTTTTACCCCCTTAGGGGTGGAATTTCCAAATATCCTTTCTTAGCTGACATCTCTTAACTATCAACTACCTACGTGCTAAATTATAGCTTTTTACGTACAATAGTTTTTGAGATCTCGTGTTTTATCAGTATGTAAGTGACCTTTCGCTTTTATATATATAGATATGACACATAAAAAAACCATACTATTCAATCATTCAATAACACAAATGACAGCAAATAATTGGAAAATGTGTGGCCAAATAACAGCACCGATTATCTAATGTACTGGGTAAACGAATTTGGGCAGTCAGTAACCGTTAATGAATTTGTTATTCAATTACTACGGATAGTAATTTAAACTTCGCCCAAGAATATCTGTAGTACCAGACTCACCAGCATCATCATACTGCAAGGCTATATCGCTTTGTATTTGCCCGTAGAGTGGTAACTCTCCGCGGCCGAAGCCTCTACCAGACTAGACTCTAGCCGGGGGTCTTACCTCCCACATTACTTTACTTTATTTTATTTTTATTTATTTATTTAATTTTACTATACCGCACTACATAATGCCGGAAACAGAACTATCTGTTCTCAAAGGCGTGTGAAGTCTGCCAATCCGCACATGGCCAGCGTGGTGGACTATGGCCAAACCCTTCTCATATTGAGAGGAGACCCGTGCTTTGTAGTGAGCCGGTAATGGGTTGATCATGATGATGATGATGATGATGATAACGTACTGCATTGTTACTTATTTCGTTTTCAGAGTACTGACAGACGCTAGATTTCACGAACAAGATAATATGATCCACGTAAAACTTCGTTGTGGTGTCTTGAGGGACCGCAAAATTGATCCGAAATCTCTAAGGTGGACTGAAGACAACGAACGGTTTTCGGAAAGCAATCCTCGAGAGTACGTCGTCCTCAGCTCCAAATTGAAATCATTCAATATTGACAACGTTGTTGTTCCCGACGGGGAATTAGTCACAGGAGCTGGTTTTAAGGTCGTCGATGATCATTTCATATCCCTAGTGGTGAAAGGTAGCAAAGTCTATAACTACAACAAAGGGACCACTTTTGGGGAGGGAAAATTATATTCCACCCCGAATTCCGGAAAACCAAGGTAAGCGATCTCGCTCTGCGATTTCAATAAAGAATTGATGATATTAATTGACGAAATATAATTTATGATATGTTTGTTTTGTCACCACAGAAGGAATATAGACATTAGTGAACTTGAGCGACCGCCGAAAATAATGAACCAGACTTACGATATGAGCAAAGTAGGAGAGACTTACATAAATCTGACTATTTCCAAATGGTCGAATGAATATCACAATGATGCAATTGTACCATATTTCGACATGACTCCGTATACGGTGAATCGCTGGGATGAATCCGTGGCTCCCCTCGGTGGACTAGGATTGTTCTACAAGAGCTTGCCAGGCCATACTGGATTCTTGGCCTTTAAGCACCTATCGCCAACATATGTCCAGTTCGTCGATACCAATGCGGTGACTCAATCAACTCTGCAGTGGGCTCAAGAACCACTAAGAAATTGGACCTTCCAAAAGAGACTATAATACTTACTGCATTCTCTATAACAATATTTAACAAAAATTAAACAGACTTTTACTTATAAGTTATTCTTAACCAAATGTTTGATTATTCAAATCAATATTGTAATAAATATTTTAACATATTAATTACTTTATTATTCTCATCACTGCCGTTTCGGCAACAGCGACTGGATCTTTGTTATTTTTAAAGCTTTTAATACGGGCGTATTTTTAAAATGTGAATTACTTTAATTAAATTAATAAACAGATTTCCATTTCAATCTCAATTGTTTTACAGACACCATCAGCTTCGTAGAATAAAATGAAGTAAATTATGTAAACATATACCCACCTTTTAGCATTTATTGCATTTATAACCGGGATAGATTTTTCTTTAGATCTATTTTATTTGTAAAATCAATCAATTCACCTGCAAAAACATAGTTCGTCACACTAAAAACACCTTAAAATCAAATGGTAGACGCTTTTAGGTAGCGGTCTCATTCACTAATTCTATTATATTGTTATTAATATGTATATATTGTTGTTAATAAGAAGAACATATCGTTAAAAATGACCTATCAATGTAGTTATCGCAGGCAGTCGCATCTACTTTTTTTTTTTTATTCACTACAAGTTAGCCCTTGACTGCATCTCACCTGATGGTAAGTGATGATGCGGTCTAAGATGGTAGCGGGCTAACATGTTAGGGGTATGGTAAACTCATACTCCTAATTGGTTTCTACACGCCATCGTGCCGAAACGCTAAATCGCTTGGCGACACGTCTTTGTCGGTAGGGTGGTAACCAGCCACGGCCGAAGCCTCCCACCAGACCAGACTCGAGCCGGGAATCGAACCCGGGACCTCCGTCTTTAAAATGCAACAGCGAACGCGCTGCGCCACGGAGGTCGAATCTAGAATAGACGTAAAGGCCTAAATGATGATGTAGTGGCGAAATTTGACTGAGCCTTTGTCCAATATAAGTAGCGTGCCAACTAGCAAAAGTGTCATCTGTTTCCAAGTTGTTTAGGGATCTTATTTTCCTGGTTGTATAGGCAAGTACAGACAGCTGAGCTAAGTTAACCCATTGCAGGCATATGGGTATCAGACTTTAGCCTAAAATCCAAGGCCACACCAAGTAAAGCTGTGGCTCATTAGTACTCATTAATATTAGTATGTCAATTAATAGTAGTCTGCCAATCCGCACATGGCCAGCGTGGTGGACTATGGCCAAACCCTTCTCATATTGAGAGGAGACCCGTGCTCTGTAGTGAGCCGGTAATGGGTTGATCATGATGATGATGATGATGATGATGAATATTAGTATGACTTTCACTAGTTTTTACGGCTAAACTAACCGCACTATTAGTTTGTTATCGCGTTCAACATAAAAGATAATAAGTTACAAATACAATCACATTATCTATACAAAAATACGGCAGGTTATAATGACGTCGACTTCCACGTTTACGCGTAATGAAGTAATAAGTTTACGTTTCTTAATACTTTCATTATCAAAATAGATATTGTAATAACATTACTTGTGTTAGATATAAAATTACATCAACGAGAATTTTTCGTCACATTTTACACAGCTCCATACTATTGATTCCCATACGATAAAGGTAAAATCAATACAAGAACTGGTTTAAAAAGCGTGTCTTTTCTCTGTTCTACAGTAACTCGATCTAAGGTACATACTTCCAGGTTTTAAAGTAAGAGCCATATTCTAAGCAAGCGCACCTAGTTTTCATATATTGTAGCCAATTGCAAACATATCTTAATAATCATTTAGAATAAATGTGAAAAAGAGTTCGCTGGCTTGACCTTATCTTAGGCGCCAGCAGAGCAACGATCAACGGGATTTTCTGCATAGAAATAAACCGTCCATAAAATTATGTGCCAGAGAATAGCTTAGACTTTAATATTAACGAAGAAATTCAAGGTTACAATGGGATAAATCAAAAGCACAATACTGTTATGATCATTATATACAACCGATTGCCAGCTTCCTACAGAGCACAGGTTCTCTCTCAATACGACAAGGGTTTGGCGATAGTCCACCACGCTGGCTCTGAGCGGATTGACAAACTTGACACGTCTTTGAGAACATTATGGAGAACTCTCAGTCGTGCAGGTTTCCTCACGATGTTTTCCTTCACCGTTAAAGCAAGTGATATTTTAATTGGTTAAAACACTCACTCCGAAAAGTTAGAAAAGCGTGCCCGACCTCGAACCCCCAACCTTTGTTTAGGAGCGGACGTCCTAACCATAGTGGTTAGGACGTCCGCTGTTATAATCAGTTAAACCTAAAAAACTAAACGGATTTTGTGGCAATTCTTACAGATCTTGGAAGAATACTTAGAAGGGATGCTTTGTACCGAATGTCATACATGCGAGAATGATGATCGCTTTTTATCACAATCCATCTATTTATTTATTTATTTAAACACAATAAAAAAAAAGAAAAAAGCAATAGGCGACCTTATCACTAAAAGCGATATGTTCCAGACTACCCTTTCGGAAAAAAGCCAAACAGATATATGTGAGAGGAGAATCGCAACAGTTATACAAAAGCTCACACTAATATTTACTACGGATATTAATCTACCATTGGCGAAACCGTGTGCAGAGCTAGACATGCATAAAAAACTAGTTATCCTTTGTTGGTACTGGTTAGGTGTGTGATATAGGTATTGCCACTCAAGTCCAAGTGGTTTCCATGCATTTTATGCATACCTACTCGATAATTATTACCTAGGTAGTTGTAGGCATGCGAGAACATCATGCATTTATAATAATTGCCATTGCTATTGTAGTAATCATAATGTTACAGTGGTTTTATTAGTTTTGACGACCTCTGTTGCATTTTAAAGTTAGAGGTCCTGGGTTCGATTCCCGGCTCGAGTCTGGTCTGGTGGGAGGCTTCGGCCGGGGCTAGTTACCCTACCGACAAAGACGTGTCACCAAGCGATTTAGCGTTTCGACACGATGTGTAGAATCCAATTAGGAGTATGGGTTTACCATAACCCCATCCCCCCCCCCCCCCCGTAACATGTAAAGCCCGCTACCATCTTAGACCGCATCATCACTTACCATCAGGTGAGATGCCGTCAAGGGCTAACTTGTGGTGTATATAAAAAAACTGTCAATACTGTGTCTATTGAGAACTTTTAGGTTTTTAGTAACGAATCTACAAGCTATAAAATATCTACAGATATTTGTTCCAATTCAATTGTAGGCACCTCCTTACATCTAAATTGGTCGGTCTAAAAATAGTACTGTCCCTTTCTACGAAGAACATAGTGAAAAATAGGGCACCTTTATATCTGTCAATTTAGATTAGTTTTGTGTAGGTTTTTATCTTGTGTATATCCATCCTCCTAATCAGAGGTCGGGGGCTCGAATCCGTGCACGCACCTCTAATTTTTCAGAGTTAAGTGCGTTTTTAGGCAATTAAAATATCACTTGCTTAAACGGTGAAGGAAAACATCGTGAGGAAACCTGCATGCCTAAGAGTTCTCCATAATGTTCTCAAAGGGCTGTGAAGTCTGCCAATCCGCACATGGCCAGCGTGGTGGACTATGGCCAAACCCTTCTCATATTGAGATAGGACTAGTGCTCTGTCGTGAGCCGGCAATAGGTTGATCATGATGATGATGATGATGAATCCATAGGATTTAACACCAATGGCTTTTTTATTGAAAAACTATTTTGTTGTCGTCACAAAACATATCTTACAAATAAATAACTTATTAAAAAATTTAGAAATAAAACGTAATTTGTCGCCGACAATGTCTCAAAGTGTTAAAAAGCGTGTAGTTAGGTACCTTTACCTATTAAATCTTATCCTATGCTCTTATTTGGGTAATGAGGTTCAAATTTACATAGAATAGCAAGTTCTATGTAAATTCTCACATCTGTTATGGATGAGAAAGTTAATCTATGAGGGATACTTATACAACTGTGCAACCCTTTAAATCAACTTGCTAAGGCCGCGTCATCCTGTAGGGGTCCTCTAATGGGGAAAGGAGCTCTATGTTGATAAAACTGGGGTCATCCTCTCAATACCAATCGTTACAATATCGCCATATTGATTGTTTTATTTATTCAATTGTTTGTTACGACATTTAATCTTCTCAATTACTGAGCTGCACCCTTAGTATAAGATTTGCACTCGATGCAAAAGTTGAGTCGATATCGAGCATCGAAACAATAACTTCAAAGTAAAATCAACCTTATGTAACTCTTTTTATAGTAGCAAATTAAGCACTGCTTTTGTCTTTGTTATAAATATTACTCAAGAAGAGGGTGTAGAAGTGTAAATGTTCAATATAAGTGTAATTATATATATAAATAGAGTACGGTGATCAATATTTTATAGACAGTTATCTGTCGATCATCCAAAGCTACCATAACCAAAGCGTCGACATTGTAAGGATATATGGCGTCGATCAGGGAACTATTGATTCACAACCGCATGCAAATTTCGATACATGAAAACTACCGAACCAATACGAGCAAACAAATTTCATACTAGGGATGTTGAACGCTGCATTATGATAGTTGTACGTCGTCGAGTGCAAGCTTGCGCGTGCGCCGCGTGCCAACTACTCGCTTCGTTTTGCTCCATTCGGCTCTAGTCCGTCTCGCCGGTAACGCGTATATCCCTGTCTTTCATACGTTTCTTAGCACGTGCGGCTTTCGTACCCGAGCCGGCGCGGCCTTCTGAGAACACGACAATGGGCCGATAACGGCTAATTGCACCCAGTTTGCTATCGTTTAGATCGCGAGTGCAGTGTCCAAGAGGGTGTGATGGCCGAGAACTGTGCCCTTATACCTGAACCCGTAACAATGTACACGCAGACGGAAGCGTTGAGAGATGTGAAGGACTTGTCCAAGAATTTGATGAGTGGAGACTTCGAGAGGCAATATGCCAATGATATAGCGGAGAAAGGCAGTAAAAGGCGGAGAGGATGCGTGATCTTCGGCGTTGCTGTAGGAGTTTTGGCCGTGTGGCTGATTGTCCTCACGATAGTTCGCGAGGTGCAGGTCAGCCGGCTCCGGCAGGAGGTCGACGAGCTGTCGGCGAACATGATCGCGATGTCCGCCACCGTCAAATCCTTGAACGAGAGGCTCACCAACAACAGGCTCTTCAATGAGTTCAAAACCTTGGAGGACACGGTAAGTACGCATGCATTGTTTACATTTATACACTGAGGTATTCCAAAAGAAGATAATGTGTGCATATATAAACATGCCATAGATAAAGTTGAAGCTCAAACAAATACTGTTGGCATGTTGTCTACTCAATGGAAACCAGTTTTTGGTTGCTTCATTTTAAGTCATAAAATAAATATCTAAGACTAATTGATAATTATTTTTTATTACAACCATCACCATAACCAGGCACCATTAGCAATCAATGCTTGGTCAAGATTATCAGCACTTTTCTGGAAAATTAATAAGTAGTCAACAAACAGTTATGGAAACTTCATTCTATTTGAGGTTTATTTTTATGCGTGTAATATTTTACTCTTCTTCTTATTCCAATTATCCCACCCGTATCCCTTAACTCATTTTTTAACAGTATCGTAATCGCGCCACTGCGTTGAATAGGTTCAAAATTAAATAATAGGTATCTGTTCTCATTTAAATATGACATTGAAATTCTTCTCTAATCTTTATCCCTATTACGTGATTAAGCTTGAAGACGTCCTTCGCTGATAAACTGGTTCTCAATAACATCTGTTAGGTTTTAAATATTTCAGAACGTTTGCTTATATCTTTTTCTTAATTAATGATGCCAACAATTGGTTAGTACCCCTAATTTTAGTTTTTTTATCATTAGATCTCAGTAAATACTTTAGTATTTATATACAATGTGACAATCTCAATAATTCCACTATTGGCCGTTATATTATATAGCAAGATTTTTTTAGGATTAATTATTATCTAAACGACGCAAGACGGGCCTCTACTGGAAATGTCTGGTCGGCGGTGGATAGTTACTACCCTACGGACAAAACAAACGGATTTGGTATAGGGGTATAAAGTAACTGCCATACTTTTAACACGATAGTCCGCTACCATCTTAGACTACATCATCACTAACCGCCGTATGATTGCAGCCTTGGGTTTATTTCAAAAAATCAGATAATCACCATAATCTAGATCTGCCCGATTCCAGTGCCTTCCTGCTACTCGTTTGTCCATCTGCTGAAGGTTGTGCCAACGCTGCATTCTGCAGTTGCTAGTCACCCTCGTCTGAATTTTTACCAGCCGCTAAATAAACATGGCCTAACGTTGTAATGGTTATTCAGTCTTTAGTCACACTTCAACTAACAGCACCTATCAAATGACAAAGTGTAAAACATTCCGTTGTTAAACGACGTTTATTTTGAAGGCCTGAAGAGTAGCGAATAAAAACTGCGATGATTGCATTTCATTAATACATCCTGGGTACATATAATAAAAAAAACATTACTGATATTAGAAGTAGATAGGGCCTTTCGACAAGCCCAGATACCACCCATGGCATAGGAATCATAATTTTTATTTTGAACCTATAAAATCGCTAAAACAATTATCTGCTAGAAACCCGGTAGGTATTAGATAATAATATCACGCTGGACCTACTCAAGGTCTCATAACAACTCGCGATGATTACAGTCAATTTAATTCATGACGCAATGACAGACGTGTACCATATAAAACAATTCAATTCATAAACGTATGATTTCTGACATTGAGCACTTGTGAAATTTTTCTGCCTGTTTGGCATTCTTACATAATTAGGTATTACTTACATCACAGAGTTACGTGGATGATACTTAGAGCTTTAACTACCCAAAATCGAGTTTCAAGCATTGTTAGCCCTACTTTTTATCAATTGCAAGTGAGATGGTGATGATAATAATAAAATCCGGGCAAAATTTGTTCTGGGCTTCTTAGCTTTAGTTTTCAGTTAACGAATGTAGGAATCATCATCACGTAACATTTTAACCTAAATGCACCTTTTCACAAAACCTTTCAACCACCTTTTCACAAAATTGTGGCTTCGTATGTCCAATAGTTATCGACATCTCATCTTTAAGACGACAATCATCAAGTGTTTTTTTATACAGAAACAGCAAATTCCATGTAAACAATACAAAATGGGTTAAGAAAACTAACACCCATCACAAACTAAAGATAATTCAAACACTAATACGTTCTTCGAGGCTTTGAAGAACCTATGTGAACTAAAACCATCATAAACTTATGGTAATAATTACGTACAATTAGTAGTCTTGCAAAAAGTAGTAAGTAGGTAAGGCTTAAATTGAATAACAACTTATATTGTAAGCACTGTTTTAATTTAAAACACTAGACCAGTCGAGGTTCCTTTCTTAGAAACATGGCCACTGTTTCCGTTGGTCTGCGTCACATGTGTACCTAACTTTTTCTAACTCAAAATCTACTGTGTTTTTTAATTATTAGCTTACTTGTGTTTAAAGAAGCTTAAATTTAAAAAAAAACTAAATAAAGGATACCTTTGAAATTTAAGAAGTGTTAATTGACCTTGAACGCTGCTAAAATTTATTTGCTAAGTTCTCAAAAAGTGTTGCTGAATTATACCTACTGTCTCATTTTTCGCTGTGTCGTAGGTACCTACCTATTTACCTTGTGATATTACGTTTTCATTGCCAAATTCGTCAGCATCTATTATAAAATTCGAATCAGCATAAGCTATTTTTATTTGCAACAAAACAATATTATTAAAGTTTGAAAGGGGTTTACGTAGCTGTGCCAATAACTCACGACGTAATAGTAAATATTTAACTGTGATTTTACGCAGTTTTAGCCCAAAATAGTACTCGGCTTCTTGTGCGTAAACTAAGTCTTTGTAATGTGTACCAAAACTGGGGTTTCCGACAGTATTTTACGAGTAATTTATTGGTTTCTATTTCTTCTGGCAGAGCTTCTTACTAACTTAAAGGACGTAGGAGAGGAGATTGGTGGTGTATTCAATATTTTTTTAATTAGCATGCTAATTACCATGCGATCCAAATTCGGATTTAAATAATAATATGTTAACGTCTTCAACATAAGCGTACCTATTTACTTATTCATTCGTTCGTGCTACTGGATTGAGAAAATGTTTTCTCATTCCTAAATAGTAACTCAATCAGATTACATAAATAGGTTTTCCGCTTTAGAAGGTGTTTCTGACATGGATTATATAAAGATGCGCCCACGTTTATATAAAGATATATGTTTATTTAGAAGTAGAAGCGTTGACAGAATCATTGTTCACTAAAAGCATCTTTCGACTAAAGCTTTGCAGTTTTGTGCCTTTTATTGGCTTGTCCATAGCGCTTTATTACTCTCTTACGTCTTCTGGTGGCTGAAGTGAAGGAGATCTGTTGCCTTTTTTATATATTAATATTTGTAAAATTTTTAAAGTTCTGTCCGGTATATCCAATATATATTTTTTTTATACAATACTTTTTTTTTCGACAAGAAAAAAAATATGAGAATAGTTTGATATAGTGGAATCTTTTAAATATTAAAATGATACATTTTAAGCACTAATGCATAATTAACATACGTACTTGATTTTTGGAATAAAGTGTTTTTTATGTGGCTTACGAACTTCAAAGATACTTAATACCGGATTCGAATTCTCGGTACAGTTGAGTTATCGAGGCAGCCTTATTATATCGGTTACATAACGAGGGTCCAGTCCTCGCGGGAGGCCGGAGTGATGCATCCGTTTTTGTTTACAGTCCGAACTGGTTTGTGCGAACACAACCGGTTCTACGTTCTGGCACGGACGTCCGTTGCTTCTTTTGGTCAAACTATTTCGATTGCCAAATTCAACATTAATTTGTAACTTTATCTACTCTATATTTAAGAGCTAAGAAAGTTATGCTATTTTAATCTTGTGGGAAGCTAAATAATTTTAATAAAAATTAGGTTTTGATGACCAATCTTGAAGAAGCGGTGATAGCCTAGCGGTTAGGGCGTCAGCCTCCTAATCAGACTTCGGCGGTTCGAATCCGGGCACGCACCTCTAACTTTTCGGAGTTATGTGCGTTTTAAAAAATTAAAATATCACTTGCTTCAACGGTGAAGGAAAACATCGTGAGGAAACCTGCACGCCTGAGAGTTCTCCATAATGTTCTCAAAGGCGTGTGAAGTCTGCCAATCCGCACATGGCCAGCCAAACCCTTCTCATATTGAGAGGAGACCCGTGCTCTGTAGTGAGCCGGCAATGGGTTGATCATGATGATGATGATGATGATGACCAATCTTGGGCTTGAACGTTTCTTATGTGATTATGTAGTGATAAATTTTTCGACCCACCTTTTATATTGTAGTCTTATTATTATTAAATATACTGTTACTTTGAAGCTATTTACGAACATTGTTAAAACCTGTCAAAAGCTAAAATTCATTCACTAGCCCACAGCGTTAAAAAATGATTAAGCAAAAAAATTTGCTGTTAGTTTTTCGTAATAAATAAATAAACGAATACAATGTTTAGCACTAAGCAAGTTTAGTCATTAGTATGTATAGTCATTACGGGTGTAAGTAATTTCCATACACCTAAAACATTCTGCACGCCTGAGAGTTCTCCATAATGTTCTCAAAGGCGTGTGAAGTCTGCCAATTCGCACATGGCCAGCGTGGTGGACTATGCCCAAAGCTTTCTCATATTGAGAGGAGAACCGTGCTCTGTAGTTAGCCGGTGATGGGTTGATCATGATGATGATGATGGTTATAGGTAATGATAAAACCAAGTTTTTCTGTGTTTCGTATGTAAATATTTAAGCAAAAATTTCGTCCCGAAAATATGAAATATTATTTTATGTATTCATATACATAAAATTGCTGGTAGTTAAATATGTTTTGACCCCATTGCTAACGATCGTATAGTTTGAATATCCTGTCATATCACCGGGCCCTGTCGCCACGTATTTACGCCCGAGGTTAATAAACAATATAAACTAGAAACTTTAGATAGCTGATTGAATTTAATAGCGCCATCCTTGTTAGTAGGGAATAGTAGGAAAGAGATAGCACTACTAAATTAAATCTGCTATTTGAAGATTTTGGATTAATTATTAATTTTAAAAATAAATTATTAATTAGATTGAGTATCTTTTTTTTTTATTCACCACAAGTTTATTCACACCACTTGACTGTGTCTCACCTGATGGCAAGTGATGATGCGGTCTAAGATGGTAGCGGGCTAACCTATATGGTAAACTCATACTCCTAATTGGTTTCTACACGTGCCGGAAAGCTAAATCTCTTGGTGACACGTCTTTGTCGGTAGGGTGCTAACTAGCCACGGCCGAAGCCTCCTACCAGACCAGACTCGAGCCGGGAATCGAACCCAGGACCTCCAACTTTAAAATGAGGTCGTCAAATTTCGGCCGCTAGCGAATTTGGATCAATGTTCTATTATCAATAAAATGTGAAAAAAATGTGTCATCTCGAACGTCATATCTTATTCCAATTTATATTGCGCTTTTGCGTCAACATCTCGACTAACACGGCACGGCACGGCATTTTATTTGAAATAAAATATGACCATAATTCAGCTTGTTGACTTTTATTGACAACGCCTCTCGACCCAAGACACAAATCTCACCACCCACATACAATCAAAAAATGGTGTTTTCATGTTAACCTAATATGAAGCGATCATTTAATATTATATATTCTTCACTATATTAATTTGTGAGGTGAGTTTAATTCAAAAATAAAGCAAGGTTCAAGCGCGCAAAGGTTTAGGAAAGCGATGGATAACCAACAAAAGAAATTCGCAATAAAAAAAGAAAATTTGAGTCAGGTTTTTACAGTTTTTATGGGGAAAACTTCCGCTGTCGTCTGTCACCCAACAATTTATTTCACCGTATGCCTGTCAGCGGGTTAAATCTTAACTTCAAGATTTAGAGAATTGAAATATTCAGTGTGTAGATCATCATGAACAACCCATTACCGGCTCACTACAGAGCACGGGTCTCCTCTCAATATGAGAAGGGTTTGGCCATAGTCCACCACGCATGCCATGTGCGGATTGGCAGACTTCACACGCCTTTGAGAACATTATGGAGAACTCTCAGGCGTGCAGGTTTCCTCACGATGTTTTCCTTCACCGTTGAAGCAAGTGATATTTTAATTGTTTAAAAACGCACATAACTCCGAAAAGTTAGAGGTGCGTGCCCGGATTCGAACCGCCGACCTCTGATTAGGAGGCTGACGCCCTAACCACTAGGCTATCACCGCTTCAGTGTGTAGATATTTGCAGCTAAAGCAAAAAATATTAAAAATAAGATCAAGTCAATAATTTCGTTTAGTTGTCTTATATTTCCAAGTGTGTACTTAAAACCCTCAGAAAATCTTGTACTATTGTTCTACTCTTGTTGTATTTCCTTAAGGAAATAATTAATATTAAGTTGTGTGAATAAGACGTACCCATAAGATATATTTACGCCTAGATATACAAAAGTCCCAAAAATAACTAAGCTATAAACATAAAACTTTCCATCCACTATCCAATACGGATATGCCATCACATCATCTTCTAATTAAATAAAGAAAACTTATAACGAAATCACTAATTACAAAATAAAATACTATTACCTACGAATGTAACAGACGCAACCTACTTATGCAGAAATATCTCAACAACAGATTTAAAACCTTCTGTTGTAGGTAGACAGAGAATGCTCGATAGTAGTTAAAGTTAAGATCAGAATTCTGCATTTTCTATATGTACATCTTCCTACAGTGTGAGTAGATGTTGTTTAATAAAAAATCCATACCTATACAAATAATATACTACGTAACGCAAATACATTTCGGGTTTTACGAGCGAGCAAAATATCATTATCTTTTATTATGGCCAAAGTATGCCGACAAAACAAGTCATTAAATGTTTAAACTTTAGTACTTTGGCAGGTAGGTATAATCGTCGCTTTACAATCGGCTTCTATGAAACGCTTTTGTAAACAGTCATTTAATTGTATTCATTAATCAATTTACCAATTAATAATTGTTATTAAAGCACAATCCATATTAATATATGAATAATTAAAAGAACTAGTGGAATTATCTAAGTTACCTTTCGAGTTGACTTAGATAATTTTTTAACCTAAAAATTTTTTTTGGGACTTTCTAAAACGTTTATTTGAAAACATTATTTGACTCAACGCAAAAATAAAACTATATTGACTTAGTAATTGACACAACCTGCTTATGCACAAATATCTCAACAACAGATCTAGAACCTTCTTTTTTCGGTTGAAAGAGAAGGCTCAAAAGAGCAAAAAGCACATGACTCCAAAAAAGATCCAGAGAATCGTACTCGGTACCCTCGGCCGAAGTTTAAACCGCTGGAGCTCATGGGTTAATCAAATTATTTTGCTGCACAATTTCGTTATTAAGAAAATTAGATAAAGTCATCTTAGTGTATTACGTATACCTAGTTTCAAATAGGAACGTTATATCATGAATGCAAAAGGTCAAATGATAACCGCTACTAAATAAACATAGTGTGTTCTACAAACACAAACACTTTGGTCCTGATAGATCGATTCGCGGAACGTGGCTTCCACTGTTCTAAACTTCTAAAGTTAGTTATCTGTAATGGAGTGAAACCGCTGACTGACCTAAAACCATGTTCTTATAATCCATTAGTATATATCTTGGAATCCAGTTAATTAATATTATTAGTTCGTGATTTTGGACCTGCACAAAGACGATTCCGTCGTAGCTTTTTTCTATTTCCAGAGGGAATTTAATTACGTTATAACAAAAAAGGTCCTTTTTTGTTATGTAAGCTATGAGTGAGGTCTGATGAAACGCGGGATGTTTTTATTGATGTGAAATGTGGCGCGTGCAACCAGCTGATGGCATGGCGACGCATAATGGGCGTAAAACCTAGCATCTCTATAAAAGTATTTTCAAATAAAGCATTTTTCATTTAATTTGTTTGTATCATGATAAACGCATTACCGGCTCACTACAGAGCACGGGTGTCCTCTCAATGTGAGAAGGGTTTGGCCATAGTCCACCACGCTGGCCATGTGCGGGTTGGCCATTTGTTTTCAATACGCCATTTGCTTAAATTTACATTAATAAACAATCCTTTTATTCACCCGTGCCATTAAAAAATGTAACGTCGCACATTTTTTTATACTTTCGGTTTAGTACTTTATTGTATTCATAAGATGGGAAATCACGAACTCCGATATAAATAAACAGATAACTATTGTAATATCCTCTTGAGCATCTTAATTTTCTTTTAGTTTATTTTTCTTCCTCGCAGATAAGACATGAATCAAAATGAATGGTGTTTTAAGGAATAACTCTTTTATTTTATTGAAACTCTTTCAGTTTGGTAGAAAGATTGTTTTCCATGGAGATTTCTAGACTACCTTATAACTTAGAAAACGACTAGTTTATTTTATTATCTATTTAAATTCATTTTATGGACAGAACGAGGTTTCCCCGCGACTGCGTTGTCGTAAATAACCCACGTGTGCTGTATTCCTAAGTGCCCAGTTCCCACTGATGTTATAAATGCTAAAGTTACATAGCTAATGATGATTGAGACGGGCTTTTAGAATCATAGTTCTAGTTCAATTTGTCTTTATAATCTTTTGTTTCTATAAATTGTATTTATCTCTTATCTACATGTTGTATGTCTTAACACGTTAACTGTCCGTGCCCTAGATATAGGACACTGTGGAGTTAGCCATAGCGTCCGTGCACTATATTTAGGGCACCGTTCCGTTCGAAATTAATTTTATTTCTTGAGCTGGACGTACGAAAAAGACTATTGAGTTTGAGGTGCACGTGTGGATTAGGAATTGCGTAAATAAAACCGCGAGGGACATAGGGAACAATCTTAATAATATTAGCGGTAGTTGAGGGTAATTTGGTTAATAAAAATATTAATAATTAAAACTTTGACATTTTCAGTGGCATTCATTAAAACTCGATAGGCAGAATCCTTTTTCACAAGTAATACATTCTGTAACCACCTTTGGCGTATGTCTCCTTGCTTCATTTACCGTCTTTCCACTTTCCTTACTTTAGAAATTATGTTGTTAAAAAACTTTGAAAACTACGTTATATTTTGACAGACACTTTCTTGTCTATATTCTCTGAGCGTGAGGACTAAGAGAATATAAGAAATAGAGATACCGACAAATAGTGAACTAAAATGTAGCTGTAGTTCCTGGTGAAATGTCCGTGCACTACATGTAGTGCATAGAAATTCAGTTGAGAAGTCCGTGCACTACATGTAGGGCTTAGGGAAATTCAGCCTGTAATACAATTTCAGGAAACCTGGAGATAGTCCCGTCATCTCATGAAGCTCTAAATGTAATCTTAATCGAAATGCGTAAACGCATTTCCCAGTGGGGGGGAAAAAAGTGCTTGAAATAAGAAATTCAACTAAGACACCTTGGCGTTTGCATACCTATGCGTTAAAATTATCACTCAAATTTATGAGTAGTATAGGTACAGAGAACACGTCTTAACGTGTTGACACAGTGTTACCACGTGTGACTCATTATGTCGCCCCATTTAGCGGGCGTAATTAGGAATCTAAAATCCAAACAAGCCATTAAAATATAACGAAGCTCCCAGCCCATCGCGTGAGAAATTAGGCGGTGATAAAAATGAGCAACTGTGCAGCATCATTGACTTTTACGCGTTGACCTTTGAATCTTCTATCTATAAAAATCAATTGCTGTTCGTTAGTCTCGCTAAAACTCGAGAACGGCTGAACGGATTTATGTTATCTTAGTCTTGAAATGTTTGTGAAAGTCTCGGGAAGGTTTAAAAAGTGAGAAAAATTCGAATAATTGCCGGAAAAACCCAAAAAACAGCCCTTTTCTTATCCCATATAAATGTGTTCTAAATAAAATGTAGGGTCAATTAGAACTTTATTGCTATTCAATAAAGTTCACATTAAATTATAATCACTCACTGTTGTCTAAGAAATGTAGGTGTGTTCCTGACTTCAAAGAGTCAATTTGCAAATTATTAGGCAATACTTTGTCCCGGTATTTCCACGGAAACGGGAACTACGCGGATGAAACCGCGGGTCACAGCTAGTAAAATATAATAAAGTGCAGATGTTAACTAATTGTTTGTATTTGAATTATTAATTAAAAGAATCTCTGCACTTTACCCGCGCCATGTGGGGGCGCAACGTGTCTCCAGCTTGAAGTCATGTTGTTTTAGTTTTGGCATATGTTTTACCTCATCCTTTTTCATCCTTTTTAGGTTTTTTTTTATTCAGGCAATACCCTTTATCTATTATCTTCAAAATGTTCTCAATTGTAATCAAATTTAGTACATAACCTTTCGCAAATATAGTACATATAAACCTTGCGACTTGTATTCCTTACCTTTACCTTTTACTACATCCACGAGAAGATATGGGATAGTGGTTTAATTATATCAAGGAAAAATTCATTGATTATAATGTAATAAACTGTAAAATGTTAATGATACTTTTTGTTAATGGTAGACTCTGCTGAACCAGAAGTAGAAATCAAACTCGACGCTATAAAAGTGCATTTTATTCATTTATTTTAATTATTTTGTATTTATGAGTAAGCCTATTTGATAAACAGTCATACTTTGTGTTGTTTGTAATAGTGAGAATATAGATATATTTAGATAGCAGCTGCGCAATTTCGGTGATCCATTGAGTCAGTTATAAAAAATTTTGGCGTTTTCCGCTTCGAGGCAATTATTTAATTCGTCCAGTGTCATGACCAAGTACACCGCACTTCGGTTTCCCACAAATCTCTAAACGGAATTGGAATTTAAAAAATATATTGCTGTCCTTTTCTAAAAAGTACGATGTGAAATGGATAGGATATTACTTTAAGAATTGACAATTAAGTTTGGTTTAGACATTTGTGTACTTACTGCAGAATTGCTATCATTGTGAGGTGGCACACATAATAGCCGAACGGAATTAAATATAGACCAATTCGGCACGAGTTTACAAACGTTCATTGGAAAAACGCCAGTAGCTCGCTAGCGAGGTATCAACGCTATATAAATGCGGGTGGTATTTTTGTCTTCAAAATAAAATGTATGTACTTAAAAGTCCATTTTATACGGTGTTCTGTGTATGTTATAAGCATTAAAGGGACGTAAAGTTAATAGTATATATTACCTACTTCATGCTATGTATTATCTACTTCGCGCAAAGAGAAAAAGTTATTACTTATATTGTCGATAGAGTTAGACTTGTTTGAAATAATTTTTCGAATTGTCTGTACATCAAATGGAAAAATAATCCAAAATGGCGCAAAAATAGATCACATGAACATGTCAGAATATGTCTTACATGGTTATGTTTTTTATCAAGAAATTTGACTTATAAATTTGCGTTTAAAATCTGGAATACTCAAAAAAAAATGCAGGAACATTTAAAACGTTTTCCCTAAATTGCACAGTCTTGTGTAAAACAGTGAAAGTTGATATGTAACATTCACATTAAATTAAATTTAGAATGAATCAGGATTTTATAACAAATTCTCGTGAGGGTTTTAAAATCAGATAAAGGGGCAGAAACAAAAGGATTTTATCCTTTATCTTCAGCTTTAGAATGTTCGACAACCACGACATGTCGTCTAATAAGACGACATGTCGTGGTTGACCTTTAAACAATATTGTAGACTTTAGCAGAAGCTTAGATGTTATCCGACCTATTTTATGGAATTCTATTTTATCCAAATGTTAATATTTTATTATCTTCCTACGCAAATAAGAAGCTTTGAATATTTGCTTTATATTTATACCTTAATATTTTCTTGTTTTGCTTTTGATAATCTATAATAAGAAAAACTCTTTATGGAAAAGGAATTTCCAAGTTATTTTGAATCGTTTTTTAAGGCAACATTCTTATAACTAGCCAAAATTAAGCGGAGGCGTTCAAACTGGGTTCGCGGAGGCATAGTTTTTGTTAATTTAAAGATCATCATTAAAGTACATTTATATCCTGTCTGCTTATTGTCATCATGATCAACCCATTACTGGCTCACTACAGAGCACGGATCATCTCCCAATTTGAATAGGTTTGGCCATAGTCCACCACGCTGGCCATGTGCGGATTGGCAGACTTCACACACCTTTGAGAACATTATGGAGAACTCTCAGGCGTGCAGGTTTCCTTACGATGTTTTCCTTCACCGTTGCAGCAAGTGATATTTAAATTGCTTAAAAACGCACGTAACTCCGAACAGTTAGAGGTGCGTGCCCGGATTCGAACCGCCGACCTCTGATTAAGAGGCTGACGCTCTAACCACTAGGCTATCACAGCGTCCTGCTTATTATTACAGATTTATAACAGATTTATAAAGTAAGTTTTTTAGTCAATGTAGGCAAATGTCAAGCAATATCCTGTATTTAATTTGGTAGGTAGATTATAAGAGGAAAATTAACGGTTTATTGCTTCCTGTGTCTCTGCATAATACACTGTAGAGACTGTTGACACGGGTACGGTTTCTTATAAATTATTAAGTACTAATTCTAGTTATAGGTACCAATTCGTATGCTCGACAATCGCAATTTAACCGACATCTTCAATTATACTCAGAATAACACACCGGCAAGTCACTACTTTTGCCGGTGTGTTATTCTGAGTAATTTCTGGTGTGAAAAATCCAAAAATTTGAGTTAATTTGCGTAGCTAAAATGGCTAAACCATTGTAAATGTTATAACGTGTATGCATTTCTGATTTTTGATATGACAATTCGCGACCAGCTGCGAAACTACAATATCACTCAACTGCAATCTGTAAAAGAGATTGTCACAATTAAGATGATAGTCAAACTATAGCAATATATCAAATAGCTTTTTATATGAAATGACAGATCACAACCTTGTAGCAACTGCAATGCATACAAACTCAGCGAGTAATCTATACTTAACACAGAATAATTTTTAATGCAATATATATCAAAAGATATGAAATGTTTTAACGGATTATTTTAAAATATCATCGTTTTTTAAATATATATAATTGCATTTGATAACATAGTTGTCTACATGAGCTTTTTGCAAAAATTGCAGCAACTGCAATAGCAACTGCTACAATCTCGTGGACTTACTAAAGTCTCTCTTTTACAACAGGGTCATATTTTAAATCCACTACAAGTAAGCCATTGATGGCACTCACCTGGTGTAAGTGATGATGCAGTCTAAGATAGTAGCGGGCTAACCTGTTAAGGGGTATGGTAGAATTATACTTCTAATTGCTTCTATGCGACATCGTGCCGAAACGCTAAATCGCTTAATCAGGTGAGATGCCGTCAAGGACTAACCTGTGGTGTATAAAAAAAAAACACATCTTTGTCGGTAGGCTGGTAACTAGATTGTCTCCTTATAGTTTTGAGGGTGGATCAAGTTGTCCTGGTCCTTCCTCTTGTAGTGCGGGAGAGGCCCGGCGGTAGGCTGGGGTGACTGGTAGGCGACCGGGAAGTATACAATGGGTCCCCCGGGCGTCCAGTAAAACCAGCGAGAGGGAGATGCCGTGGTGGTTTTTAGTTCGGGTAGACCACCCATGGGTGGGAGTCCCACATAACCTCCGTCCTGCCCAAGGGACGGAAGTAGCTATAAAGCTTTTCCACCACGACAAAAAAAAAAGGCTGGTAACTAGCCACAAACTCATCAGGCATGCTTTCTAGGTAGTTCTCAAGTAAAAGCGGAAGGAACCTAAATTGTTAATGAGGGCTCTTTAGTTCGTGGAATATCTAATGCTCTAGCCGCGCTCATAATGCTCGTCACGTTGAGTCACAAGTTCATGACCTATGATTGTTATCACATCAGTGAGGTATTGTAAGTCGGTGCGGCGCGAGGCGTGAACCGTGGACGAGCGACAATCGAGTTAGCAGCCCGGATTATACAGTCACCCAGATCCAATTAAGATCTCACTGGTGTATTCAAAACGCAACGTTTAAAACGTCACATATGGATGTGTCATTAATTAAAATAATTAATAAATAATTATATATATATATATATATATATATATATATATATATATATACAAGTACACTTACTCTATTACAGTACAAAAATCAAACCAAAATTTCTGCACAAATAGGCCTATTCAAAGACTCCTGTCCTGTTGGGTTAGTGCCCACAATGAACAAAC
Organism: Lasiommata megera; assembly: GCA_928268935.1. Lineage (NCBI taxonomy): Eukaryota > Metazoa > Arthropoda > Insecta > Lepidoptera > Nymphalidae > Lasiommata > Lasiommata megera. The sequence goes on along the minus strand of OV743308.1, from coordinate 16,841,214 downwards.
TTACTGTAAAAGTGCCAATAATGAAAAATAATCTACCAGAAGATTTAATAAGATGTTGCCTGCAATCTTCTTCATAAGAAGTTCTAGTTTTAACACCCACTCGTGGAATTGGTAGATGTTTTTTACTGTGTTACTATGTTCTGTTTTATAACTCTAAAAATATTTAGTACATCTTCACGACATTTAGGCGAAACTAAACTGATGAAACAACGTTACTTATAAAAAAAACTGTCTAAATCGGTATCGTATAGAATATATATACAAGGTAATGTAGTAAAGTCGACAAAAAGGTTTGTCACTTTTACGCTAGTGTAACACGCAACTCCAAAGTGACCTATAGCCGACCACCCGCATATATAAAGTGACGCGTACAGTTCCTAATGCAACCCATTGTTTGTTCTGGTGTCAATGAATCATACTTCATTTGAGCTAATACAGGCATTAATTAGACTCGGTTTTATGATATCGGTTTTGTAACACCAGGCGTCAGCAAAAATAACAATGGCGTGCACTAATACTAACATATGTGGAAAATTTATGGTTTTCGATTGTGGCATAAACACAGGGTTCCCAACTTAGAAGGATTCTTCTTAAGATGAATTCGGATTTTTTGAGTGGTGTACCTAATAAATGTATGTTTCTAACAGTTCCCTTACCAGCAGGGAGGGAGTATTTTAGTCATAAACTTGACTTCATTAAGCGAACACGTTATATTATATATTATTCCAAATAGTATATGTCGAGTTATACCCTTCATAGTGGTTTTTTAGTAAGAGTGACGCCAGCATTGCTGACGTCACGCTTTTGTTTACTTTCACTCATAGTAAATAAAACCACAACTTGAGGGATTACACTTGTTTTGCGACAATAACTTCGAGGTCCGAACGGTCCGCCGTCTTGAGCGAGAATGTCACGAAAGGCATCGACCGCCCGTATTTATAGCAAAGCCTGCTTGTACAAAATTGATTGCTACCGTCTGAATTGTGTTAACAAAATCATCAAGATGTCAAATGTGGGTAATTTTTGAATTGAATTCTTGGAATCGCTGAATGAAATTAATAACTCCTTCGCGCCGACATTTATATTATATTATTCCAAATAGTACATAACATTTTTTTTAAATGTTTGCCAATGATCCACATGAACATTCGCAAGCATTTTTTCGGACTGACTATTAACTGTGCTAACCCTATTGGTTGCGACAGCGTAATCGGGCTGTTTGGCGAACTTCGGAAAGAAGCTCTGTCAGAAGAAATTTTGAGCCCTAGGGCTCAAAATCGCAACCGCAAGCATTTCTCACGCACCGCAGTGTCGAGGCTTTCTCAACACCCTGTTAAGACATTGTTGTATTGAACACGCAGGGCCCATTCATTGACTACACGTGTAAAAACACTGGCAGTAAGCTCTGAACAAGGTTAACTTTATTTGCGTCGTACAATGCGCAAATTTGCGGGTAAACATCGTTTTCTATTAATATGACAGAGATATTTGCTAAGGGGGTTTCACATAATTTACTTAATGGTTAAAATTTTTGTCACTTGTCATACCCTCTACAATCAAGAAATTCTTTTAAGACTTGCAGCTGCTCGAGTAACCTTATAAGATCGCTGACGCCGCTGCAATCTATTATGAACGGAGGTATTTGAATTTGTCTAAAGGGGTTTCACATAATTTACTAAATGTTTTAAAATTCTGTCATTTGTCATGCCCCCTAAAATCAATAAATTCTTCTTAGAGTCACAGCTGAGCCCATTCTTAGCCCATTCTGACGGCTAAGGCTCAACAGAAAAATATCGTCTGTATAACTAAAATTGACGATTGCTATACCGTACACTGAAAACCCGACTTCAGCTATAAATAGGTATTAAAAATAACATAATATTAATGGGTTTGTTAGTGATATGGTTGGACTCGACCATGGAGTCTTAGTTTTTACTAACGTAGCCGTAGCGTTAGCACTCGTACGGGTAAAGAACTACTTTGTCACCTTTCCTACCCAAGCTTGTTTTTCATTTACATAATCCACTATAATAGGACTTATCTACAAGTTTAGGTTTCATATAAACTTTGAATTTATTGTCATTTCATTAATTTCATTTGATTGTTATGAAATTTCAAATTTTATGTTGTCTAGTAGCTTGCGAAACAAGTTTATTTTATAAAATAATATATCTTTGTATCTATAACATATTTTCATATCAATATTTTATTCGTATTTTATTTGTCAAGAAAATGATACGATTAAAATGTAGAGGCATTGAACTTACGTAACTAGATGTCCAACGCGATGTCGCTGTAACAAGCGATCTTTATCAAATAAACGACTGTCTGCGACATGGAAATAAAGAAAATTTACCTCAGCTGTTTATTATAATGTGAAACAGCACTCCAACTGACTGGCACAACCCAAAAGCATAAAAATGCGTCATACCTTCGATCAATAATGTACTACAAAATACTAAATAGAAGAAACCATATATCTAACGAATTGTAATAACCGACTCTAGTCTTGAAGCATGTTACCTATGCAATTTGTGTTCATTTTACACAAACAGGTTTTTAATATTTTTTAGTCAAAATATTTTTATGTTTATATTGTATTTTATGATGACGACCTCCGTGGCGCAGTGTGTGCTCTGTCTCATTATAAAGTTGGAGATCCTGGGTTTGATTCCCGGCTCGAGTCTGGTCTGGTCGGAGGTTTCGGCCGTGGCTAGTTACCACCCCACTGACAAAGACGTGTCGCTAAGCGATTTAGCTTTCCGGCACGCTGTCGCGTAGAAACCAATTAGGAGCGTGGGTTTACCATACTCCTAACAGGTTAGCCCGCTACCATCCTAGACTGAATCATCACTTACCACCAGGTGACATAGCCGTCAAGGGCTAACTTGTAGTGGGTAAAAAACGATATATATAAAATATTTTAAAAAATGCGTTTTGATAATTGCAGAGATACTTCAGTTTAGCTCTCTTCGTTGCCCGCTGAGTGACGTCCTTATGGATGCTTACGAGGCCCATTGTTACATAAGGCTATTAAAAAAGGGGTACTACGCCGATGGGGATTTCAGTTAATGAAAATGTTTCGGAAATAAGTCTGATATTGCAATTGTATCTCAGTGGGGTCCGTGACATCGTAGACCTGGTGAAAAAAAGTTCCAGACCAGACTCGAGCCGGGAATCGAACCCAGGACCTCCAACTTTATAATGCAACAGCGCGCGCGCTGCGCCACGGAGGTCGTCAAAAATATATATTCCACTACTTATGTGCAAGTTGACTGCAATCTTATCTGGTAAGTGATGATACAGTCAGAAATGGTTACCGGCTAATCATATACTTTTCTATGGCAATTATATTAAACCCATAGCTCGAATCGCTTTCTACGCAGCATCGTACTGGAACTATGGATCGCTTGGTACGTCTTTTTCGGTAGCCGGACGAGTAAAAAAAAAAATTTTTGCTCGGTATAGTTAGTTGGTTAACTGGTTATTTTTTACAAATAATAAAAACAGTATTCCTGCGACAAATGTACTAAAATAACCCCCAAACTCTACATTATATCAATACGTCTTGGCTTCGTATATCGGAATATGTGAAGCATTAAGGATTTGCACTTAATTGTGCCGGTAGAATGCGAGATTGGCGGGCTATGTTGAACGTAGCGCCTTTATATACGATATAGCACATATCTGCACGTAAGGTTCCTTGATATTATCTCCGACGCTTCAGTATCCAGGGCCGTTCATGCCGATCAAACGAGAGCAGAATGCTTATTATATGGCTTTATGGTATACGGATCTTTGATTTGATTATTACGATTTAAAAAAAAATATATTGACAAAATCATACGGTGAATAGATTCCGTGCATTATAAGATAAGGATCTTCCTTATAAAGGAAATTTAAATGAGGAGTTTAAAATTAAATAATATTTTTTTGTTTATAGTAATACAACAACAAATTAACGGTATATAGAAAGAAGGTTTTTCTATTATATATGTACTTTTTATAGATTGAGCTTTGAAAGCTGTTGTGAATAAATCCTCTTTATCGCTAAGTATTACGTCGACCTGAAACCTGATTGCACGTTCTCATCGAGTCGATGAAATTATTGAGGTCGAGTTACTATGAAATCCTTTGTCCCAGTTCCTTTTTTTCTTTTTGTCAACCAAGAATACTTTTGTTCTCAGCGAATAACAAAACCCTTTTCATTTCAATTAAGCTCAAAGACCAGTCTCGAAGCGGTTTCTTAACAGAGAAACAAAAAAAAAACATTCGTCTATGATTGAAATACGAATCATAGTCACTGTAAAAATATTATACTAGCTTCTAGCCGCGGTTTCACTCGAGTTGTTTGTAAAGTGGACAACGGAACACAGAACGAACACGAAATACGGAACAGAATACGTGGATAACATATATAAAGCCTATATGACGTGTTTCTGTATTATTAATTGAAACTGTAATAGCCTATTGGTTAGGACGTCCGCCCCTTAATCAGAGGTCGGGAGTTCGCACCCGGGCACGCACCTCTAACTTTTCGGAGTTATGTACGTTTTTAAGCAATTAAAATATCATTTGCTTCAACGGTGAAGGAAAACATCGTGAGGAAACCTGCACGCCTTAGAGTTCTCCATAACGTTCTCAAAGGCGTGTGAAGTCTGCCAATCCGCTCATGGCGAGCGTGGTGGAGCATGGCCAAACCCTTCTCATATTGAGAGGAGACCCGTGCTCTGTAGTGAGCCGAGAATGAGTTGATCATGATTTCTTATAACGGTTTTTTAAAAAATACACCATAATTCATAACATTGCTAAATATTGTTAGCTATTTTTTTGTTTTTTAGATTCGGTTCATAAAAGAAGGAGGTTTTTATACAAAATCATTAAACATGTTCATCGATCACGTGAATCGCGATATCCATCTCTCGGTACCCAATTGTATTGCGATACGCTTAATGCTAAAAATAGTCGTTTAACTGAATTAATTACTGAATGCAATGTTCCATTCGCATTAATTGTAGTGAATTAGAGCAGTTGGATTCAATTGCTTATGCCTCCGTGGAAGCGTTGCTAGATTCCATACATACTTGTAGATTACCATTTAATAGATGTCATCGGGTTATCATATATATTAATTAACATGTCAGTGTTAATAAATACATTGTTTACAGGTCCCTATATTGGTATAATCATCATCATCATAATCATGATTAACCCATTACCGGCTCACTATAAAGCACGGGTCTCCTTTCAATATGAGAAGGGTTTGGCCAGAGTTCACCACGCTGGCCATGTGCGGATTGGCAGACTTCACACGCCTTTGAGAACATTATGGAGAACTCTCAGGCGTGCAGGTTTCCTCACGATGTTTTCCTTCACCGTTGAAGCGAGTGATATTTTTTTTTAAACGCACATAACTCCGAATAGTTAGAGGTGCATGCCCGGATTCGAACCGCCGACCTCTGATTAGGAGGCTGACGCCCTAACCACTAGGCTATCACCGCTTCCTGCTGCTTACAATGCAAGCTTAACCTAAATTATCATATATTAAGGATATCTAGGTAATGCTTTTAAACAAGGCTTTTTCTCATTTCGGTCTGGTACTTAACAAAGAAAACCCCTACTTACTCCTAATATTGGACTTAATACCCAAATTGATGACAGCATTTAATCAAAAACCGAGGACTCTGACATACCACTTAAATGCCACACACGAGAGCGACAAAATGGCCTTGCAATATTTGCAACGTATTTTCGTAAACCCGACAGTTTCCCAATATGCATTTCCTAGCAGATAAACTGTATTAGAGCTAATAACGTCCCAGTTTCTAGCTCCAAACTTCCAAGCGCACTGGGCGTAATAATGCATATCGATATAATTCCCTCCATGAACATCGAGCAGAGATTTCGTCACTTTTACAAAATTGCCCCTGAAATTTCACACTTTTAAATTTTTCTCCACGCCCCAGTAATATTATATTACCCAAGTGCTCGACTTCCTTACAATTTTAGGTGACGTAACGAGCGTTAAAAGAATCAAGTCCGCGACAAACAGTCAAATTTTTACGGTTCTGGATTTATGGAACACCCATGCGATGGACCGATCAGATAGTCTGCTGTGGGCGGTCCTTTGCACGAGTTCACCAGGCTTTCGGCCAGCCGAGAAAAGTGGCGGATGCTCTTGAGGCGTATAACATCTGTCCTCAAAGACATTGCTTCATGATGACCACGACCACTGTGTCAAGAGTGTAACGACGAAGAAGAAGAATTCATAAGTTTGTTAATCTTTATATCGAAATCTCACGGGATACTAAGCAATAGGAAGTAATTATCAACTGTGTGCTCTGAAGTCAATATCACCCGGAGTTGCTCTTGTGTCGCAGTCGGAGCAATTTAAGCAAGCTGGGAATTGCGTTTACGCATCCCCTCCGGAAGCGACGCAGGCAAGACTGCGCCACTTCCGACGGGGTATGTGGGACTCCCCGGCGGCCAGACTGGCGACCAGAATACCCACTAAAACCCAGCGATGCTCCTTCGCGTCGCCTGGTGGCTGGGTCACGGAAACAAAAAACGGGCTTAGAGCCTGTAAAGCTAAATGTTATCATATTTGTCTGATTGCAGATAATAGCAAAATAAGCTTAATATTTCATCGTGTATCATGGACATTTGTCATTGTGGAACACTTAATATAATTCCATATTTCCTAACGGAAATAAGTGTACATACGTACAAGGTATCATTGTTTCGTGGTAATATCAAAGATGTAGGTACATCAATAAATTACAGGAAGAAGGACAATATGTTTAATTAACTATGAGAAGAAGGAATTGAGAACAACAATGTACGGATTTAATTAATTACAATTTATGTGTTTTTAACTTGTGATGACAAATTGGCAGTGATATACTCGCATAAATGCTACGCTTTATTAAGCACTCTAAGAGCTTTTACAGGTTGGGCTTTTATCAAAGTCAGGGAACGAGCATAAAGAGCGTATTGCGGATATATCTCCTCTTTTTTACGTTATGGACTTTTACGATAGGACAACTCAGTTCATATTGATAAAGTGTTCTCGGTTCAAAAAAAATGTATTGTCCCCTTACGTGGACTTTCCATTCTGTTCACTTTCCTACTATAAACGAATTTGAATTTGAATTTGACTTTAGGCGACATTGCTTAAAAGCCCTTGTAGGTTTAAATGAGGATGGCAAAGCATGTCTAGATATACAGATTTGGAAATCTAATAATTTTATTAAGTTGATCTAAATATTCTTTATGTAATCCCCATATTAGAAGATCGTGGTCAAGATATTGTTTTAGGAAATAATTGTCGACAAAATTGCGCCTGCGATAAGCATAATAGCAATAGCACAGCACAGCAGACTATGGGTCTCAAGTCTGAAGCTAAAACTATATGGGAGCTCGCTATCCTCTTTTAGGCAGGTACATGTCGAGACGTTGAGAACATAAACGTGATGAAGTGGTCATGTCTAGGAATGATATCCGAGGGGTGCGTGTCCCCCATTTTTCGCGGTTTTGTAATAAATATTAACCCTTACGATTCAGCCCCCTTGCAAACGACGGAGAAAAGTTTTCCTTAATTTTTTTTTTTTTTTTTACGCTTTTGTGTTATTCCCCTTTCTTTTAACCGACTTAAAAAAGGAGGAGGTTCTCAATTAGGTTTAATTTTGGTTTATCTCGGTTTGTTACCTCAACCTTTCAACATTTATTAACTGAATTATTACGATGAAATTTATTTATTTATTTATTTATTTATTTATTAGGAAGCCCACGTTGTATACAATGTGAATGCTGACTTATATACAATAGTACAATTTTTAACATAATATATTTTACTGACATTGTATACCCCATTTAAGGGCTAACTCAGCATGTTATAACAACCTTATTTTCACTTAGACGACTATTTTATTTACAAACTATAAACTATAAAACAAAACTATAAAAAAAACATAACACAGAAGAAAAGGTTCTACTAAACTTACAATTAAAAAACTATGAAAAAATACAAGCATTAAATAATTACAGAAAGATAAAACAATAAAAATGAAAATGAAAAGGCAACTACAAATCTAATTTAATGATAGTAGTATCATCAAATAATAAATATAAGTAAATGTTATTTAAATGTTTTTTAATTTTACGCTTGTAAGTACCAGCAGAGCTCTGAAATATATCTAAACTAGCTGTTTTAAATATATTATTATAAGACGTTACAATCCTATTAAGAGGGGCGGCCATACCTAGGTTACCTCTTGTAACTGTGGGCCTGAAAGTTATTTTATTTTTAACATGTGACCGTGCATTATGCCTTGGTACCGCCAACCTTAACCTGCTTAGTAAGTTCGGGCAATCAATGTCTCCATTTACAATTTTATGCAAAAAACAAAGATCCATTAAGATTCTTCGACTACATAAAGATAAGGTTTTATAATGTTTTAATAGAGCGTGCGTATTATTCACCACTTTCAATACATTGTCTTTGTAGGCTAAGTGCCGTAAGAATTTTTTTTGTACTCTTTCTATTCTATCTTTATGCACCTGATAATAAGGATTCCATGCAACAGAGCAGTACTCAAGTTTGCTTCGAATCAATGAATTAAATAGCGTTATTTTTGTGGATGATGCTTTGAATTCTTTTGTACTTCTTATGATGAATCCTAATAGTTTAAGAGCTTGGTTCACTATGTTATCAATGTGTGGTATGAAACTTAACTTATAGTCTATGATGATCCCGAGATCATTTATCTGATTGACGGTTTCCAATTTGTGGGCATTTATGCAGTAATCAAACTTAATATTTTTTACTTTTCTACTGAACGTTATACTGTAACACTTTAAATGATTTAATTTTAAATTATTTTCATCGCACCATAACGAAAGCCTGTCTAAATCCTGTTGCATCTTCCTTGAGTCATCGATATTTTTTATTTTACTATACATCTTAAGGTCATCTGCATAAAGATAGAATTGACTGTACTCAAAACATTTATTTATATCATTCATGAAAATTCCGAACAAAGTCGGGCCAAGATTGGATCCCTGCGGAACACCTGATGTCGCAATAAAAGTATTTGATTGGTACCCTCCAATTACTACATTCATTTTACGGTTTTTTAAATATGAGCCCATCCATTTAATAAGACTCCCACAAATGCCATACCCCTTGAGTTTTACCAGCAAAATGTGATGATCAACGACATCAAATGCTTTTGCTAAATCGGTATAAACACAATCTATTTGATTTGAGTCATCGAGTGCAACTGACAAATCATCTACAAACAATACTAAATTGGACATAGTAGACCTCTTTTTAAAAAAGCCATGCTGATTCTCTATCATTGTTGATTTTAAATGCCACGTTAGTATTGGACAGATTAAAGATTCAAAGACTTTTGAAAATATTGACAAAATACATATGGGTCTGTACTTAGTTATATCTTTTCTGTCACCACTTTTGAACACAGGGACTACCCTAGCCTTTTTCCATATACTAGGAAATTCGCCCTCTGCTAGAGATTTATTAAATATCATCGTTAATGGTCTTGCTAATTGATCTACGCATCGCTTAACAAATAAAGCTGGTATATCATCAGGGCCTGGCCCTTTATTCTCATCAATGCGCCCTAGTTGCTTTTTTACATCTTCTTCGCTTATAACTATAGTATCCAAGCATGAATTTTGAAGAGAATTAATTGCTGTTGATTGTAAAATTGAATTTTGGGGCAATGTATACACACTTGAAAAATGAATCGCAAACTGGTTACAAATATCTAACCCGTTAGTAAACGAGCAATTATTCAGAGTCATTAGGGCTGGATACTCGCATTTATTACTGCGCATGTTTTTCAAATAACTAAAAAAATATTTAGGATTAACTTTTATATTACTCTCCACTCTTTCTAGGTATCTTTTGTAGTCCATATTGATAATCATTTCGCATCTATCTCTTAATAATTTAAATTCTATTTCATCCAGTGGATTACGATATTTTTTAAAAAGAATCCTATATTTATTCTTTTCTGCTAACCGTTTTATCAAGTTTTTAGAATACCACACTGGATAACAGGTTTTATTTAGCACTCGTTTTTTAGGAATACATTTTTCAACGATTTTATGTAACTCAGCATAAAAAATTTCCGTCATTTTGTTTACGTCACCAATGTTAATGAACAGATTATCCCACTTGATTTCAGCAAGGTTTTGATTAATAACTTCATAGTCAGCATTTCTAAAATTATGTTTTACTATTGCATTAGATGTAAACAATGACTCTTTATGATCTATTATAAAATTTACTTCAAGTGGTGGATGATATTTATCTATTGAGCAAGCACTAAAGTCACTCTTTTCCACTCTTATGTTATTTAGTGTACTAAAAACTAGATCCAGGACTTTACCGTAGGCATTATTTATCCCATTATATTGAGATAAATTTGTCAGTGCCATGAAATCATTTATAAGAGTAATTGCCGGGCCGCTATTAATGGGTATATTTTTATTATAATCACCCTCTATGTTAGCCCATTTTATTGTTGGTATATTGAAATCACCAATGATTGCAGTTGGAAGTTGTTCGTTTACTATTATTCGTTCAACATTCTGTACAAAACCCAAAAGAGTGTCATACTTAAGTGGTGAAGGAATATACACAGCACATAATGAAATAGTTATTGAGTTCAGCACTATGTTTACCCAAAGATCTTCAAATTTTGTTTCCCAAGAATTAACTCTATAACATTTATATTTTTTTTATATCGCAATTAATACCCCTCCACCATCCAATTTATCTGTAACTGTGGTCTCTCGGTCGCGACGAAATATGTTATACCTGCCATCAATAAACTCATTATTTGAAACACCATTGTTGAGCCAGGTTTCAGTAAATATTATGATATCGAAGTCAGAATTAAGAATTGATAGATATATATCATTCGTCTTTGTACGTACTCCTCTTACATTTTGATAGAATAATTTCAAATTTTTTACCATTAAATGTAGCAGATATTGCTATGAAAACAAAACAAAAGTAAAAATTATATTCAGGGATGGTAATATATATATGTAATAAAGTCTTTAAAGTATTTAATTTAAAGTATCAATCAATGGAGTGTTTGTTACTCTCCCAATCTGTTCTACAATCTTAACTAAATTTTCTCCTCTAAACTCTGGAATGCAGTGCAACTCAATATTTCCTGCTCTTGCCTCTTTATCGAGAATATTTATTGTATTAGTATGGCTGTTAACAATTTCCCTAAGTTCACTATTGTCCTTTTTTAAGGTTACAATTTCCTTCTTTGCTTCCTCCAATTCCTGCTTAACTGTTTCAAAAAGACTTGACAGATAGTCTAGGGACGCATTTATGTTTTGTAAACCACTTAATTCCTCACGAATTTTCTGTAATTCTACACTAACAGTCAGAGAAATAATTTCCTTCACTTCCTTTCTTATCGCCGATAACCATTCGTTCTTAGGATCCACCTCCTCTTCGCCTATGTTTACACTTTCAAGTGATGTCGACGGCAACTTACTTTGGCAGATCGGACAAATCCACTGCCCTCTCGCCACAGGCGATTTAGATCCAGATGGAATAATGCACTCAAAATGATATCGCGATTGACACTTAATGCATTTTATCCTTTTTTGTGTAACGAGCACATTAATTTTGCATACTTTACATTCATTTGTCATCTTACTGTATAGTTTACCAATAAATTGTGTTAATGGAAAAAATACAAATATATGTGGGTACCGACGACTTCGCACTTGTAAGTTCTAAAAGAGTTTTGTAACTATTGTAGCTGATAGTCCTTTAAAACTTTAACACTTAATGCTTGTTTAAATAACAATCGTTAGAGAAATAACTTTTATATTTAGCTATGTGCACTTTAATCACTTAAAAAACTTTTTACAATACGGAGTAAACAAAAAACGTCTGTTACGTTGTAGTGACGTTGTATCTTAATTCGTTGTAATAGGAAATAAATTTATTGTTTGAAATGGTAGGTTTCCTGATCATTTCATATCAGAATCTGATGATGAGACGAAGAAATCGAAGGAACTCTTCAAATATTATTGGCAAACCTAAAGCGATTTTGTTTATTTTTTAGTAATTTGTACAGTTGTTCTGGATAACTATATTTTAGTCAAGTGAAACTGATGGTTCAACTTCTACTCAAAATAAACTACCACTTAAGGAACCTAAATGACACCTGTGACGCAAATTCTCAAATTAACCTGATGCCAGACGTCAAGCTTTTGTATAAGGATGTCCATCTATTATTTTATATTTAAAAGTCTTTCAAATTGTGTAAATTATAACTTCGAAGTAAAACATCGTCATCCCTCAATCTCCAAGATCAGGTAGGTAGGTACCTGCACGTGGTTTTACCTTTCCAAACTTATCATCCAAACCATTGAACCTTTTATTGTTATAGCAATATCTAACTTATGACCATTTACTTAAAGCATAATATTAATTGTACGGCTACATGATTTTTATGAATAAGTTATAAAACCTTTTATGACAGGTAGTAAAAACGATTGGACCTATTGTCATATGCTTTTTTAATACTGTTAACCTTTTTAAATATTACCACCTAAAATAATATATGAGAGATAACTATGAGCAATATTCGTAATATTGAAAGTAACAATTTTAACAAACCCAATTTTAACATACCCTCAGGTAGTTTAAATAAATAAACAAGGTAATTCAAAATACCATATTTCTATATGGTTAATTATTAATTATTCATCATCATCATGATCAACCCATTACCGGCTCACTACAGAGCACGGGTCTCCTCTCAATAGGAGAAGGGTTTGGCCATAGTCCACCACACTGGCCATGTGTGGATTGGCAGACTTCACACGTCTTAGAGAACATTATAGAGAACTCTCAGGCGTGCAGGTTTCCTCACGATGTTTTCCTTCACCGTTGAAGCAAGTGATATTTTAATTGTTTAAAAACGCACATAACTCCGAAAAGTTAGAGGTGCGTGCCCGGTTTCGAACCGCCGACCTCTGATTAGGAGGCTGACGCCCTAACCACTAGGCTATCACCGCTTCTGTTTATTATTTATAATTATTATATTTATTAATTATTGTTAAATATTAATTAAAGAAAGTTTTTCGTACACCTATGGTTGTAGTATCTAGCTAAGGATAAAATACAATTGTATTAGTGTTATTTATTTTGGTATTTTTATTATTATACAATTATTCAGTGACATTGATGCAGTCTAAGATGGTAGCGGGCTAAGCTGTTAGGGGTATGATAAACCCACACTCCTAATTGGTTTCTATTCGACATCGTGCCGGAGCGCTAAATCACTTGGCGACACGTCTTTGTCGGTAGGGTGTTAAATAGCCACGGCCGAAACCTCCCAGCAGGCCAGACTCGAGCCGGGAATCGAACCTAGAACTTCAACTTAATAATGCGACAGCGCACGTCAGTACGTGCCAGGGAGGTCGTGTAATAATATAATCACCAATAATCTTATTGAGGAAAAAGTTAATAGTCCTCAAAATATAGCTGTTCAGCTATTCAGATGAACCTGGTCTAGAACCATTATTATTAAAAAATCATTTATATAAAAACGCATTTGAATTGATTCTGCATATATTTTACCAGTATAATAACACAGATTTATCTACAGAATATAATATAATAGAATTTAATATCTATTTAACCCTATTCGAAATAGTTTTCACTTTAATTTGAAGGAGTATAACAATGTATATGCAAAATACATAAACAAATCAAATTTATAACAAAATTTATCATGGAGGCTAAATAACGAAGAAAATCAATAACGAAATCATTTGAAGCTCACCGTACCACATTGTTTACCTACACCAGTTTGAAACAAACACCCATTAGATCCCACGCAACGTTCTGTGGTCAATATACAATTTCTAGTTGAGTAAGATCGCCTACACACATCCAAATATAATATTTTGTTAACAATATTATCTGTGAAAAGAGCTGGTGTTGCAAATTATATATTTAAATCTATTGCTATGTCTGGAGTTATGGATGTTAGGGCGGACAATTTAGCAAAAGAATTTGGCTTTGAAAATAGATCAGTTTATGTTCAATCTGGGTGGGTAATACTAGGTAAAACTGTAATCACGCGTTGTCTAATAGTTTAATTTCTTAAAGTTTAAGATGTCAAATTCTGATGTAATCCCACTTCTGATACTGGAGATAAATTTGTTGATGCTAAACTCCTTGCGTGCCAAATGATATTCGATTTGGAATAATTTTATTGGATGACGTTCGAGAGTAAATTTCAAAGACGGCTCACGTTTAATATCATTTCGTTAATTGGGAGAATAAAATGTAGTTACGACTAGTACTAGTAGATTTAAGAAATGTCACTTTTTTCACGCAAAGGTCACGTCCATCAGGACGCGGGAATTTTAATTTAAAACAACAATAATTCGTGTATAAATCCGTCTCCCACATTTACCTACTCATAGACTTGCATACATAAATTAGTGGAATAGAAACTTCTTAACATTTTACCATAGACATGAAAGATGTTCTAAATGTTTATATTATGTAGTTCAAGGTTGTACATGTTTATATTTGGATTGCAAAATGTTTATTACCGCCTGCATCCGCTAGTCGATCGTAAATCTTATTTATTTATATCTAGTAGGAATGTAACACAATATCTATGATAGATTATAATATAAACGCGTATGTTTATTTTTATGTATTATTGTTAACAAAAATATATCGCTTATTTATTACTTAAATAAATTACGAGTCACCTTTGCTATTGATACTGAACTATCGTTGTTCAACATAAACGACGGTATAAACATGTCATGCTTTGTCTTTCGGAACAGTTGTGCAAATATAAACTTGAAAACCCAACAGGTAAGTGAAAGTATCCGAAGGGTTTAGATTTTGCGTAAAAACAGTTTTTGTTTTTTGTGTAAAATTGTCATCAGACAATTTTTTTAATAGAGCCACTATGATCATCGGTTTGTTTGTTTGTTATTTTGCTGGATACGGCGGTACTGAGGCTTTTAAGAACCTTTATTTCTGACCACCATTCAAGTTTCAGATTTATGAGAATATCAGATTTATAAATTTCCTTAAAAGCAGAATCACATGAAGACAAGTTCTATTTTTTATACCCGACATTTGATTGATTATATTTTATTGAATAATTTTATTATGCTTTCGTTTTACTACCCATCTGGCGTAGTGTAGAATGGTCTCTATAGTGGAAGATCCCATATTCAATTCCCTACAGGGAATCGAATTAATTTTAATTTCTGAATTTTTGAATTTTCTCTGATGTATTCTGATGGTAGGCTTCGGCCGTGGCTAGTTACCACTACCAACAAAGACGTGCCGCTAAGTGTATTTGTATCATCGCTTAAGAAATAATTGGGACTATTTGTATATTACCTTACCGTAAGTCCGCTACCACTTACCTGTTAGGGATATACCGCTGCTATTTTAGACGTCATCATGACATATATAAGAAGAAAACTTGCAGTAGAGTAAAAAATAGAAAAAGCACAAGTTATTACTGCGTATTATCCAATGGGCCTTTTATAAATTGAACTGTAAAATATTTTAGTGCATTTTTTATTATTATTCTTCCGGTCGCATTAACAGCATCTATTCAAAGCGATCGTGTTTCCATTGCTTCCACAAATAGAACTTGCAGATTGCATTTCGGACTCGAAAATCGAATTTTGAAGCGAAACATTCGCGAGCATTCTATTTTAGTCGAATATGTGGGTTAACGTGATTTTACTCACGTGGCTGGCGTCAGCTCACCTCACCGCAAACCGCTACACGTATCGCTAAAGGATGAATAGGCTTATTACGTAACAAAAGCTTTTGAAGCTCTCTACAAGAGCGGCCGCGGCCTACGCTCTTTTCAGTTTCATGACGTCAACTCTACTTCTCTTTGGCATCGCATCGTCACATCCAAGTACTACTATTCAACTGATCCCAGTAATATTATGAATGTGAAAATTTGTGAGTTTGCAATGTGGAAAGAAATTATGTTAACACAGAATACAAACATTATAAAGAGGTTATGTTTGTGAGTTTGTATGTTCGAGGAAATATACGGTACAGTGATACGATCTTTCACCAATGGAAATCTACACTATCGCGAAGAGTAACATAGGCTAGGTGTTATATCCCCTAAAAAAAAAAAATTCCCCGAAAAATTCTAAAAAGAATCTGAAAGGAATAGAATAGAAATTCTGAAAAGAATATATGGTAGGATTGCTTCACTCTAAAAAGTGGAATTTTCTTTTCGTTTGATTTCTTTTATTTAGCTTAAAATGATAAAAAAACGCATGGTAAAAACAGGTAACGTCAAATCCTAAGTAACATGGAGGTCAGACAAAAGAAACCTGACTACACTATAACTACATTTTTCAATGTATTTATAACATTATATAGGTATGTATAATGACAGTATATTTTATACTAATTTCAATTCGTGATCATAATAAAGTACTTATTTCATTTAATCATAACTGGGTGCACTGGTATTTTCTCGTAATATAGCAACTTTATATTTTCTATGCCGACATCCGCCTCGCCACATATAAACGGCACGACGAGATATTTCAAATGCGTAGGTGTAAAAATCACACTTTCACAAAGTAATAATTTTATATTGCCATCTTTTAGTATTGCTCAACCTTTATCTAAAGAGCCGATTTAAGCTAAATTTAGGGGTAAAATAAGAAGCTTTTAGTACTTAAAACATTTACCTATGAGCAATAAGTACTATGTGTTTAAATATTTATTTATTTTTTAAGACTTTTAAGATTTTTAGTTGTAGGTTAATCTAAGTTTTATTTTAAGTTTTATGTTTAATAATAAAGTTAGAGCAAATAAACTTAATAAAAATTGCTATGTATTTTGTATATAGATCCCTAATCGTTATAAAGTGCTCGTCGAACTCCGTGAAGGGTTTCGTAGTAGAAAGTTTAAAATTATTTAAAATTTATTTCACTAATAATATGTTTAACAAATGAATGAATTTATCATAGTTTTTGAATGAATTTATTATATAGTTTTTGTTCACTGCTTTTCGATTCACAGTTTTACTTTGTGAACCAGCTAAAATTGTTGTAATCTTTTTTTTTTTTTTTATCCACTACAAGTTAGCCCTTGATGGCAATCTCACCTGATGGTAAGTGATGATGCAATCTAAGATGGTAGCGGGCTAATCTGTTAGGGGTATGGTAAAGCCATACTCCTAATTGGTTTCTACACGTCATCGTGCCGGAACGCTAAATCGCTTGGCGACACGCCTTTGTCGGTAGGGTGGTAACTAGCCACGGCCGCAGCCTCCCACCAGACCAGACTCGAGCCGGGAATCGAACCCAGGACCTCCAACTTTAAAATGCAACAGCGCGCGCGCTGCGCCACGGAGGTCGTCTTCTTAGACCAGGGCGAGTTTTAACCGTCGCAGCTTTAGTTTCAAGTTTACTATTATCTTCTCGTTGTATTTATCATCTTCTCACTACAATGCAAAGAATTGTATGTTTACACAAACCCTTTTTAAAAGCCAATTTGATGAGAAATGATTATTTAATTTTTTTTTTCAATTTTAATTAGGAATTGTCAAAATCAGTGTATATTTGTAATAAAAGTCTCTAAACAACGTCAATTTAATATTAAGAATACAAAACAAGAAGACTTTTCATTTGTTAAATATATATTAGTGAAACCATAAAAATAACTGGTTAAGTGCGATTTTGAGTAACACAGGAAGAGTTCCGTACCGTTTCGACATTATTACGATGAAATAAAAAGGCACCAATAAAAACACGTTTCTTGTATGAGTGCATATTTATTATTTGATGTTAAAGCGGCACTAAATTACACATATTGTAAAAATTTCACTCTGCCTATTATACGCTTCATGAGATACAGCTCGGTGACAGAAGGACGAACAGAGGAGTCTAATAATAGGGTTCTGCTAGTATTCTTCGGGTACAAAACTCTATAAAGTCAGAGTGTTAATCTTTCCTTTATTGAACAGTAGTTTTATAATGAATAGAAGCAGGCGTTACTTAGTAGTAGGCAGTAGTTTTACGTCATTGTGATCTTAAGTTTCTTGCGATAATGGGCATTCAACTATGCGAAAACGTGTTGTTGTGAAACAATGCTCCTTATATTGTATATGACGTTAATTAATTAAATGCTAATTAGATACATAATTTACTATTCGCATCAGTCAAATATACGTGTTGTGGTTTCATGAGTTCACTGAAAACGTCACTGGACAGCTAACTCACCACGGAGAGTACAGCGAATTCGTAAGTACCTACTGATAAATTTAACGACTTATTCATGATAAATTGACTCATTCTAGACCATAATACATTAATAGGAACACCATGCGTAAATATTAATACAGGATTCGTTGTTAAAATAATGTCTCGAAACGATAAAATTAATATTAACCTTGAACCGACGTGGATTGATGATCTGCATCAAGGACGAGCAATTAAATGCAGATATCATATCCAAGGTGAAGAGCGAAGGACTTTATACTCAGAGATTCAAATAGTAATATGAAATATTGGTGGGAATACCAAGCTTTGCCAATTAATTAATTTTTGACGACTTCCGTGGCGCAGCGCGTGAGCTGTCACATTATAAAGTTGGAGGTCCTGGCTGCGATTCCCGGCACGAGTCTGGTCTGGTGGGAGGCTTCGGCTGTGGCTAGTTACCACCCTACCGACAAAGACGTGTCGCCAAGTGACTTAGCGTTCCGGCACGGTGTCGCGTAGAAACCAATTAGGAGTATGGGTTTACCATTCCATACCAGGATTCTACTGTCGCTGTTGGATGCCGCAAAGTTGTCTTGGTTTCAGCTTCATTATTTGGTCAAATCGAAACGAATGGTCGAAATACAAAAACTACTGTGTTAAGAGGAAGTTAAGAGTTGTAATTCTGTAACATACGTATAAATTACTCTTGCGTTAGCAGTCCTAAGCTGGAAAGGAAATAGAGAACGGAAGGGCATACCAGGCCATATCGATATGTAAGCAGTAGAATCAACGTAATGCAGTCTTCTAATCTACATTATAATAATTGAGTACACAACTTACTTTGTTTATAAGTTTATATGTAAATAACAACAATATAAAAAAGAAAAGATGTGGTATCGTGGGACACCAGGTAGGAACGAAGTTCCTTCGACTAATGTAGAATCGACTCAATTTGCAAAAAAAAAAAATCGTGCTCAATTTTATGTAGGTTTTCTTGATTTTTCTCTTAAATTTTGCTGATTAGTTTTTATTTAAGTGCAGGAAAGTATTTAGGAAATTCAGTATTTTAGGAAATAATAAATTACGTAAAATAAAAAGAAATCGTAATTCAATTTATCAACTAAAATAACAAATTATGTCTCTTTATTTTTGTTTGACAACATAAAATTACATAGAAATAGAAATAATTAAAGAGGGAGAAAGAGAAAGGTATTATACACTACTCCCTTGTGTATACGACTGTCGCACGTCTCATTTAACGGTTTTTGTTCCACGGACTTTTTCTTAAGGTTTTACTATCACATTTTTTCAGTTCGGTCGCGCAGCAAAATCCCTATCTCCTCTAAACCTGCCGTAAGGAACTTCGATCCAAAAACTATAGCTGTATAATCAAAATGAAGAGGCAAAACTGTACTGTCCAACGAGTGCATAGAATAAGCCATTTTATCCGGGAACATTTGTAAGCCGAAGTTGTCATGGTTTGCATTTTTGATGATGAAGCGATTTTAATATTTAGGTTATAATAGATTTTAATATACACTACAAGTTAGCCCTTGACGGCAATGTCATCTGATAGTAAGTGAGGATGAAGATTGTAGCGGGCGAAACTGTTAGGGCTATGTTTAACCCATACTCCTAATGTACGTACAACGGCAGCACATGAGCTGACCTCAAGCGTAAAAACTAAAAAGTACGACAAGTAAAAAAAAAAAACATGAAATGAAACGCTAAGCTAAGTTGCAGACGTGATGCGAGCAACATCAGAAGTCCAGGCGGCAGCAATTTACTCGCTCATTAACCGCTAAGTGAAGACCCTGGATCCGAGATCAAAGTGAGCGCCCATCTGCGTTGAGGGCGAGCGCGTTTTATATTTTACTTACCTACATTTATCACTGTAATGGTTTATAAATTAAGAAAAATTGCATCACGGAGTCAAACAGCTTCTGTACGGTTATCGCTGCGGATAAGTTTATCAATGACTCTTTATTTTGGCCACTGTTTTATTTTTATTTTATTTTATATAACTTTATTGCAATCTATAGGACATAACATAGATAAAAACAAGAACAATTAGCAACTGGCGACCTTATCACTAATAGTGATCTCTTCCAGGTAATCATTTCGTTAAAGCTGATGTATTAAAAATTACACGGAAGTTGCAAAAAACAAAAAAAAACAAGAAAAGCTAGAAAAAACTATCTATATATACATACACACTAAAAACTACATGGTACTACATATATATAATAATAACAATACAAAATAATACATATATATATTGTTGTATTTGTTAAATGTTGTTCTCACTTGTACTGTCTCTTTCCACTAATTTATTAATTTATTTATTACGGAAAACAAACAGCTAGTAAATTTTTTCCCATTTTTTTTTACTTTTCAACTAGTCATTTAAGCTAACGTGGCTGTTTGGTTTTCGCAGGTTTTCACAACATTTTTGACGACCTCCGTGGCGGAGCGCGTGCGCTGTTGCATTTTAAAGTCGGAGGTCCTGGGTTCGATTCCCGGCTCGAGTCTCGCCTGGTGGGAGGCTTCGGCCGTGGCTGGTTACCACCCGACCGACAAAGACGTGTCGCCAAGCGATTTAGCGTTCCGGCACGATGTCGTGTAGAAAACAATTAGGAGTATGAGTTTACCGGTCAAAAACAGGTTAGCCCGCTAGCATCTTAGACCGCATCATCACTTACCATCAGGTGAGATGCAGTCAAGGGCTAACTTGAGGTGAAATAAAAAAAAATCACAATCACAAATCAACGGTGGATGGTGGTGGATTTTTAACCTAAACAGTAAAATAAAAGAAAATATATACATATGTATTATATATTTTTTTTAAATTTCCGATAAATGAATGTTAAAGCTATAAGAGACAATAAAATAAATAAATGAGCTTTTATTTTTTTAGAAAAACTAAAGTAATTCGTGATGCACAATAGAGGATGAGATTTTATGTTACGAAAAATATTATCATCCAGATATTGTATGCGGACCGAGTCGCAAACCACCAATATTGGGACATAGACGTGTCGCCAAGCGATTTAGCGTTCCGGCACGGTGTCGCGTAGAAACCAATTACGGTTACGGGTCTACCACACCCTTTTTTTATACACTACAAGTTAACTGTGATGACGCAGTCTAGGATGGTAGTGGGCTAACCTGTTAGGAGTATGGTAAAGCCTTACTCCTAATTGGTTTGTACGCGAACTAGTGACGACGCGCAACTAGTCACGGCCGAAGCCTCCCACCAGACCAGACTCGAGCCGGGAATCGAACCCAGGACCTCCAACTTTATAATACGACAGCGCACGCACTGCGCCACGGAGGTCGTCAACAACCTTAACAAGTTCGCCCGCTACCATCTTAGACTGCATCATCTCTACTTTAGTAGAAAAAAAAATATTATACATATTAAGTTTTTGAACATATTGAAATAATCACAGAAATAAATACATAAAAGCTTTTATGTATTTGAAAGCTGAAATAATTCTCTGAATTTCATGCAATACCTCTCGAGTGAATTTCCCCGAAGTCCATTAGTATTCAAACGGCAGCTACTGGGAAGTCAATGAAAAATGCATATTTGTATCGCGATGCGACGTCGACGTGTCCTGAATGCCGGCAATTTATGGACATATTTTCATACTTTTATTGCCGTGTCAAAGTGAAAGAATATATCCTCCAATCTAATTTTACCTTTCATGAAGTAAAGTTCAAAATAATCATTCAAACCCTTTATATTAAACGTTTAATGGCTGTTAGTCACAATGTTCTGATCATCTTGGACTAACCAAAGATACAAACATAAAAAATCGAATAACAACAGCTTATTTACCGAGTAAGAAAAATTTTAGAAAGGCCGTTAATAGGTAAGAATTTTTTGTAATGTATGCTGCGTTATGCCTTATAAATTTTGTACCGCCCACCCAGTGTTTGCTTGCGTCATCGGTTATTTCATTTATAGAAAAACATTTTGAATAATCGTGATGTTATGCCGTTTCTAAAAGAAGCGTAATTTCTTTACAATTTAGCGGGAAAATCGGTAAAAGAAAGATCATGGAAGCGATAACGTTACATAATAAGTTGTTCATTTCAAAAGCAGTCCCACCAAAACCAAATTAGCTCCAGTTACAAAAAACGTATGAATCGTCGTTTCCTGCTTTTGGAACTCTCGTAGCTTTAGTTTTAAGTTAGCGAATGTTATTTATCACATAAATGCAATTATTAATATGTATGAATGCTTTATAAGTGTCTGTTATAGGCATAACATTAATAAATACATTTTGTATATTGATTTTTGATTTCGTATATTCTCCGTATAATATTTGCCTGTCGAATTATTGCTACATTTTGTACACGTGGTATAGAATTGACGCTTTAAAAATAATATAAAGTTAGCTAAGAGGTTGCAAGGACACCAGGACAACGATCTGCAGTAATGAAGGAACGACTAGAGAGAGAGAGAGAGAAGCTAATTTAAAGATGATAAACACTCTCTCTGCATCGTCATCCTCATTACTGAGGGTCGCGATCCTTAGCAAACATCACCTTCTTCTGTATGATGTTTCTCCAGATGGTTCTATTTCCAGCATTATGTAGTGCGGCGTGAAATGATGTACCGAGTGCAATGCTGATCTGATCGGAACAACGCATCCTCGCATCGGGGCTACGTCCTCTTGGCCTTCTTCCCTCCACCTTACCCGTTACGAGTAGTTTTTCTAAATTCCCAGGGCTACGGCGGGCAATGTGTCCGAAGTTTTCCAAGGTGCGCTTGAGGCATAGTCGACAGCCTTGTTGTTATTTTTAGCCCCTTCAGGATAGATGCGTTGGTCCTGAATGCAGTCCAGGGTATCTTTAGCATTTTCCTCCAGCACCAGATCCCGAAAAATCCGAACCGAAAAATCAGTTGGTTTGCGATCTGTAGCCCGATGATAAACCAAGGAGACGGTGTTTAAAAATTATATTAGTAAACAATGCTATAATACAATCTCTTGACAGTATATACCAACACTTTAATATATTTGGCATGACTCAGCATACGAACCCAAGATTTGAAAATATGGATGGGTATGAAAGGATGTTTCCTTGAAAAATCGTGAGTTACGAAAACTAACAGAGATAATACTATAAATCAGCCTAAATAAACTCTTACTAACGTCGATATTAAGATCAGGAGAAATTGAAATGTAATGTAAATATTAGTGTAGGATAGTGATGTTTTTGAGAGTGTTTGCGATAGTACAGCACAAAAGTTAAAATATTTTCAAAGTAGGCTTATTTTTTTCGATTTTATTATATAGTTATTCTTTATAATGTTTTATTTTCTCTGGGATAAACGAATCGAATTGAAAAGTTTATCGTATTTGTAAAAAAGTAATTCCTATTCTTAAGTATAAATAATAAGTAAATGCGATTTCAGGCAAGGAGATAGATCGCTTTCTGAATTGGACGTACTCGTAGAATACTTTGTATTCTGATAAATTAAGAGTTCTCCACATGGACGAAGACGAAGGGTGGTATAAAATAAATATCTTAAATTCTTTTAGAAGATAATGCATTTTCTTCGTTACATCTCTGTTGAAAACTCATTCACTTAACCCCACCCTGACCCTTGAATGATTTCCTCGCTACGGCCTTGAATTTAAATGTTTAAAGCTGTCCATATATTTTCCTAATAACTGATTTTGAATTTTACTAACGTGGCTTGCTCGTCTCTCATTTAGGTGAAAGGTAGTTAATAATGTACCTCGGAATTTCTCATTATGACGACTTACCGATATCCGTCCACATCAAACACTTATTACGTCCTCATGCCTTTCGCTTTTCAAGGAAAATAATTATCAACTTTTAAGAATACGTACTCGTATATCTTTCAAAAGCACCTATAAATTACTAAGCATTCTTATACTAAAAAATTTGGTTTTATTACATTATAGTGTAAAGTATGTTTTAAAAATTGAAGTAATAGTTATGAAATCATACTTAAAAACATACATTTTAGAATAGTTATATATTATGTTTATAACATTCAATGTAAATTTAATATTTATGCCAGATTTTTCGGCTCGGCACATTAATCTTTAAATATATTTGGGTTGGGTTGGGTTTATCTGTTTCGATCTTCAGTGCTGGCTAGGAGACTGGCCGCGTCCAACCTCGTGCCTCTGAAAGTACATTAAGGGATATTATCACTACTATTAATGGTCGCCAAACCGAATTGGGAAATAGGTGTAATTTCCCCTCTCCTAAGTCATTCAAGTCAGCCGATAAGAAAAAAGGCTATCTATCGTAACCCTCTCTCGTATACAAGAAAGGGGGCCTTTGATCAGAAGTGGGATATTGAGGAAGTGGTAAGTGGATACAAATGACGATGACAAATATTCAGTTTATTATACTTTCGATTACTTTGAAGCAGGAATACCTTATTCAACCCGCTTTAGCGCAGCACTAAACTCTATACAATGTATCTCCCTTTTAAGAAAAAAACCCTTAAAAACGGTTATAATATATATATATAAGTTATAATATATATATATATATATATGCATATAACGGTAAATCTGCTTATAGCTGTTCTAGCTGATCGCATGATAGAACATTCAAATAAAAAAAAAACGGTTTAAGTATATTTGTTTATATGATTTAATAAGATTATAATAAGGCAGCAAAAATTTATGGGTATATGTACCCGATGTCTGAATCGTCATTAAAGTTTAGTAACATTTTTATTGATACAATAAATTTAAAAGACAGATCAAAAATAAACAATTTCGTAAACAAGTGACGGTTCCTGGCGGTGTTCCATTTTCCCCAGAATAATTCAACACTGAAGTGATTTTATTTCTTACTAACTTACTTCAGTGTTTTCACATATTTGTGTGGCATAGTATAATTGTACAAATAGAGACTGCGTAAAATGTACGACGATTTCAAACGCGGGTAGATTAAAAATGGTTTCGCATTCCTTTCATAAGTTTGTTGCCAAAATCTAAAGGTGTGATAGACGGGAAAAATTAGGTATACTAATAGTTTCGCCCGCTACTATCTTAGACTGCATTATCATTGATATTGAAGGTGTTATTGCAGTCAAGGGCTAACTTAACGAATAGTGGAAAAAAAACCTATACCTAGCTTATATGATGGCGAATTGCGAAAAATTTCTATTATCTATTCCGTCACAATTACCAAAGTATTGTACTTTGGTTGTTTGAGAAATATAGCTATGTATATTCTATATATAAATATCTAAAGTTTATAACTACTGTAGGTATTTCCTTTGGCCTTATTGGTAACCCTATAAGTGATTAAGTAAAAATTCCCATATTCGAAACACGACGTCTTGATTTGATTGCCTTGTGGGGCAAATTGAGTACCAAGCTCGAGTTTGAAATTGGGCGTGGTCGTAAAGCCACCTTTTAAGATGATAAATGTTAAAGCCCACCGAAGGCAGCGAACTGCTTAACATTGACTCCGACACGCGGAGGTGAATACCGCAAATTTTCTAGCCCCAGTCTGCTACAAATTTTTATAAAAAGAAAAATTTTAAGCCCAACCCACTAAAATCCCAGGTCGGACTAACTATCAATACGGCAATAAGAACATAAGTGATACATTCTGAGTTAATATATAAGTGGGGTTAACAGTCTGTTCATGCAATAACTAAACGTGCCAAGTGATGGAAGCCCATTGGTCCGTAGCACGCACCGGTCATAGATTTAGAATTTAAATGTCAAAGTGTCAAAAAAAAAAAAATATAACTGTCATTGATTGTAAAGTGAACGCGCACTAACTATTCATTGTAACATTATACGAAAATTAAACTATTTAAACAGTACCTAAAAGATTTTTTAGATTACGTTACGCACATATTTAACGCGTAAACACAGTGATATTATTAAGTTATTATTTTAATTATTTTGAATGTAAGACATATAGCGTTGGCTTCCTATTAAAAATGACGGTAATCAGAGAACAGCGCCATCTAGTTTTAGAATCTTGTACGACAGACAAGAGAGTGGGATCGCCCCCTCTCTTGTCTGTTCTGTTCTACCAAGAGTATCTGGTCTCTTTGCCCGAAACTACCCACATTACTGACGAAGACACGCCCCCGCTCCCGTTCATCCTATAAATAAATTTATAAGCGTAGGTTTATAAATTTTGCTTTGCTTAAGCACATGCGTAACATTTTCCCACTTCAAAATGAACCAAAACCTAGTTTGTAATAACATATTAAGCAAAAACGATTCCTCATTCGTAATGCGACGTCAAACAAGATACAGAAATAAACTTTATAATAACTAGTGGAAATGAAATAAATAAGTTTCTCGTCTCTCACGCCTCGCCCTTTCGCGCAAATGCCTCGTGGGCGAATATATGTGCAGAGCAAAGCGTTTTCTATTCGATTCAGTATAGCCTTGCACCTATTTCACCGCTAGGGTGCCTGCCATCTTTCAGTTTTTCTGTTTTTGTGGTTCATAAAATGTTATGCACTAGATTAGGCTACTTACAAATGTTTTAATTAATCTTAAAGCTTTTTTTTTTCTTTTCCCGCTGTGAAATGCGTTTACACATCCCCTCCAGAAGCGACGGGGTATATGGGACTCCCCGGCGGCCAGACTGGCGACCAGAATACCCACTAAAACCCAGCGATGCTCCTTCGCGTCGCCTGGTGGCTGGGTCACGGGAACACTTGTGCACTCGACCGCAACCCAGCCAACGGCGTCCGCTATAAATAATCTTAAAGCTGCTGCGCTAAAGGGTTATTTCGTTATTTATTTACGAGTATTAATATGTAAAAACAAGGTTCACTGTGACCCGTAGTCATATTTTGTATATGTAGATCAAGATGTAATTTTGTTAATGGAATTAGTTTTATAAATACGAAAGTCTGTTGCTGTTGTCTGTCTATTTTACCAATGTTAAAATCAATTACTGGTCCAATCTTGATCAGGTTTAGACCTCGAAACTGAATCAGGACCTACGTACGACTTAACAATCAATAGCAATCTCGACAAAATCAAAATAGCTTACATCCTGATAACAGATATAAGGTGCTATTTCGGTTCTTGATTTATATCAGTTTGGATTTTATAATAAACCCAAATGAAGAGGGACGAAGTATTTTCCCGGACCCAATGAATTCAGCAATTTCCAAGTTTACGATGGAACCAAGTCCAATGGAATGTTGGAAGTGGGAGGGGTAGGTTGAATTAGAATTCTCCAAGGTTCCCACTGTACTCCGTATAGGGCGGACTGACGAGACTATCTGTGTGTTATATCATTTGGGCAGATTATATCTGAGTATTCAAATTTAAGTCTTTCGATTTCAAAATTCAATGACGCAGTTGATATTCAAATCTTGATGTCGCGAAATGGATTATAGCAAATCATGCTTAAAGTTCATTGTACCATCACACATCGCAAATTTGATTCTGGCGCTTTTGATAAGTGAGCTTTTGCAAGTAATATTCTCAAGTAGGAACAGCGCCGGAGTAGCACCTAATGCACCAATGAGTGGCATGACTTATATATAAAGATTAGGAGATTGTTCTGTCTTGCTATTGCAATATGGACATCGAATAATAACATTTGGTTTTCTTGACAACAGCACATTTAAAATACATGACTACCAACTCCAATGAGATTAGAAGCACGTTTATAAAATTTTGTTGATAAATTAAAAAATATCAGACTGCTATAACATTATTTTTAAATAAAGATGTTTTTATTTCTTTCTTTCTATAGCATCGAATATCGAATGATATGATTTGATTTTCTTGACAATAGCACCTTTGAAATGAATACCTATGTAAATATCAATAAAAGCACTTTTATAAAAACTTTCTAAGCAAATTAAATAATATCAGCCTGCTGTGTCATAATTTATAAATAAAGATATTCTATTTATTTCTTTCTTTGTATAGTATCGTAGATATCGAATTATAACATTTTATTGACAACAGCACTTTTAAAATACATGACTAGTGACGTCAATATGATTAAGAGCACGTTTATTAAAAGATTGTTTATAAATAAATAAAAATATCAGCTTTCTGCTATATGATTAAAGAGTAAAGATGGTTTTCTTTCTTACTTTCTTTAGCATCAAGGACATCATTTTGTTAATATGATTAAAAATAAGATTGAAAGCACGTTTATAAAAAGTTTTTGATAATTGAAAAAAATATATCAGCATGCAGTGACAGCCCTATCAGTCTTTAATGCTTATGACATGAAGTACGTGCGACGTGGGCGTGCATCTCCAGATGGAAAAGCGGGGGTCTAAGTTCGCGTTCGAATCAAATTAGTTTCGCAATACCTACCGGGGATCTTCAAAGGTATTCACTTCACAACTCTTCAAACACGTAATAAGGTTCTTGTACTATACCTTATATACCGAAGCGGTGATAGCCTAGTGGTTAGGGCGTCAGCCTCCTAATCAGAGGTCGGCGGTTCGAATCCGGGCATGCACCCCTAACTTTTCGGAGTTATGTGCGTTTTTAAACAATTAAAATATCACTTGCTTCAACGGTGAAGGAAAACATCGTGAGGAAACCTGCACGCCCGAGAGTTCTCCATAATGTTCTCAAAGGCGTGTGAAGTCTGCCAATCCGCACATGGCCAGCGTGGTGGACTATGGCCAAACCCTTCTCATATTGAGAGGAGACCCGTGCTCTGTAGTGAGCCGGTAATGGGTTGTTCAGGATGATGATGATGATGATGACTATACCTTCACAGAATAATTGTGAACAATATATTGAATATCTGTTAACAATGACTTATTTTTAACTATCGCGGGAACCATTTTTTCCCGGTATAAGAGTACCTCCTACTCGTCTTCTAGGTCTCCGTTTGGGATCTAATTACAATTTCCCATTGACTATGCGAGATGGTGATAACAAAAGGAAATCCGGCTAAGATTGTTCTGGACTTCTTCTTAGACCTGGGCGCGTTCGGAACCCCTAGCTTTAGTTTTAACTTGACGATGGTAGTTAACGAATTTGTATTTCAACAATATCCATGCAGTAACTGAGCCTAGCTGAAATAAAGAGGCGAAGTAAAAAATAAATAAACACATACCAGAATACACATGTTATATAGCATTGTATTTGTTTAAAATACGTGTATATATATTGTCAATTGTAAGTATGTTTGCAGTCATGTTAATAATTTATATAAAAATTTTGCACACTTAATTTAATAGAATATAATGGCCTTTTAAACGATTGACATCTTCATCTCTTAACATCCGACTATTCTACATACATTCTAACAAATAAATGATTATTATTATTTAGTCTGCCAATCCGCACATGGCCAGCGTGGTGGACTATGGCCAAACCCATCTCATATTGTGAGGAGACCAGTGCTCTGTAGTGAGCCGGCAATGGGTTGATCATGATGATGATGATGATTATTTATTGTTAATAATTAAATAGTTGGGATTTGTAATTCGAAGTCGTACGAATGGGAGAACGGTTTTACGTCTGCGTTCCAAACACCTGCCGTCAATTAGGGCGATGCGTGTTTTCCATCCCGCTGTAGGTCAGCTGGCAATGAGGAAATGAACCGTGATCCATTTATCCGTTCCATTACTGCTAGTGCTCTTCAAATTGTGCTGGAATACGTTTACATTTTTTCGATTGAGTGCACGTTCAATGGAAAATTACTCGCTTCGACGCAGTTTATAAACTCATCGCGACCGGACAGAAGTCTTATAGGAGATAGGATTTTAGAGGGTAGATGCGGTATTGTGGCGATTATTAGCAATAGGATGAACAGCCTTTTTACTATATCAGATTATTAGCAATAGGATGAAAATTTCAACCTTTTTACTATAACCTTGGGAATCTGACTTATCAACTCGAGATTAACATGTTCAACTCAAGATTATGACGTCAGGATGTCATAATCTGAGTTGAATATGCTAACTACATATTCTTGGGCTATCCGACAATGACGTGTCGCCAAGCGATTTGGCGTTCCGGCACGACGTCGCGTAGAAACCAATCAGGATTATGGGTTTACCATACCCCTAACAGGTTAGCCCGCTACCATCTTAAACCGCATCATCACTTACTATCAGATGATATGCCGTCAAGGGCTAACCGTGATGTATAAAAAAAAAAGCAAGCAGAGGATTAGTCTACATATCTCGTGGCCTACAACTATATATGTGTTAAATTACAACAATATCTATTCAGTAACTGAGCCGAATAAAGGTCACAAACGAAGTAAAAAACATATGAATAAACAGATATACTTCGGCATTTAGAATATTAGGATATATATCAATCAATCAATCAATCAATCAGCCTATAGACATCCACTGCTGGACATAGGCCTTTTCGAGAGCGCGCCACCACACACGGTCCTCCGCCTTCCTCATCCACCCGCCACCAGCGATCCTTTTCAGGTCGTCGGTCCAGCGAGCAGGTGGTCGTCCTACGCTGCGCTTACCGGTACGCGGTCTCCACTCCAGAACACGTCTGCCCCAACGGCCGTCGGTTCTGCGACAGATATGACCCGCCCACTGCCACTTTAGCTTGCTAATCCGTATCAGGATATAAATGTTAAAGATATATTTAGTAAGTTTCTTAACGAATTTAACGAACGAAATTGGAGAATATACCAACATCTTTACTAATAAACCTGGTATAGACTTTTTTTTTGTTAGAAGATTGAAAAATCACGAATAACAGCGAGAGACAAATACGTATATACTATTCAGGCGCTACACAACGTTTATTAGTAGATATGGCCACAAAACCGAAAGAGCAATCGAGTTTGTCTATTTAGCAACTTAGATTGAAGAAATATTTAACTGCTTGACGTCTTAGAACAGAAGACGTGTGGAATTTTTCTTTTATATTTCATGTGACACTTCCTTAATACCTATTTATAGATTAATAAGTTTTCTCCTTACCTCTACTAGAGGATGGCTGTACTTAACAGTGGTACATGTTGACGATGATAAATGTATCTATCTATACTTATTGATGATATATATCTATTACTATCATTTTTACACATTTACATAACGAATACTCATTAATAATAAAATACATAATTTCAGGCTAAAATCTTATTATTACTCAAAAATAGTATCGTTTTCTAATCGTGAAAGAGTTATTTAATTTGAACCAACAGTTTCAGTTTATATCGATAAACTTCTTTTTGTTTGTTCTTTTGTTTGTTGTACTATGCAGCAGCCAGTAACCAGTTAGCTAGCAGTTGATATAAACAAAATATTCCTACAGATAAGATAATAATACTTTTATTAGAAGAAGATATATATCATGATGCTACAAAACAGTTATAACGGGTGAATAATCCTGAATAATCTTTCCTGATTTTGTTTATTATTTTTGGCGAATTAGGGCGTGTTTATCCAAAAAAATATATATGCTAAAATGTGTACGCCTTGTAAACAGGTCACGCCGACGTGAGTTATGAATTCGATGTCCGACTTGCGAGTATTCGTATTAGCAAATATTTTGATGCAAGTTCAATGATCCCGAAAAACAAAGGAACTCCGCCCGATCTCGTGCGTTGATGCGTTGCCAGAGAAAATACACGCTCTGATTACAATGGACGCACAGTGGTAGCAATAGCTTATGGTATAGTTATATTGCGTAAGAAGAGCTCATCATCATCATCAAGATCAACCTATTAACGGCTCACTACAGAGCACGGCTCTCCTCTCAATATGAGAAGGGTTCGGCCATAGTCCACCACGCTGGCCATGTGCGGATTGGCAGACTTCACACGCCTTTGAGAACATTATGGAGAACTCTCAGGCGTGCAATTTTCCTCAAGATGTTTTCCTTCACCGTTAAAGCAAGTGATATTTTAATTTTTAAAAATGCACATATCTCCGAAAAGTTAGAGGTGCGTGCCCGGATTCGAACTACCGATCTCTGATTAGGAGGCAGACGCCCAAACCACTAGGCTATCACAGCTTAAGAAGAACTATCTCAATCTATTGACTCGTGCGACGTCTCTCTCAGTATAAGTGCCGATGATTGTCAAACCTTATGCGAAAACTAAAGGCCACATCTCAGACGCTGTCGAGAATGTAATGGAAAACTTTCAGTAATTCAGGTCACGACGTTTCCCATCACCGTTAAAGCAAATGACATATATCCTTTGCCGTTTAAGCATCATCACCATCATATCAATCGATTGACTTCCACTGCTGGACATCGGTCTTTTGTAGGGAATTCTAAACTCCAGGGCCACCCAAAAAATATATATACTCCTTTGCTTGCTAACAATCCACGTGTGGTTTAGAGTATCATACTATAAACCTTATTTTTTTGTCGGGCTTTTCGAATCCAGATTTCACTTATTAAATACTCTAATATCCTTTAAAAGTGATCTTTTATATACCTAAAAACTTTTACAAAATGTTGCAAACGTAGCGAATCTGATCGTGTAATCGAAAAGTGTTGGATCCGGTAGCACTTCTGGTTATTGGATTCTTGAGTCAAGAAATCACATTGTTGGGAATTAGATCGCAGACTTTGTCCCGCCCGTACATATGTATGAGGGTTCTTAGACTGAGTGAAAATGTATTAGGTTGAGGAGTAAAAGTTTTTGAGTTAACTATTAACTTATGTAAATCTTTATATAATTTATAAATCCTATAGAATTCATCCAGCCATTCTATCGTTTTAAAAAATCTCAAAAAAAAAAATGAAGCTCATTAATACAAATATAATAGCATTGTTGAATACGAAATTTAATTAAGGTTTTTTAAATTATTAAATTCAAAATTACCTTTATTTAAATTGGTCTTTAAAAAGAACTATTGATACGTACATACACCTTTTTCTTTTGTTGACAATGATAACTACTTTCGTATATTTGAAACTAAGGCTACGAGGATTCCAATAGCGCCTAGTCTAAGAAGAAACCCAGGACAAACTTAGCCGGGTATTATTTTTGCGTTCACCATGTCAAATTGTCACTCTTAACTATTTAAAAGCACCTAGAGTTACTTATTCATGCTACCACCGCCAGCTTCTAACGTTTAGCAAGAAAAACACTCTTAACCTTTATTTATTATTTCTTGTAGTTTTTTCTGGTTTTATTTCTCGTATAATTTCTTCGTGCTTTGTTAGAACAAAAGCTTTTAGTTAAAGCAACTGAAAGATTTTATAGCAACTAATTTAAATAAATTCTTTAAGTCCAACCAATACCAATATAACCAATCAAAAGATTTTATTTCAACAAAACACAAGGTGAAAAACCCCTAGCTATTTTTCCACGGAAAAGAAACCCATCGACGTTACTTATTCAAATAGGTAGGAAAGACTTACTTATAAATAATTTCTACGTACGACTTTGTTATTGTAGACTTTTATTTCAAACGTGAATTACGAGTAATAGGTGCATATTACTTAAAATTAATACAGCACTAATAAATCAAAGTACGGTTTGTTGTACAGCTTACTGTACTGATATGCCGTTTTTGACGACCTCTGCGGCGCAGTGCGTGTGCTGTCGCATTATAAAGTTGGAGGTCCTGGGTTCGATTCCCGGCTCGAGTCTGGTCTGGTGGCTTGATACCACTCGACCGACAAAGACGTGTCGCAAAGCGATTAAGCGTGAATTTACCATGCCCCTAACAGGTTAGCCCGCTACTATCCTAGACCGCATAATCACTTACCACCAGATGAGACAGCCGACAAGGCCTAACTTGTAGTGTATGAAAAAAATGATATTTTGGTACGAAATCAATCACTCCGAACAAAAAGATAATACGTTTTAACGATCTATTCATATTTGCTTTTCATTTCAATGAACATCAATTGTAATGGGGAGGTTTACCGGATCAATGAAACGTGACATAAACGCTTTGATATTGTATCAAGCTATACCTTTGCCTCATTTGGCAAAGGAGAGAGCTTTGCCCAAATGAGGCAATGGTTAAATAATGATGCTAATATCGACGCGTTAAAGAACCTAACGTGAATTAAATATATAATCATCAATATATAATTTTTTTTATATTTTTAATACGCTAAAAGTTTTTTGTGAAGCCCAGAAGTGAAGCGGTGATAGCCCAGTGGTTAGGGCGTCAGCCTCCTAGTCAGAGGTCGGCGGTTCGAATCCAGGCACGCGCCTCTAACTTTTCGGAGTTATGTGCGTTTTTAAACAATTAAAATATCACTTGCTTCAATAGTGAAGGAACACATCGTGAGGAAACCTGCACGCCTGAGAATTCTCTGTAATGTTCTCAAAGGCTTGTGAAGTCTGCCAATCTGCACATGGCCAGCGTGGTGGACTATGGCCAAACCCATCTCATATTGAGAGGAGACCCGTGCTCTGTAGTGAGCCGGTAATGGGTTGATCATGATGATGATGATGATGAAAAGTTTTTTGATGCAATCTAAGATCGCAAAAGCAGACTTTTAGGGGTATTGTAAACTTATATTCCTCATTGGATTCAACGCGAATCGTTCCTGAACACTTAATCCACCCTACCGACACATTGGCGATTAGCGTTTCGGCACGATGACGCTTAGAAATCAATTAGGAGTACGGGTTTACCATACCCCTAACAGGTTAGCCCGCTACCATCTTAGACTGCATTGTGCGGGCAATGGGTTGATAATGATGATGATAATGATAATATTAAATTCAACTGGTTTTGAAACGGAATCAGCAACTCGTCCCAAAAGACTGACAATAAAAACTGACAACATATTAGTCTTTATTCGCACTCTTTATCAACTCTTAACAACTCCACTGAAACTAAAACATTGAAATGTGAGCAATATATCTGGTGACATAAAATCTTTATACACAGATAGTGCGTGGGCAAGTATTCGAGCTTATTAGACGTGCTCAAGCTTAAAAATGGCAAACTCTGCCAGGCAAACATCGCACGAATTCAATATTACCTTCCTAAACATTTGAAAGTCGATAAAAATGTGTGCTCTCAAAACTCATAACATGTTTAAAGCGCTATAAATAAATGAAACAGTGGCGAACTGTTTTAAAAGCGATCGATCATCAAATAATGCAGCTGCTCGTAATATATGTTTCTATTCAATCACAAAGCTAATAAAACACAAGAGCATTAATATCCCACCCCGGCCTCGCCTCGCCTCGCCTCTGCCTCGCGATCAAATTAAGAGATCACAGAATTTTATTTTTAGGCTGCTACATTTATACACGTCCATATAAACATAGTTTAACGGTTATTTAAGTACCGAATGCCATAGGGTTTATTTATATTTCTACCTACATTTTATATATTTTATTTTTGCCCTTGTGTCCTCGTTATTAATTTAAATTAATTAAGAGATCACAGAATTTTATTTTTAGGCTGCTACACTTAGACACGTCCATATAAACATAGTTTAACCGTTATTTAAGTAACGAATGCCAAAGGGTTTATTTATATTTCTACCTACTTTTTATATATTTTATTTTTGCCCTTGTGTCCTCGTTATTAATTTAAATTAATTACGAGATCACAGAATTTTATTTTTAGGCTGCTACATTTATACACGTCCATATAAACATAGTTTAACCGTTATTTAAGTACCGAATGTCTTAGGGTTTATTTATATTTCTACCTACTTTTTATATATTTTATTTCTGCCCTCGTGTCCTCGTAATCACATGTTATGTGATAATTTAAATAACCAAAATTTACTTATATCAGTACGTTACAGTAATTTAAACAGTGCTTGATTTTTTTGTTTATTTATACCTGATAAAATACCTGCAATTTGTTGACTGTATGTCCTAATTGGGATTCTAACCTTTAATCCCATGATTTATAGTTGAACAATTACTACACCAACGGGGAATTTTATTCAATATATAAAGAAAAACAGTTTCAATTAGAACTAGGTAAAAGCACCATTTAAAATTATTGATTAAAGCTTTTAGGCGGTAGTTAAAATAGTTCATTAGGGTTATTTATTTAATACTTTTACTGAATGGGAATATGTAAGCATACGAAGATGCATTGTTTTAAAACACACAAACACAAAAATTATTTTTTTACTTATATATGAATTCCGGATTCCCTCTTCTATTTAAACAATTATGAACAAAATTTTA
The DNA here is from genome assembly GCA_928268935.1 of Lasiommata megera. Taxonomy (NCBI): domain Eukaryota; kingdom Metazoa; phylum Arthropoda; class Insecta; order Lepidoptera; family Nymphalidae; genus Lasiommata; species Lasiommata megera. Next base: position 16,804,821 of record OV743308.1, on the reverse strand, counting down.
TATTATAAAGTACGAAACTAAGCCATACTTTTTTTGAAAACACATCTCTCATAGTCATACTCAGCCGTTGATACTCGATATTACGTTCAAACCATTATGATTGTTTGAATAACGACACTCACTTATCAATAAAATCAAACGATTGCTTTATTTACTTAAATTTAATACAGAATAGAATATAATTGAATGTTATAACTTTATTTGCTGGAATGTGGTATTTTGGTCTCAATCATCTGATGTAACTAATGGAATGGAAAAATTGCATTTGCATTTTGTTCTTTTTAATATAACAATAGCAAAGCAATGGCCAGTTGACACGGTACTTCAACTATACATCTCTTTAATACCTACATATTATAAACATATATATGTATTGCTTTAATAAATTGCGGTAATTATAGAAATAATAAATAGAATTAAAACATCCTGCTTAATCCGAACGCATACGGACATCGACCCCTAAAATAATTATGACATAATTGACAGTTAGGTACATTTTTCCTGACGATAATAAATACAATTTGACCTGGAAGCGTTCTAACATGGAAGTATACCCTAAAATTGACTACGTCTAGTGTTTAACCTCTAAATTTTTGTCACGCGTCCTGTCGGAAACGGTATTTTCCTTAAAACACATTATTGAAAATACCCAATGTTGCATTTTTGGCTATCTTTACTCGTAAGTTTTTATTTTTGGGTCTCTCGACAAGTCTAAAGTGACCAGTAAGTGAGTATGCATTGATAGCCCCAAGTCTATTTACATAAGTTGACATAAAATAATTATTTCTTTGTATACCGCTGGCTTCCTAGTAAATAAATAAATAAAGTCTAAAGTGTACCGCGGATGGACTCATACTGATATGAAATACCCACCGAAAGAATCGTATTTAGTATTATAAATGTGAATGTAGGTTTGTTTGTTACACTTTCACGCGTAGACTACTTAAACCCATCATTAAGAATTACAGAAGTATTAAAAGTAACGTAGGATACTTAAAAAAATAAAAAATATGAAAAATTGTTTCGTTAAAATTAGTTTAGTAAATGCTGATATATCGTTACTCAAGAAGATTCTCGGCGGCTCAAAATTATTTGTTAAATTGCTAAGCGTTCCACAAAATATCTATCATATTAATATGCAACCATTTCATTACGATCAACCCATTACCGGCTCACTACAGAGCACGGGTCTCCTCTCAATATGAGAAGGGTTTTGCCATAGTACACTACCCTGGCCATGTGCGGATTGGCAGACTTCACACGCCTTTGAGAACATTACGGAGAACTCTCAGGCGTGCAGGTTTCCTCACGATGTTTCCTTCTCCGTTGAAGCTAGTGATATTTTAATTGTTTTTTAAAAAACGCACGTAACTCCGAAAAGTAAGAGGTGCGTGCTCGGACTCGAACCGCCGACCTCTTATTAGGAGGCTGACGCTAACCACTAGGCTATCACAGCATCATGCAACTATAAAATTAGACCGATGTCTCTAGCATATTTCTATACGTATTCAGATTAATGATCTACCAAAATCTCCGCTCTTATCTAGGCAACTTTTTATACGATCGACCTCACCTCATTGCTCACTGTAAGCGCTGTTCTATTTCCGTTCCGTACCCGTGCATAGCGAACACGGCTACGGAAATGCGTGTGCTAATGACGTCATGTTTTCGTGTGTTCAAGTGGACGATCTCACACTGCTCCAATACTAGTTTTGTGGCTTTCAATATTATTATCACATATTGATATAAAACAGCGACTTATTGCTTATCCTGTTTCCGAATGAGACGGCCGGAATTAGACATAACAATTTACCTAACTCCGGATTGTTACTGAGAATTGTTACCGACATTTGGCACAGATATAGGAGACGCTTCTTGGAGACGTACATGGTAAAAGCAAAAAAAATTACAGGATTTAAAAAAAAGGCGTTGATATATATGTATCGCTCAACAGCAAAACCAATAGTGACAGAATTTTGAATCAAGATAGCTCACTCTGGATCATCATCATCATGAATAACCCATTACCGGCTCATTACAGAGCACGAGTCTCCTCTTAATATGAGAAGGGTTTGGCCATAGTCCACCACGCTGGCCGTGTGCGGATTGATAGACCTCACACGCCTTTGAGAACATTACGCCTCTCAGGCGTGCAGGTTTCCTCACGATGTTTTCCTTCACCGTTGAAGCAAGTGATATTATTTTTTTTTAAACGCAAATAACTCCGAAAAGTTAGAAGTACGTGCCCGGATTCAAACCGCCGACCTCTGATTAGACGCCGTTACCACTAGGCTATCACCGCTTTTCTTCTAGGCTATCACTCTGGATACATATAATAAAACCTTGTAACACGCGTGTCAATCGCGGGCATAACCTGTAATATTAAGACCTTTAATATTATCATAAGCTACAGTTATCTAAATATGTTTCTTTTTTCGACAGATCTACGCAGACGACGACCAAGACGGCAACTTGGTCAACGATGCCATCGTTCCACATAAAGAGAACCAGGGCTCCGAGTCTCTGGACAAGTTGCACGACCTGACAGTACTAGAGGACGACAACGAGCTCGCTGACGATGAAGATATGTACGATGGAGACGAGAGCGGGGACTGGTATCCTGACTATGACAACAGAGAAAAGGTATTGTAGGACATAAAGTCATTGTAATCCGCTTATCAGTCTTCCTAGTTTCATACAGATGTCTTTCCTAGAAAACATATAGAGATTAAATCTGCTTCGCAGTTTAAATCAGGATTTCCGGGCTTATACATAACATGACTATAAGGGTACGCCACATAAGTTATGTCTCTTACTGACTAAAATCCTACGGTGTACATAATTACTAGGTCGTTTTGCTGTAAATTTTTATAATATTTTATAAAAAAAAATCTAAAACCTTCGCATTTCCATTGGCGCAGTGCGTGCGCTGTCACACTCCATGCCTGATATCACATCCTGGCTCGAGTCTGGTCTGGTTAGTTACCACCCTACCGACAAAGACGTGTCGCCAAGTGTATTAGCTTTCCGGCACGACGCCGCATAGAAACCAATTAGGAGTAGGAGGGTTTACCATACCCCTAACAGGTTTGCCAGATCTTAGACTGCATCACCAACAGGTGAGAGTCAAGGAGTGACTTGTATTTGTATGAAGGTTTTCTTACAAAGGAACTGAAATCATTGAGATAACACTCAATTAAAAGGCTTTTATGAAATGTAAGCTCATAGAAAAATCCTAATTACCCTTGAAAATCTTTTTCCTAATCCCAATATAAAGGTCCACACGAATCATAAAAAAACTTGGTTGTGCTATGTTAGCTAGCGATAAAAGTAAACCGGCTAATTTCATTCAAAAATATTTCTTAGCTAATGGAGGCCTCAAAGACTTAGTTTTGAGTGGCGAAGATAGTCAAATAAAATATCATTAGATTTTTATTGAAAACTAAATTGATAATAATACAAATGCAAACATAATAGAGCGGTTATATAGAAGGTTAAATTTAGCGAATTTCATTATGATAGTAACCGAACATAAGTAATGAACAAAAAGATACATTTTCGCATCCATATAATAATAAAGTGTGTCTATTCGTCTGTGATCTTTGCGAAATTTGGAATAGGGATAAGCTTACATTCCGCATTGCCGCACACGGACATAGTCGCTTTTTGTTATTTCATGATGAGAGGAAGTTGATAATTGGATGTCTGAGTGGCAGTGCGATAATCTAACTCACAGTGAGAGGCGGGAAATCTAATCACAGTATCCCCATCTTCCGAGGAAATTAGTGAGCCCATCTAATTGCATTACGTTGGGAAACGATTATCCATGAAACTAGATAGCAACTAGATATTGCTATATCGATATTTCTGTTATCAAATTGAAATACCAAATTGAAAAAGTCTTTCTCTATAATACCCGATACAAAAGCTTAGATGAGATTACAGTTTTTTTTCCTGTTGCGACCAAAATTTTAGCAATTCAATTTAGGAGGATTCTTTTATAATTTGCAACCAGAGCTGTTGTTACGGTTATTTTTAAATACTTCATTTACCCATTAAAAGATTAAAAGTTTGTCATTCGGTCAATTATAAAGATAGCTAGATTGCATTAAACGAAAGTAACAAGGATGATCCAATAACAAGCAAAAACAATAAAGTAAAATGTAAAAGCACTCCATATCTGCCTTTTTTTCCAAAAATTTACCGAATCAACCAATTATTCTTTAGAATTTTGGAATCCTTAAAAATAAACGTAACAAAACGTGTTATAGCAAAAGAGTGTTTCGTCACACTTTTTAATGCGTAAAGCGGATATTAATATATCTAGTTTTCCTTAATATGCTAATAGTAATGTTTTCATCACTAGTTACTAAAATATAATATAATAAAAGGTAATTTAAAATATATACATAAAGAAAATCATATTGAGGGGAGACCCGTGCGCTGTAGTGAGCCGGCAATGGGTTGATCATGATGATAATGGTAATAAAAACAAACATAGTTGACATAATAAGGCAAGTAAAATAAACAGGTTACTCACCTACATAAATATAAAACGTATCATGGTTTTATCACATTCACACCAAAGCGTGTAAGGTTTTAATGGTGTTTACGGCCCCATTAAGATAATGACACGCGTTTGGAATTATCTCTATTTATTATAGAACATGTTTCCTAGTAATTAAGGTATCACGAGGCTTCCCTCGACGATTGGTTTACATAGAAACCATAGCTTTATATTCGCACCATGTAACCAAAAACGATGGCAGCGAGTAGGAACATTGTTTATTTATTTGAAAAAAAAAACAGTCATGCACGTAAATTAACTTATAATATGTACTAAAACAAAGAACTGGTGCAAGACCCGCACTGCCCCGTCCAGAGATAAGCAGAAGAGAGAATATCTTGAGGGCAATGCAAATGTTCTTTTTTTTATTTAAGGTTGCTAATGACCAACCTCTTGAAACCACCTACAAGATATGCAAATATGTCTATGTTGCCAAAGCTTAAAAGCTGTAATAGCCAGTGTTTAATACGTCAGCCTCCTAATCAAAGGGCGGAGGTTCTTACGCCTTTATTTTTTCGGAGTTATGTGCGTATTTAACCAATTAAAATATCACTTGCTACAAAGGAGAAGGAAAACATCTTGAGGAAACCTTCATGCCTGAGAGTTCTCCATAATGTTCTTAATGGCGAGTGAAGTCTGCCAGTCCGGGAGTCGAACCAAGGACCTCCATTTTTATGATTCGACATCGGACGCACTGCGCCACGGAGGTCGTTAAATATCATCTCGCGTATACGTGCATTAATTTTTTTTTGTTTTTTTCCTAAGATTGGAACAACAAACATGGTGAGGCTGAAACCTGATGATTTCACGGACACGCTGGCGATGTCACCACAGATCAACCTCAAGGAAATTAAGCGACTCCTCAACGAGAACCCAGAAATCCAGGACATACGTAAGATTCTCTATGTTTTGCGACTTAGGTCTTAAAGCTAGGTACCGGAAGACTTCTAAACGATGACTGTGTTGAAAATCAGACCGAAGACACAAAGTGTGGCAGGGTAATTACACTTCGGTAATTTGTATGACCTCAAAATGTTCATTTTGCGTTTATTGATGAAATTTATTGTGTGTCTTCAGTTGGATTCGAGAATGGTTTAGATTCACAATTCGGTTAAATATCATTTGGTTTTTAATTATTTTTTTATTTATAATTTGTTCTTGACATGTGCTCAAGACAACGTCTGTCGGGTACACTACTTCATTTATATAACCACGTATCCAACTACTTTAATATATGTCGATATATAAATAATGGAGTTTGAGTGCTTTAAGTTATTTCTTCAAACCATATATCGTGATCGGTACTGTCTATATAACCACTTACCAGCCAAAATTAATCAAACAGTGGCAGAAAATTCGTTTATAGATATGTAGGCTAACTTGCCACTGTTTTATAACGCCTATAAAACACCAACAACAACTCTTTTCTCTCTCTCTCTCTTATAAAATATGGAAATATAGAAAGAAAGAAATGTTTACTATCGCCTACGACACCACTTATGTGTTAACACTTGTGGTGACACCGCGAAACTAATATATGTTCTAGTACTAATGAAACATATATATATTACCTTGATATTTGATTATCTTTAATCGGTTTTAATTATTGAACTTAGTTTAGAAGAATTAAATATATTTTTAGCGCTAAGCATTTTTATTTATTATTTCTTACGCGCTTTTTAGGCTGAATGTGTTAGACTAAACTTTAATCTTAAGATCTTTATATGAATGTACCAATGTATGAATTAGAACAAGAAATATATCAAGAGTATATAAGAAATAGGTTTAAAAAGCAATATTTTGCAGATCTCCCAACACATCCGCCGTCGACAGCGTCTTCTCAAAGCAGTCGAGACAAACGCAGCGTCTTCCCAGATACCACGCTCGAAAGTGTTTCCGACTTCACTGAACCTAAGGTCGTGTCCAAGATGGAGGAAAGGTAAGAATACGATATATAACAATAAATTAAAGATAAAAATTTATGTTTTATTTTAAAACGCGTGTCTGATATTCTAACGTTTCACTGCGACTTATTTTGAGAAAATTATCATAGCTTCATCATCATGACCAACAAATTCTCGTCTTACTACAGAGCACGGGTCTTCTCTCAATAAGAGAAGGGTTTGGCCATAGTCCACCACGCTGGCCATATGCGGATTGGCAGACTTCACACGCCATTATGGAGAACTCTCAGGCATGCAGGTTTCCTCACGATGTTTTCCTTCACCGTTGAAGCAAGTGATATTTCAATTGCTTAAAAACGCACATAATTCTGAAATGTTAGAGGTGCGTGCCCGGATTCGAACGCCCGACCTCTGATTAGGAGGCTGACGTCCTATCCATTAGGCTATCATAACTTTAACTAGACATAAATAACCATATTACCCCAGTAATAATATTCTATACCTAAAAAAGCCCCAGGGCCTGATGTTCATAATCGCTAGACATGTACAGCTTACCTACTTATCAATAAATACACACACACACACACACGCCTACGTGCGTGCGCTCACACAAACAAACACACACACACACACACACACATCCCATACACATCACTCACTCACACTCATACTCCTTATAAAACATTTCGCTTACAATCTTTAAGCTTACAGATGCTTGAAATTGTCTTCTGATCTGTGACTCCGAGTTGGTGGCCCTGTCTTCCGAGATACAGTCTTAACTAGTTCGGAAAACAGGTGCATAATGGTAGTGTAATATATTAGACAATTTAAGTTATAAGACTACTGTTGTAAACTACATGTATGTTTTTTATTGCTTCATTCAATAAATGATTAAATGATTATAAATGATTATATATGAAAAAAAAAACATCGTTACCTTCTTATCAGTTTTCGGATTTCTTCACACCCAAACAATTCTGGAACTTTCCACTTCTTTACGATTTACGAGTAATAAAGTTTCTAGGCGTTAGGTATGGGTATAAGTAACTAGTAATCAAAAAAGTTTGAATCGTGGATAGTGTTGAAATGAAATGAAATGAAAATACACCACACAAACAGAAGAAATACAAGACAGTAAAGAAAAAACAAAAAGAATAGAAGGTACAATAGGCGGCCTTATCGCTAAAGAGCGATCTCTGCCAGACAACCTATAGATAGACTAGGATTGTTGTGTATTGTATATTTAATATTAATTATTAATGTTTTTCATGGTCTGTATTATTATGAAATATACAATTTTTACTGTCCCAAATAAATAAAAATAAATCTCGGCTATAATTCTGGTCAACGATTAGGTAACCAATGAATTGGAAGTGTGTTCTAGAAACTGGAACTGAATCTGATTAAAATATCACCCAGATTCTTATTTCTTAATCCTTGAACCTCTTAATAGTCGTCAACCTCGTGACCCGCACTCGTTCAATCTAACCTACCCAACGTAGTCTACCTTACAACCTCTCATACCCACAAAGACGTGCCACCAAGCGATTTAGCGTTCCGGCACGATGTCGCGTAGAAACCAATTAGGAGTGTGGGTTTACCATGCCCCTAACAGGTTAGCTCGCTATCATCCTAGACTGCATCATCACTTACCATCAGGTGAGATAGCCGTCAAGGGCTAACTTGTAATGTTTAAAAAAACCATAGGTACAGGTAATACAAACTGAGGACTTTGTGTAATACGGCAAACATAATATATTTTGTTCTTTACCACCGAGCAAGTAAGTGCCACGAGTCCTTAAACTATATGGCCAATATTTCAAGATGGCTATAAACCTTAAAAGCAATTTTATTATAGGTAGGTCAGTCTTGAAAATTACCCACGTCAAAGTTTCCTTTTATAACACCTATGGGTCACTCGGCCAAATAAAATAATACATCGGAACTAATACAGTTTCTATTTATTGGCGCAGTGCGTGCGCTGTCGTATTATAAAATTGGAGGTCCTGGGTTCGATTCCCGGCTCATGTCTGGTCTGGTGGTCGTGGCTAGTGCCACGGCCGAACTCTACCGACAAAGACGTTTCGCCAAGCGATTTAGCGTTCCGGCACGATGTCGCGTAGAAACCTATTAGGAGTGTGGTTTTACAATACCCCTAACAGGTTAGCCCGCTACCATCTTCACTTACCACCAGGTAGAGATAGCAACAAAAAAAAATGTTTTATTACTGCTAAGTATTAAACTGTTAGAATAATACGAATCTCACGGGTAAAGGAGAAATTTATGTTTTGACGACCGCGAAGAATATTCGTTACTTAAAATAAACGAATAATCTTCGCTATTTCTAAAAGATGGTGGGTTGTGAATAAAACCTACCATAACTTAAAAGTGAGTCAAACTTTATAAACATGCTGCAAAATAATTGAAGAAGACGCTTTTGTGCACGTATTTTACATTATGTCACGTAGCGATCAAGCGACATTACGATTTTCTCAAGTTGTTTAATGCCATAGACGTATTATATTAAAAGTGCACCAGAGAGAGAAAATTATACCCATACAAAGACGTATGACAATTCTAAACAACCTATCAATAGTTGAGACCGAAAATTATACGCATGCAAAGACGTATAACAACCCTTGATGATGATGATGATGATGTCCTCCTAGACGTTTCCGTCGACGGCGACACCCTGGCAAATACTGGCAGCTTGGTTACGATCATGTGCTCGTATATGACTCGCGAAACCAAACTTAGCCTTGAACACGCGGTCACAAGTAGCGCAGTAAAGTTGTCCTTGCGCATTGTAGGTGTAATTGTAGGAGGGCTTAGGCAGAGATTTTTGGAGCTGGCGTTTGGCGTCTAGGTTTTCAAGACGCCTCTGTTCAAAATCTTGTATGCTCTGATGAACAGCTCTTCGCCACTCAGGTCTTTGAGTAGATAGCTGTTCCCAAGAGGTTGGTGACAAGCCCACTGATTTCAGATTGCGCTTCAGTACGTCCCTGTATCGTAAATACTGCCCTCCAGACTGGCGTTTACCGGTACTTATCTCAGAGTAAAATAAGGTTTTGGGTAATCTGGAGGACTCCACCCGAACAAGGTGACCGCACCAACCCTTAACATAACAACCCTTAACAAGCTATCAAGAGTTGAGAGTACATGCGCCAAAAGAACAGGATATTTCCAAGAGCGTACTAATAAATATAATATTGAAGTGTAAAACGTAGCGACATCTTTATAAAAAACAAAGTAGAACTTGTTAAAAGGTTTGCGATTACTCCGCTCTGCAGCCGGCGACGGAATGCGACCGCAAATGGCGATCGAGTTACACTATAGCAATACATACCTCATGCTTTTTGATATCTATATTAAGATCCTAATTATATTATCCATTTTTAATAAACGTCTGATGGCCTAGTGGTAAGGGCGTCAGCCTCCTAATCAGAGGTCGGCAGTTCGAATCCGGACACGCACCTCTAACTTTTCGGATTTATGTGCGTTTAAAAAAATTAAAATATCACTTGCTTCAACGGTGAAACATCGTGAGGAAACCTGCACGCCTGAGAGTTCTCCATAATGTTTTCAAAGGCGTGTGAAGTCTGCCAATCCGCACATGGCCAGCGTGGTGGACTATGGCCAAACCCTTCTCACATCGAGAGGAGACCTGCTCTGTAGTGAGCCGGTAATGGATTGATCATGATGATGATGAAAAGACGTCATTTTTTAAATTAGTTTTAATAATAAATTAATAACCATGTTTGCGCTGTAAAACAGAAGTAAAAGCATACAAATCCAGCTGCCTTAAGATGACCTTGTAAACCTTATAACTGAGTTACCGCGTGACTATATAAATTTTGACAGCATATCACAGTTATGCTGAGATGTACAAGCAGACTAAGCTCCTCAGTCGTGAGAAAAAGTTAGAATTAGATAATGGTTCAACTATTTCTTAAGTTTGCTGAGCTGTCAGATATTACCCTGGCATCGTTTTAACATTCACCTACTTTAATTGACCAAAGTCAAAGTACGCTGTGTACACCCTTAGCCCTAGACGTAGTTATCCGACAACGTTTCAATCCGACACCCCAACCCTCTCGTAGTTGCGGCTTCTTTTTACTCCCCAAACCTAAGCGCTCCTCTCCGAAAGAAGAGACCTAAACATATCCTTCATGACCCTGAGGATCAGATGACTACTGACAACATACTCGTACCACCTACCACACAATCATACGCTACACACCGTCTTCGCCCGCTATCTTACGTCATCCGGACGTGGGCTCCATCCACGGCCTCGGAGACGTACGGACCACTCACTGTCCGACCTCCCCGTTATCTCAAACGTCGCCTGAGCCGAGGTTCGGCCTCAAAGTAGGCGCCCTTAGGCAGTCGTTCCTTTAGTTTCTTCGAGCCTCAAAATTTCTTCTGGCATAACAGCCCGGTTACGCTGTCGCAACCAATAGGGTTTGTACAGCTAATAGGCAGTCCAAAAAAAAAAAACCACAAAGTTAAAATCCACAAACATCCGGTTAGTACGTATTGTTTCTCTTGAAAATAAATGCAAAAACCGAAAAAAAAACCCCGCCCCTACCTGAAAAATCGCCATCTATAAAATAATACTTTTCATTTAAATCGCAGAAATCCTTTATCTCGTTACAAGCATCCGCCACGTACTTACAGACGTATTCATTCTTCTTAAACAGAATATTCTACTTGACTTAACTCGTTGAGAACTTTATACTCTCCCTTCATATAACACGACCCGTATTTTGTAACATAAACCATTTCGAGACGCGACGAAATCGATAAGCTTAGCTTAGTCTATATACTTCATTAATAACAACGCTTAGGAAGTACTGAGTGTTACGTAACACCGCTTTTGTGTTAGCTTCCTTTGTCATGGCCATTATATTATTTTACAACTTAAAACTAAGTTGATTAATTAATAATTTTAAAGTTATGACGGTGAAATTGATCCACAAGTCGAAAGACACAATAGCTGGCGTTTATTTAGCCAAGATCGGTAAAGTCTGGCAGTACAAAGAGGCTATAGCACCAGGGTTTTGGAATTTTGATAAAATTTAGGTAAAAATTTGGCATAATATTTTTATGTTAATCATCATCATCATCATGATCAACCCATTACCGCCTCACTACAGAGCATGGGTCTCCTCTCAATATGAGAAGGGTTTGGCCATAGTCCACCACGCTGGCTGTGCATCGCTGGATTGACAGACTTCACACGCCTTTGAGAACATTATGGAGGACTCTCAGGCGTGCAGGTTTCCTCACGATGTTTTCTTTCACCGTTGAAGCAAGTGATATTTTAATTGTTTAAAAACGCACATTACTCCGAAAAGTTAGAGGTGCGTGCCCGGATTCGAACCGCCGACCTCTGATTAGGAGGCGGACGCCCTAACCACTATGTTAATACGTTTATCATATTTAGTCACTATTAGTTATACAATTTTGGCAGTCGTTGCATATAAACGACGAGACGATCATCGGCGTCCAAACAATTTTGAAAACCAAATTTGATAAAGTTCAAGTTATTTATGATCCGCTAAGTTTTAGTGCATTAAAAATATTCACTGGACGCCTTGGCACTTATTGCCAAAACAATCAATTTACAATTGAGTGAGTAAATTAGATTTTTCTTATATCTATTTATACATCAGAATTCCCCGGATTCCAGAAGATAAATCTAATAATAGGTAACTCTCGTAATAACGTGATCGTATTACCTTTCTGTCCCTTTTGTCATCACCCATTTTCCATGCTATCCGAGTAACGCAGTGTCGCGACAAAAGGAAAACTAAATGCTGTCATACGATCACAACCCACGTCAGAGTCTTAAGAAAGGATTTGACAGCTCTTACTTGGTTTCCGATTACACTCTGTTAATACATTTATCAACAGCCAAACACAGGTTTTGCCTGACGCTTCCCACCCACGTTTCGAAACAAAGTGGAACGTTGGCAACGACAAAGGGTTTTGCGTCTATTGGGTGCTAAGTTCACGTTTCAGAGCATTATCCCTTGCTCTCAATGCGCCTTAGTTCTAGTTTAAGAATAGGTATTTTTGAGCTGGTGGATTCTGAACTTTTCTGACAGTTTGCCAAACCACCGACATCATATAAACGCGAAATTATTGGACAGCGATTGTTGCTTTAGGTCGTCCCTAGTTTTGTATTTAGATGACAGATATTGTTCAGCAACTGCAAGGAAAATTACAGAAGACACAATGCGTGGCTTAAAACATTTGGTTCATTTGATGTCATACATGTTGAGAGCCGAGATTTCAAGCTGTCCTTAGCAATGCCATTCCGCCGCTGCTTCCTCGAAATTGGATTAATTCGCTAAATCAAGATGTCAAATGTTATAAAACTTGGAATGATTTTTTGAACAGCTTGGTAGTGGTAGTGGTAGGTAGTCATAAGTCGGCCTGTGAGGACCTGGGTTTGATCCCCGGCTTGTGTCTTATCTGGAAGAATACGGCCGTGGCAAGTTACCACCCTAATGGCAAAGACATACTAAGAAGCGATTTAGCGTTCCTGTATACTGCTGAAGAATTCGCTAAGGATGGGTTCAGCTGTCAAAGCAGATGTATTGTTTAAAAATAACACTTTCGGTTTGGAGGGTTTTAGAATATACAACAATACAGCCTTAGCCCGGGTTGGTGTGCTTTGCCAGCTAATAACGTTGGTGAAAAAGACCGAGACCGACTGGCTAACCGCCAATTTCCTATCTCTAGGATGGGACAGAATTGTTAACAGATGTAATACAAACAGTTCTCGGTCTAATCAATAGAACCCAGGATCGCGTTCGTTATTAAAACACGGGCAAGCGAAAGGGGATCGTCTGGTAGGCAGTAAAGAATTTAATAAGCGGTGGAATTCCTTTGATTTTCGAACCAAGATAATAATATGTAAACCGCGAAACCCTACAATACAAAAAGTAAAAAAGTATTTATAAGTTGCGGTTCGGGTTTTGCATGGGAACATAATGGGAGGCTGCTATTGGGACACAAATGACTCGACCTGTATGCTTTTTCTTTTGTTTTATTTGCCTTAATACTGAGGGTGAATTATAAAAAAGAAAGTTATGAAAGGCTCACTTTCATAACTTTCTTTTTTATGAAGCACAGCTGCAGTATCGATAAAATGGAAATAGTGTATTAGATGATACAAAGTTCACCATATACCTGTATATAGCTATGTATAAATATATTTATTAAGTACTCGTAATATATTTTATCGAACGGTAGAAATCAACTATTTAACAGCCCTGAGAAAAGTTACAAAGTAGGGAAGAGAAGCCAACAACGAAGTATTTCCAGAAACTGTTAAGAATTTTCTGAATTAATGAGAAGGTCGCTATAGATTTATTTTCTGCTAGGGATTTTACGGGACTTTGTCCTTATTCGTGTGGAATACTTAAAACTTTCAATTAAATCGTAACTTTGTTTTTTTTATGTTAATGTTATCGTCATCACCATCATAATTAATGAAAGGTCCATCCTGGAGTACCAATGCTGCGGGCTTAAAAAAAACTGAAATATTTAAGTGCACAAAAGAACGAACTAAAACTCTTTAAGTTTTTATACCTGTATACCCCAGGAATGATTTGAGGATGGTTTGGCACACATGTTGAAAGACGTTTCTAGAATTATTTCTTTTTTTTTACAGACGCAAGACCAAGAAGTTCTCCCCGAATGTTGACGCGATTAACAAAATAACTCTGCACACTGTATCGAGAACTGCAAGAAACAGTAACACCGAGGTATATATACGTTAAATTAAAAAATAACTAGTGAATAAGGAAACATTACTAATAAATTATTTACTTCTACGATCAAATATCGGAATCGTCAGGATAACGTCACGTCACAGTAAAATCCCTTAGTGACGCTGCTAGATTCAACCCCTGTCGATATTATAAATTGCTGTAGACACAGTCACTCTCGCATTCAGAAGTAGGATATTAATATCTTTTAATATGGATTTTATTGCTTACATTCCTGCTATCACAACATTATATGTTAGATATCTCTGTTTATTATGTTTACCGTTTTCGCAGGAGGGTGGGCCCAGGCGCGCCTTCATCGCGGCCCATTTCCATGGCAACACCTCTCACCTCAGCCGCGAGATACACGAGCATTATAAAGGTATTTATCGAATACACATAGACGACTAGCAACCGGGTCACCTCTGTACGCCGTTATTGCACCAAATTGCTCTTCTGGAACTGTAGATTAAATGAATCAGTTTGGTATACATTCTAGTAATGTTCATCATCATCATCATGATCAACCCATTAACGGCTCACTACAGAGCACGGGTCTCCTCTCAATATGAGAAGGGTTTGGCCATAGTCCACCACGCTGGCCATGTGCGGATTGGCAGACTTCACACACCTTTGAGAACATTATGGAGAACTCTCAGGCGTGCAGGTTTCCTCACGATGTTTTCCTTCACCGTTGAAGCAAGTGATATTTTTTTTTTAAACGCACATAACTCCGAAAAGTTAGAGGTGCGTGCCCGGATTCGAACCGCCGACCTCTGATTAGGAGGCTGACGCCCTAACTAGGCTATCACAGCTTCCGCACCGAACTAGTAATGTTAGCCTAATTATTACTACCAACTGCAAATAGCCTTATACTTTGCCCAACGCCCTGTGGTATATACATGTTACAAAATAGATGTTACAATGTTGCAATAATAACCTTAGAAACCTTATCCCTTGGACGCTCGTGTAGCATCAGTAGGTATTATGCGCCGCCCTTCTAGGTAAATCGTCAGTATCGAAGAAGTCACCAATGCGTTGCCCACTCATAAGATTTTAATTTAGTCGCCCTTCGAACAATCCCAAAATCATCTGCGTATAATAGATAAACTGCCGGACACAACATTATATAATAGCTGATGAAGAACACAAAGGAACTAACTAGACGATAAATAAAATAAGATAGTAGTGGATTAAATTATTTCTATGAAATCAAAAGGGATTTATTTAAATATATTTTTGGGCTGTTGGTAAGGTAAAGCGCGTTTGCCTAGAAGATAAGATTAATTGTTTCATAACATAAATACTTTTATAATTTGATTGAATTTACTAGATACCATTTTACTTTTTGAAGCTACTGATTTGAAGCTAGTCAAATAGAGGAAAACGAAAGCCGGAAGGGCATTCCAGATATTTACGGTGCGTATTAGAAACTAGAAAGCAAATCTGCGTACATCTCCAGTGAAAATAAACTCTTAAGTGGTTCAGATACTTTTCTTATCCTTACGAGAGTTTCATAAACGACAGGTAAGAAGTATGGAGAGCCAGTGAGGGGCGGACTTATTGCTCAATTTATTATTACATGCCGCGAGCGAATTAATTCCGCTTACCGAGGAAAATAATGAAAACCACCCCATGTTTTCTCCTCTACAAGTTAAATGGGAAATAGTTCCATGAAATTTACTTTGCTGTTCTTATTTACGCCATCTCCAGGTAAGCGAAAAGTAAATAGAGCTTATTTTTCGTTGACGTGGAAGAAAAAAATATGTATAGAGCAAAATATAAATAGTTACATGGTATTTTTTACTTACTATAATGTCTAGATATATTTTAACTATATCTATAAACTAGGAATTTATATGGGAATTATTCAGGAAATGGCCTGCTCCGGGTGGCCCACGGCGCTCCGCACGACGTGTGGTACCCTTCCCCCTGGACTGCCGCGTCACCGCTGCATTCGCGCCCCACCCTCACGAGGACAGGCCACGTCAACGTGCACCACTCCGGCGTGTACCTGGTCTACGTTCAGGTAACACAGCTTTATCTTCACAGCTTTTAAACAAAACCATCACCCGACGACATTATCTGCTGAACCTCGGTCCTTTGTAGGAACTTTCACATTTCACAGCATTGTGTCGCTTATGTCCTGCAATACTTTGGTGGTAGTTTGATGTTGTCTGTCTTCTTTGTGGGGGGAGGATTTCGACGTTCCTTAGGTCCACTTTGCTTCGTGGTCGCGTTTGGGAAATTGATAAAAGCTATTCGACGCCATATTAAAATCTCAATTATTTTCAATGCTCTTACTGACATATCAGGGACAGAAAAGAGTGTGGCAAGGTCGGTTCTATTACAGCCAAACTACGAGTAGTTTTCTGAAAAAAAAAAAAATCCTCGTATAAACCTATCACTAACCTTCCATTCTATGAAATTACAGAACAAAAACGTCAATTTTATTCATGCTCATATTCATTCTTTCAGATTTACTATTTGGATAGTCACGACGTGATATCTTGGGTGCTCCATCGAACCAGCCCGTACATGGAGGGCCGGGACACACTCCTCCAGTGCGCACAGTCCTCCCACTCCTCGGAGCGTCTAGACAAACCCAACTCCTGCTTCTCCGCTTCAGCTCTGTTCCTGAGAGCAGGCGACAAGCTCGCGGTGAGGAACACCGGCGGAGACAGACACTCGCTGATGCAGCCGGAGAAGAGTTTCATAGGTCTCATCAAATTGGCCGATGCCGAGGAACCGAACGACGAAATGTAGTTTTAATTCGCTATAAGTATTATTGTTGTCATTATGCCATATTGATAAGTTTCAGGGTTTTAGGTTATATCAGCGCACGTACCCACTTTGACACAATTCGCTTTGTATGTTTTGTTTTCCGTTTGATAAGTTATAAGCCTTACTGTTCTGGTGGACCTACAGAAAGGTAGAATGAAGTTCACAGCAGACTAGTCTGGCAGTAAGTAACTTCCAATTTCATGTTACATGTACCTACAGTAGAATATTTAATAAGTGGTACACTGTTTTTTTAATATTCATTATTTATATACCTAAAACCCTATAGAATAATTAAACCGTCATGGCCGATCAAGCTTAACTAGAAATGGCCCATTAATTTCATTGTCGAATTTATGAATAATTTTAACTATTTGGTCGATGGTGACTGAATCAATCTCCATGCATATGTAAGCATATATCTGACTCCTATGAGAAAAGAGGCTTTTGCTCTACTGTATCAAACTAATTAGGCACATAAATCATGAATCGTTGGCACTGTATTTTAAAGAAAAATTCTATAAAAACCATTGTCTGAAAATAATTTATTCTTTTGCTTATTTATATTTATCAGGACGTTACTATTGTAATTATATCAGAAAATTTAGCGCTTTAATTCCTTTAAAACAATTTACGTTACTCGTTTTTGGTTTGCTTTTGTAATCGTTAATAAATTTGATTACGCATGTCACGTGAATGAGAGTTTAAAATAGAGATTCAAAATTTAAAATCAAGTACCGTAAGGAAGTGACCAATGAGAGGCCTTAAAATTACAGCGAGCAAGTCTACGTATACTAAATCTTGCCTAGCTGCGGAATCCAGCTTTACAATATGTATAGTGGATAGTGATATATTTATTTATAGCCATGCAATTGCCATTATGGTAAATTAACTAATATCTGTTTTAATAGTCCTATAAATAAGGTTTCAATTTAATTGTGCTGAAAAATCGTCTTCACTTGATATATCTAAAGATATCGATGTTATAAACAATATTGTACTTTAGCTTCTCTAATTACACATCTTACAAACAATTATAATTTCTACTTTCCAAAGTGTTTCGTTGCCTTTTATAAGATACCAGGCAGATTAACTATTTTTGCCCATCTATATTGTTATAGAAAGGTTTATAGAAAAACACAAGTCACTGGATTTAAATAGATCTTATTCCGATATTCAAATTCCCGAGATTTTCATGATCATAAAAATATCAATATTATATTATTTCGTTTATTTCGTTGACACAATGAATAAAGGTACATTTTCACAAATTTATGTTTGTTCCAAACAAATTGTGCGGCGGGTAATTTGGAAATACAAATTTTTCTCTTATAATTTCTTTACATAGCACTAAAGAACTTTTAATAATATATATATTAAAATCTATTGATTTTCTAAGCAGGTAAGCGAATATAAAGAAGTTACGTAAGAGAAAATCTGTATTTTTTTTAATTTTTTTATTTACTGTGTATATTCGTGGCTTAGGTTCTGTAATTTAGCTTATATGTTATCTATATTAGTAGCATCGTGATTTCAATCATCGTTAGAACGTTAAGTAAGAACTCATAAAATAATTTCGAAAGATCTGTTATGCCATTGATATTGTAAGTAATGATAATAATCATTTAAAGTTACATAATTTATTAGTACATTATACGAAATAAACAAGAAATGTCTTGTTGCATTACGTATGTGTTAAGAATAAAATTTAATTAAATTAATATTTTATTTTATTACTAACTGTCGAATACATTCCTTGCAAAATAAACATTTATATGTAGATTTTTTGGAACAGCACTCACACTAACAACACTCGCGAGTGGCCCCGGAACACCCTACCAAGGTTTCACCATCATCATGATCAACCCCTTACCAGCTCACTACAGAGCACGGGTCTCCTCTCAATATGAGAAGGGTTTGGCCATAGTCCACCACGCTGGCCATGTGCGGATTGGCAGACTTCACACGACTTTGAGAACATTATGGAGAACTCTCAGGCGTGCAGGTTTCCTCGCGATGTTTTCCTTCACCGTTGAAGCAATTGATATCTGTTTTTTTTTTAAAACGCACATAACTCCAAAAAGTTAGAGGTGTGTAATTGGATTCCAACCGCCAACCTCTGATTAGGAGGCTGACACCGGCTAGGCTATCACCGCTTCTACCAAGGTTTCATTATATAATAATCATGATTTCAGAATGCATACAGGACAAAAAGTTTTAATTTCGTCAAACATTTAATTTCGTATCGCATAAAAATGTTTCATAACAGACGCAAAATACCACAACGCAAATATATAACAAAGAATTTAAATATAAAAGTGTTCTTTCGTTTATTTATTCATTAATTACTCGTTGCCCGAGCAATTCATTATTATTAGTTCTCTCTTTTTATGGCTTTGCACAGATTAGCCAATGTCAAGTTTATAGCAATGTTAGGGAAGTTAGGGAGAAATGGCAGGAAACTTCGCACTCCGCGGACGCGGCTCCTTCAAACCTTTCCCAAATCAATACCTGTTAACCATTCAGAAAACTAGCCACTACACAAACGACATCAAAACTGTCCACGACACAACCAACACCAGCCCGTTTCAAAATTAGCCAACAAACATTAATTCATGAAAAGCGTGAAAAAAACCGCGCCCGCCATATACGAAATCTCCCGCCTTTCTCCGCAATTCATTAAATTTTCGACAGTTCTTGCGTAGTTATAGATTGCATAATCTGTCAAATATATTTCTCAGGTAGGTAGGTGAAAAATAAATCCCCGGTAAATCCCATTTGTATGAAAAGAGTCGTGTTTGTCAGATTACCGAAAAAACAAACTTAATGAATGAACGAGTGAATTTATAAACCAAAACAACAAATAGTATATAATTTGGCGGTATTATCACCACATAACGATCTCTTCAAAGCTGCCAAAGGCGTTACAGAGACAGCTAAAGAAAGCGGCGATTCAAAATAAGCTGAAAGGAAAACCTTTTCTCTTTACGCCCTATAGCACCTGGTTGTGTGAAGGGCCTAGACTATTTTTTTCCCACGAGGTGTTACGAACTGACAAAACTTAGGCGTCATCCAGGGAAAATGAGATGCTTTCATTTTTGCTTCAAGGTAATGCTTCCACATTGTCTCAGACTTCCGCGGGCTGTCATTGAAACGGTTTGAACTTGTGGTACATTGGCCTCAGAAAAAATAGCCAACAGAGCCGGTTGGTAGAGGTTTCGTCTTGAACGAAATAATACTTTTTGTATTTGGTTCGATTCCCGGCTCGAGCCTGGTCTGCTGGGAGGCTTCGACCGTGGCTAGTTACCACCCTACCGACAAGGACGTGTCGCCAAGTGATTTAGCGTTCCGGCACGACGTTGTCGCGTAGAAACCGACTAGGAGCGTGGGTTTACCATACTTCTAACAGGTTAGCCCGCTACCATCCTAGACAGCATCATCACCTACCACCAGGTGAGATAGCCGTCAAGGGCTGACTTGTAGTGTCAGCCCTTGACGGCTATAAAAAAAAATTGATACTGCGACGTTGCCAATATAATCATCAATTACATATATATATATATGTAATTGATGTATAATAATATATATTATATAAGATTATAGATTGTATAATAATATATATATATATATATATATATATATATATATATATATATATATATATATATATATATATATATATATATATATATTATTTATATATATATGTATCCAGTCGCACACTTGAACGCCTCATCTCATATTAATTCGTAAACAATCTCGATAAAGTTATTCATATTTATTCAGTGATGGCCTGGGTCGGCCGAAATTCGATTTGACAGTATTATGAGGCCACAGCTTATACATACTCATATAATCATCGAGACACACGCCCTGCGAGAGGCCATCAGGGTGCCTTTGGCCAATAATATAACGACAACGATAACGAAAAAAAAACCCGGCTAAGTTTGTCGTGGGCTTCTTCTTAGACCGGGGCGCGTTTGGAACCCTCATAGTTTTAAGTTTACCACCATGAAATAACTACTATGTAAATTATTGACGCGTCAAAAGTGCCTTTTTAAGGGCTATTTGAATAAAGATTATTTTGATTTTGAACAGAGATGTGTCAGAAAAGCTTAACTTAGCTCTCTTGGAAGAATGACTAACTAAGCCAAGCCTTTGTATAGATGCGGACGAGGTAAGTGTACAAAACTGAACAAGTCCGTTAGGCCGAAATAATATTCCCATCTAATCCCAAAATATTACGATAGTAAATTTAGTATTTCTGTCCTTTTCCTACTCTACCCTGTGGATAAGGATGGCGTTACTAAAATCAATCTGCAATCTAAAGTTTTTGATTTAGATTGATTATTAATCCTGTTTATTGGAAAAGGGCTCTAAAACTTTCGAAGTGTGAGAGCTTTAAGTTCTGAGATTTTAGTTTGGTTATTTATTTATTTATTTATTTGAATAAGGTTTGCTAGCGATTTATACAAATGACTCAAATTATCTACAGTTAAATTACATGTAAGATGTATGTTAAATCATTTTAAAGCAAACACTACATGCATAACATAAACCAAGTAAACAGAAAAAAAAAGTCAAATTCAACTTACCAAAATAAAATAAACATAAAAAAGGGAAAATTAAGTTCTAGTTAAATATTAAGTGAAATCACTGTTATAAAACAGTTTCCATATTGTTACCTACATATAATATCAGAAATAATTCATTATAACTACAGTGGATATTGGAGGATAACTAATGTCAAGTTAGACTCGCTTGACATATTGCCCCTTCCTTAAGCTTGGCTGTATATACAAATGACCTTGAAACTCGGGTGAGTACCTGATCTTATTTTTTTTGTCGTGGTGGAAAAGCTTTATGGCTACCTCCGTACCCTCGGGCGGGAAGAAGGTTATATTGTACTCCCAAACCCGAAGGGGGGTATACCCGAACTAAAAACCACCACGGCATGTCCCTTTCGCTGGTTTTACTGGACACCCGGGGGCGCTGAGATTACGGCGCTGGGGATCCCACTTGCTGCACTCCATCTAGTTCATGTCATGAGAATCTGTCTGAATGCAGCGAAATAAATTAAGTGTAACTAAAGACATGCGACTATATAGTTATAGTTATTTCTTCTGGCAGAGCTTCTTTCCGAAGCTCGCCAAACAGCCCGGTTGCGCTGTGGCAACCAATAGGGTTAGTTACGCTGTGGCAACCAATAGGGTTAGACAGTCCGAAAAAAAAAAACTTACCGTCCGCATTGAATTAACTCATGAATTGGGAGCAAATTTTTTAAGTCTTACCGTCCATTCCTTCTGGCAGAGCTTCTTACCGAAGCTCGCCAAACAGCCCCCTTACGCTGTGGCAACCAATAGGGTTAGCACAGCTAAGAGACAGTCCGAAAAAAAAATCTTACCGTCCGAATTAAGTTCACTCAAGAATTGGGAGAAATTTTTTTCATTCGTCATGCGTTCGATGATCTCGATAATGATATGGTGAAATCGATGGTTTTCAATAGTACACTATTCCTACTAAGTTTGTTTGGACTTCTGTACCACTTTATTGCGTATTACTATTTACGTATTACTTTATTTATGATCAGTCATAGTAGAAGTAATAATTTAAATAGTGTACGTATTTACCGTGTGTATGTAAAAAACTGTACACGTTTCGTTGAACATCTCCTTTCGAGGCCACGAGTTGCTTTTTCGGTAATGTAGGCCGCTAAATCCGTTTAAACTTTAATGTTTATTCATTGGATTGAAAATCGGGATGTTTATCTCGCTGAGCAGATCCGCGCTATAATTTTCCACAGTTTGTTTGTTTCGCTTTAACTTGTTAGGTTAACATAAATTGGGATCTTAATTGAAGGCAAACAAGTACCTAGATACCTACGTAGAAAGGTATAGATACTCGGTATTGAGATAAGAGTTCTAACTTGGTTTATTACAATAACTAAAAAATACCTGTATTACTTTTGTATTTATTTTTTATTGTAGTACCGAAAGTCTGTATGTTGGTTTGTGCTTCTTTCACGCAGCAACGATTACATTATATGTTTGCATAGAGTTAGCATTGAACGACATAAGAAGGCTGCTTTGCTGCTACTGGATATGAAAATCTAGTAGTAATGTATTTAGTAGCTAAATTATTAATATAGGAAAGGTTTTAATTCGATATGGAACATAGGACTTTCATACAAACTGCAAACCCCTATTTTACCCCTTTCGGGGTAGATTTGGATGAAAAAAATTCTAACCTTATACTTACGCCCTAAAAGAAACCTATTTTCAAAATTTCAAGCTTGTAGACTTCATAATAAAAAAAAATAAACAAAAACTATCATCCCCTATTTTACCACCCTTAAAAGGTAATATTTAAAAAAAATTGATGTACATGTTTTTTATTTATTAATGCAAATTTTTGTGTCTCTAACTCTAAAAATAAAGGAATTTCATACAAACTTCCAACCCCTATTTTACCCCCTTAGGGGTGGAATTTCCAAATATCCTTCCTTAGCTGACATCTCTAAACTATCAACTACCTACTTGCTAAATTATAGCTTTATACGTACAATATTTTTTGAGATCTCGTGTTTAATCAGTAAGTATGTAACTATGTAAGTGACCTTTCGCTTTTATATATAAAGATTGTTATTTCTTTTGAAAAATATGAGTTATACTGGTATAAAAGTTAGTTAGTAGCAAAATATTACATTCATAGCATTTAAGCCAGCAGCTTTAAGTCTATTCATTGCGAAAGACTTTGTGAAATGAATAGAGCAAAGACCCGCATCAAAAAGATGAAGCGAATAATCGAGACGACGCGCCGGACGCTCGGATTAATAATTAAATACCACAGACTACAGTGGGAAACCACAAAAGATGTTTTAATAAACGCTTCCACAGAATTGATTTTAACACAGACCCGTTGTTAACTATAGTTTCCAGACGGACAGACCTATTGGCATTTTGTTAATGTTATAAGCGAATTTTTATAAGCAAGTAGGTGTCATCATCATCATTATAATCAACCCATTACTGGCTCACTACAAAGCACAGGTCTCCTCTCAATATGAGAAGGGTTTGGCCATAGTCCACCACGCTGGCCATGTGCGGATTGGCAGACTTCACACGCCTTTGAGAACATAATGGAGAACTCTCAGGCATGCAGATTTCCTCACGATGTTTTTCTTTACCGTTGAAGCATATGATATTTTAATTGCTTACAAACGCACATAACTCCGAAAAGTTAGAGGTGCTTGCAAGGGATTAAATATCCGACCTCTGATTAGGAGGCGGGCCTCATAACCAATAGACAGCTTCTTAAGATATACCATATAGCATTCTACAGCTTGATTTGATTTGATTTAGCTCGGCTCAATGAAGGTTTAAAAAAAACTGTATCGTTAATTTTCCGTGATACAAAATAGCCTACATCAATATCTTCGCGAAATTTGATTCAAATCCGTTTTAGCGGTTAAGACGTGATAAGGTAACATAAAAACAGGGTTGCTTTTGAATAGAATAATACTTTGGAAAAACAAAATAATTGTTGTACACTTGAAGTAAGACGGTTTAATTTAGTCGATGCCTCTTCTCTCTAGCTCCTTGGAATTATAATAGCTAAAGTGCTCGTGACACCACTTGGGAGACTATTGAAATTTCAAACTGAGGAACTTCTAACTTTTGATATCCTTGCTACCGATTACAATAGATCAAAATTAAAACATAATTCTAGCTGGATAGATAACGGTGCCAATTCAGTTGTACGCGTATCTCTCAACTAGACTTATATTTCAATATTAATGTCATCCTTAGTATTTTTAAACAAAGGAAAAGGGTGGAGCAATTCTTAATTCTGGATTAATCAGCTATTGTCCTCTTACAAAAAAGAAATTCAAACAGAGTTCAGTGATGAGAGTTTGAATGGGGAAATGTTCTAAACAATATACAACGAAGTCGAAGGTAAGTCATGGAAATGGGTAATGGGCATTCCGTAGTTCCGTAGTTTTTGAAAAGCTCCGTGGCGCAACGCGTGTGCTGTCGCATTATAAAGTTGGAAGTCCTGAGTTCGATTCCCGTTTCGAATCTGGCCGGCTCAAGTCTGGTCTGGTGGGAGGCTGCGGCCGTGTCTAGTTATCACCCTACCGACAAAGACGTGTCGCCAAGCGATTTAGCGTTCCGGCACGATGTCGCGTAGAAACCAATTAGGAGTAAGGGTTTAACAATCCCCTAACAGTTTAGCCCGCTACCATCTCAGACTGCATCATCACTTGCCACCAGGTCAGAATAAAAAAGAGGTCCTGGGTTCGATTCCCGGCTCGAGTCTGGTCTGGTGGAAGGTTTCGGCCGTGGCTAGTTGACTACCAACAAAGACGTGTCGCCAAGCGATTTAACGTTACAGTACGAAGTCGCGTAAAAACCAATTAGGAGTTTTACCAATCCCCTAACAGTTTAGCCCGTTACCATCTCGGACTGCATCATCATTTACCATCAGGTGAAATGGCCGTCAAGGGCTAACTTGTGGTGTACAAAAAAAAAGTAATTCCAACATTATCTGAATAAAATGGCACTAACATTGATGGACTAACAAGCCCATTCACCGACAGACCGAGAAATGACATACGAATTAATGTATAACGGAATGTATCATTACTTTTTCAGTGAGACAAAAGAGAGACTGTCTAACTCGTATTTACCCACAAACTCCAGTTTACTAACACAGTTGACTATACTTGGTAAAGTAATCAAGTAATCCGAATTGATATTAGTTTCGAACTCGTACAACTTAGCTGTTTTGGCATGAAATCATATACTTTGACAGATATAATTAAGTGGTAACAATATAGGTGATTCTTTGCCCAGCCTGCGAGATGATGAGGTGACCTAGGTTGTAGGAATTTAGTGTACATTGTTATATCAAGGAAGCAGTGATAGCCTAGTGGTTAGGGCGTCAGCCTCCTAATCAGATATCGGCGGTTCGAATCCGGGCACGCACCTCTGACTTTTCGGAGTTATGTGCGTTTTTAATACATTAAAATATCACTTGCTTCAACGGTCAAGGAAAACATCGTGAGACGATCTGCACGCCTGAGAGTTCTCCATAATGTTCTCAAAGGCGTGTGAAGTCTGCCAATCCGCACAGGGCCAGGGTGGTGGACTATGGCCAAACCCTTCTCATATTGAGAGGAGACCCGTGCTCTGTAGTGATACTCCGGTAATGGGTTGATCATGATGATGTTGTATTAAGAAACGTCAATTTAACTAAGTACGAAAATGCAGCTAATAAACAATACTGCAAGCCATAAAGTGGAAGTCGACGGATCATAAAAATAAACGAAACGCGATCTGCAACATTGTGCACGAAGCCTAGGCATCGCTGCCTGTATCGATCGCCGTTATATAACTCCCCCCTCGCCACCGCACTTCGCCCCGCAGAGATCCTCCAGCCATATCATTGTTGGAAAGTTCCGTAGGTGTCTCGTAGCTGCTGAAAATCTACGGAACCCCGGGTCTACGGCGCATAAGTTATCGCGCAGCCTGCCAACTCTCAGTATCCCAGTTGATTTCCAGACGCCCTAGTGTTCGCACACAGCTGAAACCGCCCTATTGTTTTGTTGTGACGTGATAAATGCTGTAAGGTAAGGCTTCTATATCTAGCTTTAACAACAGACACTTATTTCAGTGATTTCCAGTCAAACATTTGTGTAGGACTCTTTTTTATGGTCCAGAGGCAATTAAGTCCTTTGTGCGACGTAATGGTGACCTATTTAACCGACCCGACTATTTTTGTAATGGTAACATTAAAAATGAATCACCTGTTGAATAGACAGTTTGTTTTAGAAGGCTTTTTAGGTTACGCTAATGAGTGATCGGTATTCATGCGTTTACTTCTTATTTATAGTAGCTGTACACGTCAGGCGTTGCAATTCCACAAAAAAAAAAAACTATATTTTATATCGGTAGATTTTTTGACGTTTCCATACCATCTACCAAAGTTTCATCACAATCTGATTAATGGCTTGGGAACGAATTCAGGGAAATCGTGGTAATATTGATATTTATTATCATGAAACAAAAGGATTGCACAATTGTTCACGAGTATTTAAACAGTAATATTAGTTCACAGTTGAAATATCGGTCTTTTTCGTTTTACCTACAATATATAATAATATGGATTGTTCGTTTATTTTTTTGCATTTAACACAAATTTAATAGCGTGGGTAGGCGACGCGACTTAGAAGGGCGGGTTATAATGAAGAAATAAATATATGCGTAATATAGTTACTATTCATTAGGAGTTTTCGCGATGGAAATCGACTACTTAAAGTAAAATTGCTTTAATTTAAAATGCGCAAATCGCCAATTACTTAGTGGAGACTGTACGCTTTTAGGGAGGTCATAGTCTGAACCAATAGGCTATCACTGCTAAAGGAAGAAAGAAGATAGATAGATTGATTGACCTGCTTTATTTCACACCATTAAATTATATATAATATTTTAAAATCTTAAACACAGTTAATTTATAATTTATCCGTTAAGGAAATAAAATAGCCGCAACTGTTAATATATAGATACGAGTATATCATTCAAAATAACATAATTAAAAATGAAGAAAACAAAATAATCGTATTTCATTAAAGTTATGAATTTACGATTATTTTATATTTAATTTTCGCGGCGATTTATTTTGACACTAATGATAATTACTAATTTAATTTCATAAATTGGGCAAGTAAAATTGAAACTTTCGCGAGAATTAGAATTAAGGGATAAAATGCAGTACATTTTTTTTTATTACTTTTTTAAAGTTTTGTAAAGGTTTAGATATTTTCGGGCTCAAATCAAAACTGTATTTTTTATATAAGTTTAAATTATCAAATTGAGTAATTTACACACACAAAAAGCTATTTATTGAAAATGAATTCAATGATGGTTCCCACGCATATAAGAATTATTATACCAGGGCAACATAAAGTGTCAGATATCGATACACTAAATGCATTGCAAGTTTAACCTATTCGGTTGAAGTGATTATAGTTTGTGTGTGATCTCACATCAAGGCTACCATACATACCAGCTTTAATGTAATAGGTACCTGGTACAAGGTAAACATAACATGCTTTCTAATTCCATTATTTCTTTTAAATTGAAAGATGCTGATGTATTTTTTCCAAAACAATTCATATAACGTATTTCGGTATTTTTGGTAGATAATAATTGTAAATCGACGTCAAAAGGAGGTTCTATAAATCGGTCAAGCGTGACTAATAATTTAAACACCATTATGAGTTTGCATGGAGTATCAGATTATTGTGAGAGTTTAAAAATTACTCATATACGGAGTCGTAATAGTTGTGTATACTGTTTATTGTTGCACTATTAAGTTATGATTAAATCATAGCTTTATAATCATTATCAACTCATTATCAGCCAAGTACGTACGGACGGGCCTTATCATGAAAAGGGTTGTTATGCCAAGTGCAGAATGGTAGACTTCACTTTCACACACACGACTTTCAGAACGTGGAAAAATATCGAAAAGCTATTTAAAAGTATATAAATTTTTTCCATAGATTTCAGATCACGTTCGCAATATGGTAAGTTGAGTACTTATGATGAAATTCCGGACATTTTATATGTAAATGTATGAACAAAGTGAGCCGAAATTAAACTGAAGTTACTGGAATGATTCTGTTTACTGTAAATTCTCAGGATAATAGGGTCAACTCGACATTTAGGCGTTTCCTTGGGGAAAAATTAGTTACCTTGATTTGTTGTTTCCACGAGTTTCGCTTGCCGTAACGTTTTAAGTAAACATAAAAACTCATGTCTTATTTAAACAACAAACAGAAAACTTTGACCGTGTGGATAATGTTAAAATGCCCCGTGGTAAATGTTTAATTTTCCGTAATAAAAATAATAATCTGAAAGAAATTTTTCAGCTACAAATCTACAAATCTTGTTAAGTTGTAGGTATATACGGGTATATTTTAGCGTAACGGATTCAACTATTTAGTAAATTTTAGTATTTAGAAATACATTACAATACAATACAATACATTACAATACATTGCAATAAATTACAATACCTTACAATACCTTTATCTGCCGCTTGGGTAACCTCAACAAGCATTAGTAGTAGCGTGCACTACATATTAAATTGAAGCACTGCCTACCCAAGAAGCCTCCGAAATGAAACATACGAAATCAACGTTAGCTTGGTGTTATTGAAAACATACTTAGACATCCTGCACTACATACATGCTTAAAATAATTGCCTATCCTAAATACAAGATCTCTAATATAGGGATACCACTACTACTGAGCATTAGTATCGGAATTAGTGTGACTCTGCAAAAAAAACTTTTGAGAAGTTAAACAATCACAATATGATCCATTACGGAAGAACTTATAGTAAGTCTTAATGCTTAAACTGTTAGTTGAATTAAAAAACAAATATTTCAATATTATTAGACAAATATTTAAAAAACAAATATTTTATATTAATATTAGGCAAAAATCGTGCGAAACCCCGCATGCCTTAGAGTTTCTCCTCAATGTTATCAAAGGCGTGTGGAATTTACCAATACGCACTTGAAATTGAGGTGGAGTACGGCTTCAAGACCCACGCTCTGTAGTTGGCTGGTAATTACTTCATATTGATAATTATGGTGATACTTAGAACTGGTAATGTTTTAGGATCAAAGGAAATGAAGATTTTGTGGTTGTTGGTGCTCACCGCCTTCGCGGTGGCATGCACCTCAGCCGATCGGGGCGGCTCCTTACGTGGGGCCCTCGAGGCTTTGCAGAGGCGACAACGCAGCCGCATTCAAGGCCAAATACCTCCACCGGACTACGTGGAGTCGCTATATGAATTCGTTCCACCCCAAGCCTATCCTGGTACTTACATTTTTTGACGACCGTTGGCGTTGCGCGTGTTCTGTCGAATTATAAAGTTAGAGGTCCCAATTTCCGACTCGAATCTGGTCTGGTAGGCGGCTTCGGCCGTGGCTACCTACCGACATAAACGTGTCGTCAAGCGATTCAGCTTTACGTTACATTTTAAAATATCTTTGCATTATTACTAAAGGGAGATTCAATGTGCATTGTGCTCGCTGAATCTAAGGGGCCATAAATGAATTAAATGTCACTAAACAATCTTTTTCATAAATTTAATATGTAATTTGACATTGACATCGTTAATTTATTGAAAATTAAATGTTACTTTTCCCGTTAAAAATGTAGGTGTCGTAAATTATTTTGTTATGCTCATACTACACTTTATCTTTTCAAGAACCTGATTATGGCGAAGATGTAGAAGATATGGACGAGGAACCTACACCAAAATATATTGTGAAGGTTTTAGGAAACGAAAGGCCTTCCGAAGCTTACGAGTACAAGATAATAAAGAAAAACTCAGCCTTCAACGGACCCAATATTAAACAAGAATCACCTTTCCGCGAACGTAGCCAGCATTCAGATAATGATAGGCTTCGTGATCTGTTCATGGATAGAAACGAAGGCGAAGAAAACAGCAATGCTTTGGAAAATAAAGAAGAGAATGATGCCGAATACGCAGTACTTCTGGGTCAGCTTTGGTCAAAGTATAAAAATAACAAAGCTCGAACTGAAAATGCTGATAATGCTCCTCAAGGCGTCGTGAAATTGTATAAAGAAAAAATTGTCAAGAAGCGATTTCCAAATAACTGGGGCCCAATAGCATTCAAACGTAAACGTAGCCCAGAATCGGAGTTTGAGCGATCAATTTTAACGGATACAGAAGCAATTAAAAAACCGTTAGAAAATCTGAATCCAATTGATCCAAACAACTCATATGAATTGCCCGAAGATGATAAAGATGATATGCGAGAAGAATATGCTATTGCATTCCAACCAATCGATGAAGATGGCCTTACTGATTTAGCAGATGAAGATCAATATGGATATGATTCTATTGAAAAACGTTTTCCGATATCAAAACGAAGCAGTGGACCATATAATTTTAACGGTCAAAAGAAAAGGTTTGCTTCTGACCAGGGTGAACATGATAATTCTAAATCATTTAGGAGCAGTGCAGGGACTGATCCAAAAATAATTAATGATTTATCAAAAATATTTGGAGATTCAAACCATGACACTATAAAAACTACAGTCAAGCGAAGTAGTGAATATGTCGAGAGTTCTCATGATACGAAGCCTCCAACACTTTTAATTGAAAACCATAACCACACTCAAAATATGAATGAGACTCAAGACAATGATCACAACGTCGACGGCTATAGTCACAATATGCACCCTCCTGTGATATCTAGCAAGGAATATGAGTATGACCATAACCATAATCATTCTGATGATCATAAACACACTCATGACCACTCGCAGCGCGACCATTATCATGTCAACGAAAGTGAGAAGCCATTAAAAATTATTAAGAAATCAATTGACTGGTCCGACTATTTCGGAATCGACAAAAGACTACAAAAATCTGTTTCCTTTGTTAACAAGCTAAATGAAGATCGATTGAAGAAACAGTACTTTGATACATTTAATAAGGAAGTCATATATCCATTAAATTCATTTGGGAAACACAGTTTTGCAAAAAGAAATTACGTTCAAGCTAAACCTAATAAGGGATCAGAAAATCAAATGAATCAGATACAATCTCCTGCGGTTAGTGATGAAAAGAGGAATTCTGGTTCCGATAAGGAATCAAAACTGGATAATATTGATAAGAAACTAAGAAACATGGAAGGATTGATTGTTGATGAAGCATTACACTATTCAAATATCGGCGAAGAACTTGATTCAAAGGAAGAACAGGAAATGAAAGAAAAGTTACTTTCTCGTTTAGCTGCAGCTTACAGTTTGGAAAAAATGCGAAAAGCCCTAAAGGATTTTAAGCAAAGTCTGCAATTGCAAAGGAATTCTGCGGGTATGCGTTCCACCCCTGACCAAACTGAAGCAAAAGATAAACGAGTGGCTATCAAAAAAGAAAAAGTCGTTTTGAGCAACGAAATACCAACACTGGCTAACGGTAATGAAAAAAATGAAGATTTTGAAGAAGAACAAGGGGCTGGACATTATTTAAATGGCAAAATTGAAGAGCAGTTATCAGAAGGATATATGGGGGGCAGTGGAAGACATCGTATTCCAGTTTTGTCGACTGGTCAGTATAGATACGCATAATATAGGTATCAGTTTTCATTTGAATCTTAAACTAACCACCATTTTTTTTGCTACAGTGAGTTCGTCAGGAGCATGCCCAGTTTTGGCAAAGATTGTGCAAAGATGCCGTGGTGTTGATTTACTGGCTGGAGATCGTGGACAACTATTCCTTCCTTTGTGCAGTCTGCATCAGATTTGTTATCTTTGCGTGAGTACAACACATCGATTTGCTCTCGGCTTGTCCAAAAATTGTTCTAAGTAATAATTTAATGGTTTTGTTTTCAGGGAGAAGCGCCACCGACAACCTGCGACTTGGTATTCCTCTCCGAAGCGGATTCTACGTGCGAGGGTGATATGAGTTGTCAGCGAGCTGCTCGTTCGGCGCTCATGGCTCTGAGGGAACTACATGATAATTTGGCTGACGAACTAGATGGTGAATGCGAAGCCAGCCCTTGTCTCCAAGCTACATTAAAGCTTAATTTGGGATGGCAAAGAGCACTGCAGCGATAAAATATTCAAGGCGACCGATATTTTTGAAGTAACAAGCCATGTTCAATGATCTCAGCAAATTGTATATCATAATAGAAGCGAAGCATAACTAATGAGTTTAAAAACTCTATATTTAAAAGCTTCTCTTTTAATATTAAAGTATATAATGGATAAAGCATTATTCTCATAATAATTTTTGAATATTTAAATATTTGTATTTTTTCTAAATGTTACTTATTGCTAGAGTTCACATTAAACTATTTGTTTTCAACTCCAAACCCATATGCGCTTAACCAGCCAAAAGCGCATGTAGGTTTAACTTTTCTATTGTAACTGATATCCGTCTAATGTATACTTATCTTCTTGCTATTTATATAAGTTATGCATTATTTAGTCTTTCAGTTAGATATTCCTAATCATAGTCTGGATAATACTTAGCTTACTTAAATTGTTTTGCATTGCTACTTTATAGTTTGTTACAAACGTTAGATGTACTTGGTGAGTCAGAACAATACGAGGTGATTTCTCGGATGCAATGTTTATGGGTGTTTGGAAAAGTATCTCTATCGTTGTTAAATATTTACTAGCATTATATACAATGTTTCTTTAAATGTGTCAACGTTAAATAGGTATTATATTAATTAAAATTAACTATATAATAAACGTAAATTAAAATTTTAAAAATCTACATATGGATTAAAATATAGAGATATTTATAAGACACAATAAAGGAGGTTTAAATAATAATACAAAATATAAACACAAATTTTAAACGTTAAACGTTTTTAACGTAAAATATGAATTGGAAATTTGGAATAAATTTACATAATTTATTTATACATGTATCTATGATCGTTAATTATAATTAACGAATATACATAAATATGTATTCCGTTTTATGGCGGTATTTGGTAACACCGGTGGCTTGGGATGTTGATAAAGATTTTAGATGCAAAAAAATACTACAATATCTCTTGACATTATCAATAATGGTGAGCAGGTTTTATATATTATTACGTATAACAAAAACTCTAAATCCTATTACTGGGCGCTCACTTCTAGTCCACCCGCTTTTTGTGGACTGCTATTGTAGGAAGAAGACTCTTGGATGATGTCAGCACAAGTAGCACTAGTGCACCAATCTAGACTATACTAGGACAATAAAAATTGCTTTCCAAGACTCATTTAGTCTAAATTCTATGGACACGAAGTCTTGGAAAGCCTTAGAAAGATCTAAATAGGCTTTCGTGCATTTAAGGTTTTTTAAAGATAAGGGAGAAGTGGGAAATTGGAGCCATATAGAACTAACTTGCAAAATGATTTATTCTTTAACACTCATATTCGTAATATTTATTATTACTCACCTACCAATAAATCTAAAACTGTTGCAATTAATATAAAGCAGAAAAAAAACTGACATCTTTTTATCTTCTATATGTTATTGCAGAATTATAGTTAATTAGAAAAGTGAATACTATGAGTTATATTTATTCCATTGTATTTTTTGTAAATCCATAATTAATTAATGGGTTTTTAAGAAGTTTAAACGTAAAGATTGTTCCTTAAACAACCCATTAACGGCCTACTACAAGGCACGGTTCTACTCACAGAAAGAGACCCCGTGACCCCGTTGAACCTACAGACAAAGACGTGTCGCTAAGCGTTTTAGCGTTCCGGCACAATGTCGCGTAGAAATCAATTAGGAGTGTGGGTTTACGATACCCCTAACAGGCTAGCCCGCTACCATCCCAGACTGCATCATCACTTACCACCAGGTGAGATAGCTGTCTATGGCCAACTTGTAGTGTATAAAAAAGTACATGCAATAGTCCGCCACGGTGGACTATGTAAAGTTAAGAATATTTTGTTTGGAAACGTTTTTATACTGGCTTCCATTACCCACCCACTGGTTTTAGCCTGTCTCCCGCTTGAGCTGAAAGAAGCTATCTGTTTCCCATGTCTTCCGAGCCAAATATGGCAAGATTGTTACACAACACTTGAAGTATCTGCAATGCCAGCTCTTATACGAAATAAAATTTATATAAAGTAAATAAAATTGTAGCCATAGTAACATTTAATGAGTCATTTTATTAGACGAAGTTTTTGAATTTTGCCAGTGAAAATGTAACTTAAATGTTATCACTTTATTAGTAAAATGTTCAAGCTCATGGTAACACATTAAATATAAATGGTTTCAAAATGGTTTGTTTCATTTATCCACCTTCTCCCACATAAAATGACATGGTCGGAATGTATATAGTTGGTATGGTGTGCCCTAATTAAAATATTCATTTTCATTAATATACAGTACATCATATAAAAGCCCTGACCGGGTCTCATGTCTGTAAGATATGAAAGCAAATAAATAAATAATACATTAATAATAGTATTCTAAAAATAAAAATAAAAAGCTTATAAGTGTGTCTTTACATCCGTTTAAGTCTTATGATCAGCGATCGTATAATAGAAAACAAAAACGTGCGCCTAAATATTTTGATGAAATAATATTCATGAATATACGCTATGAAAGTAATATATTAAAAAAAGGTTACACGTGAAAGAAATATCGATATTTTTTAGTTTATTTTAAAAGTAATTTTCACTTATGAATAATTACTGAAGGCAGTTAGAAAATTTATAATTACTGGATTTACTTGAATCTGAAATGCGAATAATTTTTCGTTCCACATATAAAATACTGCGAATATCAACTTTTAATGAAACCCACTCTTCCAACGGGGTTCCTTCGTAAATATGACTTATTTAGTCAAACGAGTAGCAACAGACTAAACCCACTGTAAGATAGATACATAATGGCTTCTTAGGAACCCGACACAAAATTATTTAGGATATCTTAATCTTACAGTTAGACAAAGCTGTTTATTGTAGTGACGCATGTTTCTGTAGTCTGGCCCATGGAGAAAACACTATTAATATTTATAAAAAGTAAAATAGATTTTGTGGTGTTTTCTTGCTCTCTGAATTAAGTTACTTAGTGCTCTGGTGTTTATTACACAATATTATCTTTTTCCACAGTCTATTGGCTCTTTATAATCGATAATATTATGTTATATCTGATAATTATATTGGCAATGTCACAATTATTAATATTGTAGAATTTAACAGGTTCTTAAATGACTTTCATTTAATGAATTTAAATTTAAATTAAAAGAATTGGAGACATTCATAAAAAACATCTTTATTTCGTTAAGAAGCTGTTTAGAAAGAAGAGGCACCAGTCAAAGTAGTTTGTGCATGATAATCTTTCTTCGCCTCTTACATACCAATTTTGCGAGGCGGTCTTAGTCGGCGAGTATTTCCAGAATTTTAATAAATGTGCTTAAATCCTAAATTGTATTTCTTTGAAAATAGAAAGCTTATTAAATTATAGCTTTCCATGTTTCGGTGTTTTATAACGGGTAAAGCAACGAAACCTTTAGTTCGATTACAGAACAAAAAGAACTGCATAAATCGGTCACAAAGGTACATACACAGAATAACATGTACGTCAGTGATAATAGCAATTACTTATCTATTGATAACAAGCCGCGCGATTGAATTGTATCGATAACACAGTATAGTAATGTATTGACAACAAATAGCATCCTAATTAAAGAAATTTTACAATTGATCAGTGTTCATAGTTTGTATTTGTAGTTATGGCTCTCTCGAGGAATGGCGATAGGGGA
Source organism: Lasiommata megera (assembly GCA_928268935.1). Lineage (NCBI taxonomy): Eukaryota > Metazoa > Arthropoda > Insecta > Lepidoptera > Nymphalidae > Lasiommata > Lasiommata megera. The sequence continues at coordinate 16,768,452 of OV743308.1, read as the reverse complement.
ATAGATAATCCAGTTGCGACTGAAGGTAATACTCAAACATATTTTCTTAAGTTATATATATTTTTTAATCTCTGTGTTATTTTGTATGTCAAGTATTCCCGAGTGAATTACACTACTATGTATTTTGTATATGTACGATCCTACAGCTATTATTTTGCTATCAAATAATTCATAGAAAATGTTATCAATAGATATTTTTATCGCTTTAATGATACTATTAGGATATGTTACGAAATAGAAAGCTGTGTTAGTCACAGTTCGTAGTATCATGTACTGTATAACACTCGTATGTTTACACAAATGCATAATAAAAGAGTTTATTGTGTTTATATAATATGTAGTAAGCTGAGATATAGCCTAGTGGTTAGGACGTCCGCCTCCTATTCAGAGGTCAGGGGATCGAACCCGGGCACGCACCTCTAACTTTTCGGAGTTATGTCCGTTTTTAAGCAATTAAAATATCACTTGCTTCAACGGTGAAGGAAAACATCGTGAAGAAACCTGCATGCCTGAGAGTCCTCCATAATGATCTCAAAGGCGTGTGATGTCTGCTAAACCGCACATGGCCAGCGTGGTGGACTATGGCCAAACCCTTCTCATATTGAGAGGAGACCCGTGCTCTGTAGTGAGCCGAGAACGGGTTGATCATGATGATGATGATATAAGATAAAGATAAGATAAATACTCTTTATTGCACACAAACTTTAAAGAAACAACAATACAAAAACATTTAACACATAAGTATGCAAAGGCGGTCTTATTGCTTCAGCAATCTCTTCCAGACAACCCTTGGGGAAAGAATTAATTAAAGAATGAGGGTAATGGCGCAATTCAAAACAAAATAAAATATCAATAAATATAATATATAATATATAAATATATACTTTTATATATAAATAAATATATATCAGTACACATAAACTATTCATTTATATGGCATTTAGAAAAATAAAACTTTCTAAGTCGACTTTTAAAAATGTTTAACGATTTCGAACTTCTAACATCAATAGGCAAATTATTCCACAGCAGCACGGCATTAACAGTGAATGACTTCCCATAACCTTTACAGTGACTACGGGGACATACTAGCTTATTATCCGAGCAAGAGCGCAATGTAACATCACGGTCCAAATCACTTAAAAAAGAAAAGCGCTCTTTAAGGTAGGAAGGAGTGTGCGGAGCATATAGAATATTATAAAGAAAAGAAAGAAGATGGAAATTTCGACGAAATCTTATTGGAAACCACTTGAGACGAGCACGGTATTCGCTGATACGGTCAAATTTTCTTAAGCTAAATATAAATCGAATGCAGAGATTTTGCAAACGCTCCAGCTTGTTTAGCAACTCCTCACTCAGATCAGTGCAGCAGACGTCAGCATAATCTAATATAGGCAACAGAAGAGTTTCAGCTAAGGCTATCTTTGTTTTTATTGGTAGGAGATTCTTCCATCGTTGCAAAGAGCCGATTCCAGCAAAGACGCGCTTACTGATCTGGTTAACCTGAGGCACCCAAGATAACGAGGAGTCAATAAACAAACCAAGGTTTTTAACAGTTTCACTGAATTGCAAGATCGAGTTATCCAAAACAAGCGGATAAAAGGCTAAAGAGTCAATTTTACGGGTCTGCTTAGGGTTACCGACAATGATAGCCTGAGACTTACTAGCATTGATAGTCAGCCCGTGGGATTTACTCCATGAACTGATATGATACAGGTCTTCATTTAATTTATTAATTCCAGAAACAATATCATCTGCTGGAACAGAAATATAGATCTGTAAATCGTCAGCATAAAGATGAAATGAAGAATAAAGGGAATTGGAGATCGAGTTAATAAACATGGCGAAAAGGAGCGGTGAGAGCACACCTCCTTGAGGAACGCCAGCATTGAGAAAAGAAAAAGAAGAAAAGTTATTATCAACTCGAACACATTGCTGACGGTTACATAGGTACGAACGAAACCAGTCAACCACCTCCTGGGAAAAATTGAAGGACTTGAGAATAGATAACATGATATCAAAATCAACCGAATTAAAGGCATTACTGAAGTCTAAAAGGACAATTATTGTAACAAGTTGGTTATCAAGGCCAAATCGAATATCGTCACAGATCTTAGTAAGCGCTGTAGTAGTACTATGCCCAGGTCTAAAACCGGACTGAAAGGAATTAAGAAGATTATTACAAGATAAGTAAAGACGCAGTTGAGAGGAGACTATACGTTCAGCAACTTTAGATAAGAAGGGAAGAATAGAAATTGGTCGAAAATGAGAGTAAGACGAAGGGTTACGAGTCTTCGGAACTGGTATAACATACGCTGAGCGCCACACACTAGGGAAGGTACTAGTGGAAAAGGAGTAATTAAAAATGTGACAAAGAATCGGAGTTACTTTTTCCAAAACAATTATAATCATTTTTCGACTTATACCATCACAACCAGTTGCATCAGATTTAATAGCCAATATGTTTTTTTTTATATCATCAGGAGTGACTTGCTTAAAATTAAAAGGAGAAAAATTGGGAGGAACCAATGCATTAATACGGCTTAACGTGCCAGCCTTAATATGATCATCGATCAATTCTACCGCAGTGAAGTGGCTATTTAAGTCGTTCAAGTTGACATTACTAATTGTTTCATTTCGTTGCTTCCCGATCCCGAGCAAATTAAGGAACTGCCAAGTTTTAGCAGTGTCACTGTTGTCAATCGTTTTGTGAATATAATTACGTTGGGCATCTCGACAAAGTTTACTGCAATGGTTCCGAAGTTTTTTATACTTAACGAAATACGCATCTGTCGGATTCAATTTATATTTAGCCTTAGCTGAGTTACGTTTAGCCATAGCAATTCGAATTTTATCAGTAAGCCATGGGGCGGGCAAATGCTTTAGCTTTATTGGCCGCAGCGGCGCATGTACGTCAAAAATATCAATCAGCATTGAATTGAACAAATTCATTTTATCATCTACTGTAGAAGCACCAAAGATAGCGTCCCAGCAAATATTATCAAGGTCCTGCATAAAACTATCATTGTTGAAGTGCCTGAAGCTGCGCCTCATGACTATTGTCGGCTTCGCCTTAGGTGGACGTATTTTATATGAAACATATACAAGATCATGGTAAGAGAATGCTTCGGCTGGGTATTGACCATGAGAATTAACATGATCTTTGGAGGATACCAAGATTAAATCAAGCCAAGAAGGAGCACAATTAGGGAAAAAGTGAGTAGCGGCAGACGGGAGTAAGTGCAGATTGGAACTATTAATAATACCAGACAAGCGTTTGGCTCGCACATCACCTTTAAGCAGACACGTGTTAAAATCACCCATTATGATAGAATGGTCAAAAGTAGGTACAAACTGTTCTAGAAGAGTTTCAAAGGAAGGAAAATAATTAACATGTAAAGAAGGACTATAGTATACGCCGAGAAGCAATTTACGTTGACCAAACAATACTTCAATGAAAATATGCTCAGCGGTTCCTGAGTAAGAAGACGGTGATTTGTCCAAGATAGTAAAGGGAATATGGCTACGAAGATATATAGCCACTCCCCCACCACCTTTGCCAGTGCGATCGTTACGAATCAAGTGGAAACCTGGAATAGAATAGGATGTAGAAGGCAAGCAAGGTTTAAGGAACGTTTCAGATACAAGGATAGCATGGATGTTATTGTTATTATCAAAAGTTGAAAGAAGATCGGAATAGTGTGACGGTATACTTTGAGCATTAATATGAATGACATTAAAGTTTTTGGAAAAGGGAGATAAAGCCAAGTCAAGAAAGGAGCATAGCGGTAATGATGCGCTGTGGAAACTGTTATCAGAAGAGCCAGAAGCCGAAAAAAAGTCGTTGTGATTGTCGAAACTGTCAGATATATCACTATTAGCCATAACAATATAAAAAAAAAAAAAAAAAAATATATATATAAGCAAGAAAAAAAAAATATATATATATATAAATATAATGTAATCCTCTAACAATTTACTATATAATATAGAGCACAAAAATGTACTATATAATATAGAGCATAAAAATGCACCAGTAAATAAAGAAGAGAATGCTTAAATTAACAAATCCAAAACAAAGCAATTATAAAGAAAAAATAAAATATATATATATATATATATAAAAAAGAAGAAAAACAATAGAACACAACAATTTAGCACAAAACGTTAACTTTAAACGTTAGACATATTTATAAGTAATAACGCTTACTAGAGCAAAGAGCATACATACATTACTTAAGTAAGCGGTAGAAAATAATTGTCAATTTTTAACCAGTATATTCAAAGACATGATTCATGACATTGACAGCTGTCAACAACAGTAATTATTATATTAAGTATATAACTATTATTTTTAGTTGACCTACATATTAAGTAAATTATTAAAGAACCGCTTTTTATATAAGTTTAGATAAGTATAATAACATTTAGCTATATCTAGAACAAACAAGCAATTAGTACAGACCATAAGAAACAACTATGAGTAATACAAAAATAACAAGAACAAGAGATACCAGCACGCGAAGTACTATTTCCTGGCAGCCCTCTTGGCTCGAGGTAGCTGTGGAACCTTAGATGACACTGGGGCAACCGAAGGAACAGCTGAAGAAGTCGCTTGCGCAGGAGTCAAATCAGCCGGGGCAGGGATTGTATCAAGCTCCCCTACAGAACGGATCCGATGACGCGAGCCATCATGGCCAATCACATAGATGTGTCCTTCCTTCGTCCAGCACTTAGTGACTCCAAAACGCTGGCGAGCCGCTACAAAAACGTCATGGCGCTCCTTAGTAAGGAACTCAGACAATGTGATACCTGAGCCCCTAAGGCTAGTCTTAGCATGCCACACTTTATTGCGAAAAGATAAGTCCTGGAACTTGATGAGGACAGCTCTGGGCTTGTCAGCTTTAGTGCGCCCCAAACGATGACATCGACTGACACATTCAGAGTTAACTGGCAATTTAAGATGGTCAGTGAGTAATTTAGAAGCAGCACATACAGTGTTCTCATCCTTTGTCTCCGGAATGCCATGAAGCAATAATATCTTACGCCGGCTTCTCATCTCTAACTCATCAGTGGCCCTGTATAAAAGTTGTACTTGAATTTGAAGCCCCTCAAGTGCTGTAAGTACAAAACTTCTGAATGAATTAAATTGAGCCGCAATGTTGGACAGAGGGCTAGTAGCTGGAATTGCACCTTGAAGTTGCCGCTGGAATTCATCCATTCTTTCTTTGAAGTGTGTCCCAAGTTCTGTCATTGATTGTTTTATTGAGTCCATGATGAATATGTGTAGTGTTTGATAGTGCTAGTTACTAGGTTATACCACAAGTGCAAGACACTATAAATCACTTTGGATTATTATAAAGGAAACTTAAACTGGTAGGTAAAAGAAGTTTTAGCACATTTTCACACTATAATAACTGTTTAATTACTTAAAAATCGAAATAAATAGAAGGAGCAAACCAAAACATGTGTTTACAATTTGACTGCCTACCCACCAAAAAAAAAATATAATAAATATATGTACTTATTTTTATATATTTTCTTTGTTCTACCAAAACAGATTTGAATGTATGTTAAAATACTTATATTGCACATACACCAGGGCTATTATTAAAAAAAAAACTATGTCTGCTACTTGTTTGAGTATTAACGAATAAAATAAAATAGAGGTAGTAGAGTTAAGTAGACATAAATTCATATTCAGGACATTCAAATGGAATAACAAAGTCTTAATTCTCATATACTCGTAAGCTGGTTGAAAAGTCAGTTTTCTCTCTGTAAATACGAGTAGGTCTGTCTGGTGGGAGACTTCGGCCGTGGCTGGTTACCATCCTACCGACAAAGACGTGTCGCCAAGCGATTTCGCGTTCCGGCACGATGTCATGTAGAAACCAATTAGGAGTATGAGTTGACCATACCCCTAACATGTTAGCCCGCTAACATCTTAGACCGCATCATCACTTACCATCAGGTGAGATGCAGTCAAGGGCTAACTTGTGGTGAATAAAAAAAAAAGGTACTACGTTAAATGGTTAAATAGAACCTATTTTTATTGGTTTATGATTTTGTTTTCAGATGATGGTCGAACGACAACGCCCGCGTTAGTAATCAACATACAACCGCAATCGCAAGGTAATGTGTTAAAAATATTAATTTAAACTTCTATTATACGCTAGGTGTACCTGGGCCTCACTTAGCAATGGCTTAGACTGATTATTTCACTTTTCCGTGATATTACAAGTTCACACAAAAGCTCTTTAATAGAAATGTAATTTCGTGTGTTTAAAATCAATCCATTGTCTACTGTATCCATGGACAGAGTTATATTGCTTCAAGCAATAAGAATTCTTTTCTAAATTAACTATCGCATTAAATTTTGCGGTGAAGAAAACAGCCTGCTGGCGGGAGGCTTAGGCAGGGCTAGTTACCACGCCTCCCATTAGATCCCGTAACCTCCCACTGTAGATCCTTGAGCCTCCCATAGTTTCTTCCATCTCTGGGCAAACAGAACCTAATAACATATTTTGTAAAGAGTCATCAGCTTCAAGAATCTCTTTATTTTTACCCATGTAGAATAATCAGCGTATATATCTATTCAACATTTGGCTTCAAGTGTAATACATTGTCATCATGATCAACCCATTACCGGCTCACTACAGAGCACGGGTCTCCTCTCAATATGAAAAGGGTTTGGCCATAGTCCACCACGCTGGCCATGTGCGGATTAGCAGACTTCACACGCCTTTGAGAACATTACGGAGAACTCTCAGGCGTGCAGGTTTCCTCACGATGTTTTCCTTCACCGTTGAAGCAAGTGATATTTTAATTGCTTAAAAAAGAAAATAATAATACATTAATACATTATTATACCTGAGAAATTACCTGTATACCTTAAATCCATTTTCATTTATCCTTTAATAGAAAGTAATCGAGCTGAGCTTCCGGTCTCCACAACGGGCTGGCAGTCCAATAGCACCAGAGGACAATTTATCCCAATACACGGCCTGGATTTCCTCATTGGTGCTTCTAGTTTACAAATCCAACAGACTGTGGAACTGGTTGAGTGTTAGTACTTAATACTTGTAATCTTTCTTGCAATAATATGAAAATCATGTCATTGAACTTCGTGTAAAAACCTAGATAAATACGCTAATTAAATTGGAAACCTTTTCCAGAAATATCACTGAACTTATAACAATGTCCTCGTGGCGTCCATTGTTATTGCTATTTTTCGTGGACCAATCACTGGCCACCGTTTTGGCAGAACCAAAAGATGGCGGCACGACATGATGACAACCTCCTTGATACATTCATAATAATATTCTAGCCAAGTTTATACTCTTTTATATCATGTGATATACAGATTAATAACATTTTAACCCTTGCAAACAACTTGTAAAATATATGTCTTAATTAATAAATACATCATGATGAATATATATATATATTAGATAGCAGATTGAATTAAATACCGCCATTCCTATCGACAGAGAGAGTAGGAAAAGGAGAATACCACTAAATTCAATCTGGTATCTGAAGATGTTGCATTAGATTGATTATTAATATCGGCCAATGTACCTTATTAATCTGTCATAAGTGCCATTCCATTCCCATTTCGCCATTTCAGTAACTGCCAGGGTGGAATCAGAAAACCGTTACATAGTGAGAGTCCCGAAAGGCGAAGCTCTGTACATAGCCAGCGAAGTGTCGAATTCCACTCAGCGATGTTTGTGCGGTACGGGACGAGGGTTTGTGATGCATCTCCATGACAATACGAGGCAAGAAGCTTTGGTGCTGCACAGGCGACTCGCTGCTGCGTCTTGTTGGTTTCCTTGTAGATTACAGGTAAACCAACTATGTTCATCTATGTGCCTTTGTTTAAATAATACCAATGAATGTTCTTCTTACACCCTAACCCTCATATTCTCTTGTGTCTTTATCTATATATATAAAAGCGAAAGGTCACTTACATACTGATTAAACACGAGATCTCAAAAACTATTGTACGTATAAAGCTATAATTTAGCAAGTAGGTAGTTGATAGTTAAGAGATGTCAGCTAAGAAAGGATATTTGGCAATTCCACCCCTAAGGGAGTAAAATAGGGGTTTGAAGTTTGTATGAATGTGCTATGTTTTTTAATTTAGAGACACGAAAGTCGGCAATTTGACATTTGCCTGTAGCTAACTTTCTGAAGCAGGGCATTGGCCGCACGGGAAACCTCAATCTCACGGGAAATTAGCAATTCTAAGCAAGCTAAAAAGAATGACCACACTTAAAGAAAGGTTTCCGAGAATCTCCCAGGTGTGCGGTTAGACGAGTTCGTGTGGGTGCGTTTTATTTTAAGATAGACCTTTGAATAGTAGATTGAAACTCTAATATTTCCTATTAGATGATGCTACAGTGTTATAAGACTGGTGAATGGTTAAAATTAATTTCGGTGTCGGTGGTATGTGTACTATTGCTCAATTGGCAAAGCATTCAGGCCGCGATTGCTAGGTTCATATCCCAAAGGTTCTATGTATTTTAATATATTATATTTATATGGAGATTTAAATCTTTGGTTGTCTGGAAGAGATCGCTATATAGCGATAAGGCCGCCAAATTGTATACTACTGTAACTGTGTTATTTTTTGTCTTTTTTGTTTTTTTTTCCTATCTTGTTTATTTCTATTCATTCATTCATTCATATAAATATATTTGCATTTTAAGTTTACTCTAGTTGCTTAACTATTTTATAGAATCCTTCGTCTGTATATAAATCTTTGTTATCAATCTGTAATCTCTGCACTGTAAATTAATCACTTCACAGGAGATGAAGGTAATCACACCTCCGGGAGACTACATTGGCAGGATACATCAACAGTGGACATGGGTGGTGCCATTCTACTTGGTGCGTGACGCTAGTGACGACGTGTTGTTCGTCATCGAAGGGCCACTGGGCTGGAGGCGCAAGTCATTACAACTCTCGGAATTTAAGGTGCTTAAGTTTATTGTTCAGTCAATTTACGAGACTTACCATAGAAAGAATACGGCAAGGGATTGCTAGTAAGCAACCCACAGAAGCCTGTTATAAATGTGAATGGAAGTTTGTTGTATGAAACTTTTTACACATATACTTTGAGGTATAAGAAGTAAAATAGGATATTTATTAATGTATTTATTTAAAAAACTCTATTGCACATATTAAACATAAGAAAAAGAAAGGAAACAAACATAATATAAAAGCAAAAGTCGACCTCATCACTAAAAGCGATATCTTCCAGGCCACTTTATTGAAAGAAGCCGACAGATATATAGAGGCGGGAAATCCCAACACTTATACATATATTAAATATTTTTTATTTAAAAAGAATATTTTAGTTATCATATTGATTCATTTCTATTGTAATGATCTCTCATATTTATTTAATGGCATCAAAGACGCAGGTAAAAGTTAGCTCAGTATTACTTTCAACTCGAATTGAGTGAATATTCTGTCTGACGATCAGCGTCAGATGGACGGGCATACAGGAAGCGGAGTGTTTCTCGGATATTTCTTGGCATTTCATGAATCACTTTGATGTTTAAGCACAAATTACAATTACAATCAATCACTGACTAACTAAGTTTACTGACAGTATTGTTCCCGCAACTAACGTGGCCAAGAAAACTTAACTCGCCAATCTATCAAAGTACGGATTACAGAAACGATCGCGGATTATTTGGTAATTATCATCATGATCAACCCATTACCGGCTTACTACAGAGCACGGGTCTCCTCTCAATATGAGAAGGGTTTGGCCATAGTCCACCACGCTGGCCATATGCGGATTGGCAGACTTCACACGCCTTTGAGAACATTATGGAGAACTCTCAGGCGTGCAGGTTTCCTCACGATGTTTTCCTTCACCGTTGAAGCAAGTGATATTTTATTTATTTAAAAACGCACATAACTTCGAAAAGTTAGAGGTGCGTGCCCGGATTCGAACCGCGGACCTCTGATTAGGAGGCTGACGCCCTAACCACTAGGCTATCACAGCTTCACTAGGCTATCACAGCTTGGTAATAATAAGCACCATATATTAACCGCCAGTTGTTAACAGTAACAGCTTCTCTCATACGTAAAAGGGAGTTAGAGTTGCATAAATCTGTTTTCGGAGATGGGGTCTCAAGATTTTTTTTAAGAACCGTCCACTCCTAAATCCATCTGACATATTCTTATAGCTCCTTAAATAGTTGTGTCATAATCTCTTAATACAAAGACCAAGTAAATCTAATTAATTCAAAAAGTCTTTGTTGTTATTATTTTTGTCGAGTTACTTCAGTTAACCAAGCTTATAAAGAGATTTATTATATTATTTCTATATTTTAGGTTACTTATAATATACTGAATTTGAGAACACAATCATGCAAGGAATAGATAGGGCTAATCTTTTCAATATTACTGGTAGGGTCGTAATCTCTGACCAAATCCAAAGGAGGCTCAGGCAGAAAATAACACATGAAACGTAAGGCGAAAAAATAGTAGTCAAATAATTGGTAGATACAATTTTTTTTTTTTTTTATCCACTACAAGTTAGCCCTTGACGGCAATCTCACCTGATGGTAAGTGATGATGCAGTCTAGGATGGTAGCGGGCTAACCTGTTAGGGGCATGGTAAACCCACACTCCTAATTGGTTTCTACGCGACATCGTGCCGGAACGCTAAATCGCTTGGCGACACGTTTTTGTCGGTAGGGTGGTAACTAGCCACGGCCGAAGCCTCCTACCAGACCAGACTCGAGCCGGGAATCGAACCCAGGACCTCCAACTTTAAAATGCAACAGCGCACGCGCTGCGCCACCGAGGTCGTCACAATTTCGTAGTTCAGTTTGTTCAGTATTATGTATGGTTGATACGACCAAGAGGATTAATCTTTAATCTTTAATCTTTATTTATTTATAAAACTCAGTACAGCATAATACAATGGAATCCTGACCCCTAAACTAGGAAAACCCGTATCTTAGGGGCCATAATTACTTCTTACTATTAAGAAACAGGTACCTGAAGGTAACAATACGTATTGAACTAGAAAATTTGATCTAGGATACAAATCCAATTTAGATAAAATTTATCCCTTTGCTTATAAATAAAATGTATTCCTAATGTTTTGTTATTCATTCTATTTTATTACAGATCTTAAGTGGCGATTCTCTACGTCAAGTTGGGAAGATCTCCCACGCCTGGGACCGTGAGCTTGTCAGCTTCACTACAAACATTAACTTCCCAGTCCTTGCGGTCCAGCCAAAGCATAAGGCTTTAATTTTGGCAGCTGCGTTTTTACTGGTAAATTTATTGCGAGAGAGAGTATTAAGAGTTATTTGCGATTACTAAACTTGCTTTAAGTGAAATAAGAATTTCATCATCATCATCATTTCAACCGATAGACGTCCACTGCTGGACATAGGTCTTTTGTAGGGAGTTACCGGTGCGGGGTCGCCATTCCAACAACTTGGGACCCCAACGTCCATCGGTTCTCCGAGCTATGTGCCAGGCCCATTGCCACTTCAACTTCGCAACTCGCTGAGCTATGTCGGTAACTCTGGTCCTTCTACGGATCTCTTCATTTCAGATTTGATCACGTAGAGATACTCCTAGCATAGCTCTCTCCATTGCTCGCTGAGTGACTCTGAGCCTTCTTATGAGGCCCATAGTGAGCGACCACGTTTCGGATCCGTAAGTCATCACTGGCAACACGCACTGTTCGAAAACTTTAGTCTTCAGACACTGAGGGATTTTGGACGAAAAGATGTCGCGAAGTTTCCCAAACGCTGCCAGTTTCTGGGAATATTTATTAATATGGGTTAAACTGGTTTCTGTTATCGCTCAGCAGGTGTCTTGTTAGACAATATTTAAAAACTATATATTGATCAGTACTACTTATATATAGAACATTACTGACTGTAAGCACCATTGGGATTGGGATAAATGGGTACTAAGATATAATACAACTCTACCTTACAAAAGATGCGTAATGTGGCTTACCACATAATATATGATAGCCTATCATGAATAATTGAATTAGTGAAAATCTAGTTTTAAATGGCAACGCGTTTTTTTTAGTAAATGGTCTAGTCTAGTTATGGTGAGGTATTGAAATTAAAAGTAAATGAAATGAGTTTATCATATGAGTTTAAGTTTCTTCACTACAAGTAGCAGTTCTTTAATATAATTAAACTCACCACTGAACTTAGGTCACTAAGTATATAAAGATGTTTCTGACTTAGTATCTTAAGCTTTAGCTAAGATACCTGACGCATTACTTTGTAGTGTCGTCTGTTTCATGCTATGATATTAAGAGAAGTCATATCATCATCATCATCATCATTTCAACCGATAGACGTCCACTGCTGGACATAGGTCTTTTGTAGGGAGTTCCAATGGCCACGATCTTGGGCCGCTTGTATCCAGCGGCTCCCTGCGACTCGTTTGATGTCGTCTGTCCACCTTGTTGGGGGTCGACCAACGCTACGTCATATATTATTTCTAATTCCAGGAGTACACCTACTTTGAAAGCGCCAAATATAGTTGTTGTCGATGTTGTTGTTAACCAATACTAGGACAAATAAGACTTCACATAAGACAACCATGAGATCGGGAATTCGTCGGACCCAATAATGACTTTATTATGAGAAGAATATCTATCATGGCATGGACGAGAGAAAATCTATCTTGATATATCAATTTTTAACTAAACTCTCACTTTTATTAACATAAATATTTTTTTATTTGAATTTTCAATAAATAGTAATTTATAATAATTATTGTTGTTTTTTTTTTTACTAAGGAGCTCGTGCTATTTAAATGAATTAGCTACTTAAATTTTTGTAACATTTGTTATTGACATTTTGAACTTCAAATGTGCTATTTGCCATTTTGTAATATTAATTGATTAGAGAAGAAGATGAAAAAATTCTTTAATACGTTATTATTTTCATTCTAAAGGAATATTATCTTATTATTTTTGATAATGGCATTTGTAAACTATTTGACAGAAGGTTGTATTAAATATACGTACGTATATTAAATGAACCACACGAAATACTGCGAGATAAATAATCAATAAAGACTATGTCTGACACAAACATTATTTGTCCGCCTCCTACAACACATAAAGAGAAAACTTGGGAATATCAACAATATTACATGGGAGAAAAAGATGAAGAAAACAGAAAATGCGGAGAAGGACAGCATCACTGGTCCGGAGCTCAGGTACAAACTACAAAGTGCGCTAAAACTATACCCAGAGTTTAATATCATAAAAGTCAAAGCATATAAACCATATTTACTAAAAACTGAAGAACTTGATTGAATTGGTATACTCAAAAATGGGCTAGGCAATAAAACATGCCAGAACGTTATGTCAGAAGCAGTTGAAAACGAGGAGCGTAAATCTTATTTCTTAAGATAAATTTCCCAAATGTATCTTGTTTGTAACAGTATGTTCTGCAAATTTAATAATTTCTGACCTTTATTTGAATTAAGACGTGAATAGCCCAAAGTTAGGTCATCCAATGAATGACACAGACATAACTTACAGGCTCGAAGTTGGAGGCTATTTATAAGATTATATTTATATAAGAGGATATTTATAAGAGTTTGAATTGATTGCGGTTTTAGTCGTTGGAATCATACACTGGACATTTTATCCGGGACACAATGCACGGTTTAGGTGACTACCGCTGGCGTTACCAAGGCCCTGATAACGCATCTTTGACCTATGAAGGACACTTCTATTGCAACCGGATGCATGGCTATGGAACAATGTCATATCCTGATGGAAGAACATTTTGTGTAATTATTTAACCATTTGTTGCTCTAGATTTAAATTAATGAGTTTGCAAAGAGAATGTTTATTCCAAGATGTTAATGTTGTACAACAAAGTTGAGATTGTTATTGTTTTATAAAGACCCCCGTTTACTCAGCGTCTATAAAAATACTATCACATAAACTGCGGGTATTTTTCCTCCTCTTTAATAGAATTAAAAAAGGTCGACAGGTTCACTGATAATTTAATGTTATTAACCGCAAAGATTCTCAGATTTCCCCATATATCAGTATAGTTCAAAAATTTAGAATATCCAATAATCCAATATTATAATTGTTTGGTTATCAGCGCTATAATATAGTAAATTTCAATATGATGTAAATAAATATAATATTAAAATTTACTTGCAGCTCAGACTCAGACTTTAAAATATGTTATTTTTAGGGCTTATACTTCAATAACATACGATGGGGCCCAGGGGTACAATCGCACGCCGTCGTCCGCGAGGACGTAGGCCTGTGGCATGGAGATAAACTAGTGAGGCTAGCATGGCGACCTGAAGGTCCCAGCATCGTGCCAGATTTTATGAACATAAACACTGGACGAACAATCGTGGAATCACACAGAATTATGTTAACAACAGAGATTGAAATCGTTAGTACTGTTCCTGGTATGGACATGAAATGAAACCTAAAATAGAGGTTCAAGGATACTTTACGGTATCAAAATAATTCAGTGCGACAATAATCTTTTATATGTAAATTCCAGATAGGTGAGACTAATAAAGCTATAGAGCTTTTGAAACAATGCGGTGCAGACCCACGGGTAGCTGCGGAGAAATGGAGTAAACTCTACCCTAAACATTGCACAGATCTTGCAAGTCCCCTTTGCTACACTGAAGCTTTTGATCAAAACTATTATAAAGGAAAGTTATATACTCTGAAAGAGGTGGACGTGGTCCCTGAAAAAATTAACGTTCGTATGATACATCATATATCCTGAACTAGGTAGCAGGTGAAGTTTAGCAATTCTCAATTTCTCAAAATTTGGGAAAGAAATTCGGGAATTAGAAGTAAAAAATTGATTTTAAAGATATTATTTTTATTTAACTTTCTAATTTATAGAGTGATCAAATCGTCGAAGAAGCTTTAGAAAATGGTAAAACCTATTACGCTTGGAACAACAACAATACAATTATAAACATGATGAAACACAGCTATAAGCACGAGAAACAGCGGTGTAATACGAGAATAGATTTGAAACCCATTCTATCCGGATCTAGGAGACAGTTTAAATCGGCCGGAGAC
The DNA here is from genome assembly GCA_928268935.1 of Lasiommata megera. NCBI lineage: Eukaryota > Metazoa > Arthropoda > Insecta > Lepidoptera > Nymphalidae > Lasiommata > Lasiommata megera. Next base: position 16,753,358 of record OV743308.1, on the reverse strand, counting down.
CACGAAATAAATTGCAGGTTAAGAATAATTCAGCAAATGCTGTTAATGCAATCTTCTGAGCAACGAGTGAAATTCCCTTGAAGTTTTTCAACGTTGCGTTATAAAAATAACTATTATCGACAAGCTTTCGAAGCTAGCTCCTTACGAGGAAGTCTAGGAACGTTGGCAGAAGAGTTGCTTAAATTAATGTTTTGTATTGAAAGCTACCCTCAGCTTTATAATTATTATAAGGAGATAATGAAGTTTATTCGTTGCGAACATATTAGTAGTCATAGTAAATAAATTAAATTTGTTTCGTTACATTTTTTTAGGACATTACTAATGGCAGCTTTTTTGGATCGCGTTGAGGATGTGGCTCATTTGATTAACGAACAAAATGTTAATCCAGACGTGACTGACTCCATAGGCAATTCAGCTGTTATGTATGCCACTGTAAGTGTCAATCAAATAAAATATGTAGGTAATAAAATCAATTTAGGATCACAAACGGAAGATATTGTACTCATTCACTTTCTGTCTTATTCGTCATATTACAATGCCTGGTAATCAGCAAGGATCAGCGGATTATATTTCAAACCAAATTATTGCCATTTTAAAACAATCTGAGTTTTTTTTAAATACCCATATGACAATGCTACTTCTACGAATGTTTGGAATACAGCCTAATTAAGATTTTAATAATAAGGTTTTATAAAATCCAGGTTGGAGAGCAACCAGATGTTATCCACTTCTTGGTGGAAGCTGGTGCTAATGTAGATTCTTATAACGACTGCTGTTGTACACCTCTGGGGATGGCACTAATGCGATATGTGTGCGCCGAGAATGATGTACCCCCAAGTGGAATGTTACAAGCTTTATTACCGCCTTCTTTAACACAATCTCCACGTAATATATATTATTTTCATTCCACGATTACTTTCTATTTTTTTTAAATATACTTAATTATAAAAAAATAATTTTAAACCATAGCCTTTTTTGTTCATAAACTGCTGATTTTGCTGTCAAAACGTTATTTGGTTATGCATATCTAGGATTTGATTTATTTTCAGAACGTCTATGTGTAAAGGTTCTGAATATCAAATTTTAAGCAAACTTTAAGATTTAGTTGTGGGTTTTGTAGCCAAACTATGCAATTGATATTATTATAGTATATCTAATTAATTAACAATAAAATGTTAATTGTCTTTAGCCCTCGTAGAATCGGTAGTATTTGAATGGAACATGACACGTGAGCAACAATCTTCTACAGCTGCTATACTAACAAAGAGTCCGAGTAAAAGCAACAGAAGTATGAGTTCAAAAAAAATGAAGTCTTTACTATCAATTAAAGACCAAACAGGATCTCGAAGAAAAGCTGAAGCTACTCAACCTAAACAAATAGATCCTATTTTTGAATCACATGAGTCCATTTTCGAAGAAAAGGAACTTTATAAAAGTATACATCTTGAATATTCTATAAAAGTTACTGACATGTATACGATATCAAATGGGGCTTGTCCAGTGCAGTATATTTTTTATGTTACTGATATGATTCAACAAGCTGAAGCAGATGCTTTCGTAGACGATCAGAAAAAAACACCAGAGAAGAGCTTAAAAAACATCGTTTCAGCGAAAAACGTTAAAGATACAAGAAAAACAAGTAAAGAAATAATGTGGCAACAAACAAAAAAAGAAGAAATTTCAATAACTAGTGCCGAGAAAATCAAATTAAATAAGTAAGTATTATGTATAAGGTTGAGGTGCGTGCCCGGCTTCGAACCGCCGACCTCTGATTTGGAGGCTGACGCCCTAACCACTAGGCTATCACCGCTTCGCTCTAACTTTTCGGAGTTATGTGCGTTTTAAAAAAAAAACAATTAAAATATCACTTGCTTCAACGGTGAAGGAAAACATCGTGATCAAACAACCTGCACGCCTGAGAGTTCTCCATAATTCTCAAAGGCGTGTGAAGTCTGCCAATTCGCACATGGCCAGCGTGGTGGACTATGGCCAAACCCTTCTCATATTGAGAGGAGACCCGTGCTCTGTAGTGAGCCGGTAATGGGTTGATCATGATGATGATAATGATAAGGTTGAGATTTATATGTGCGTACTTTGACTTCACTCAACCAAAGTTTGTGTTCAAATGAGACGGATTATTGCTCTCAAACAGATAATTATTAATTCTGAGGTAAGGCACGCTACATAGATTCCCAACTAAATATTTAGTGAATGGATACGGGTAACAAGTATATAAACCTGTTGTCGATTTTCAGGTTAACAAAAACAATGTCTACTATTATGCAACTATTATCAGACGGTGCGAATCCAAGATTAGTGCGATGCCCACAGCCTGCTCTTTTGATGGCTGTTATGTCTAATTCACCAGATTTGATACGACACTTAGTGCATAATGGTGCGGACATAAACGAAAACTATCGCGAGGTAAGATAATTATTTTTCAAATTTTACCTCCATCTTTTTCATTGCATTAATTATTTTATTTTTTTTAAGGTGTTCGGTTATACTCCGTTGCATGTAGCTGTTTCACGTGTATTAACTTATGATAATCTTGAAATGGTGAGAGTGATGTTGGAATCCGGTGCTGACGTACGGCAAAGACTAGTTTATTATGATCGTGAAGACCCAACAGCAGAAAAAATCGATGGGCCTACACTGTTACACGTTGTTTTAGCTAAAAAGACTGAAAACGAAATCGAAGAAGATGTAAGTGACATGAAAGAATAATATTAAAACGACACAGTAATTGAAAACAAAATAATGCATAATATTAAAGAAAGAAAGACAGAAAGTAAAAGTTTTTTATTTAGTCATACAGTCTTGCATGCATAAGAGCATAATTTGACATACTGACTACTATACATACATACAAAAATGATAACCAAATAAAGGCAACCCACTCAGCATCAACTGCGGCAAGCCGCAGCGCTGGGTTTCGATGGGAGCATGAATATTGGTACAGTCACAGACGCGATAACCTATATACACACACATAATCTACCCTAATTTAAAAGGAAACTATATATAAATAATTAATTACAGATTCGTCATCATTACTTAGAAATGTTGCTTGAATATAACTGCAGTCCAACAATGTTGTACAAAGGTCGTTCGGCATTAGATGTGGCAATGTACAAAAGCAGTGAAATTCTGTATATTTTTATAAAAAACCCAAAAACTGATCTGAACTCTATTATCAATTCAAGTAATCAAAGTATTCTTGTGAAAATATTCAGCTTTCCATACTTTAAAAGCATTACGGGCGCAGATCGTCTGCAACTGGTAATAAAACAACTTTTATATTTACCTCTATTCCCTATTATATAATCCACAGTTCCTTTTACTCGCGGCTTCGCTAACGTCAAATTCGTCGTTCTTGTGTTTCTAATTTTGAAACCTTCAGACTTTTTAAATTTCAAACCCCTTTATTGCCCCCTGTGCTCAATTTTCAATATTAGATAAAATAGAAAGGTAACAAAATCTTATTAATTTCCTCAAACAATTGTCATTATCAAATTCTTTCTTTCAGCTTACAGACCTTTTATTGTTCGGAGCTGATCCATTGCTAAAATGCCAAAATTGTGAGGAGACATATAAAAATCTATTTGTTTTTACCAAACATACACTTTATGAAATGGAAAACTCCCATTCCAAAACAGTTGGCCTGCCTGGTATGCATTTGCAAGTTAAAAGTAAAGTATTTAGTAAATAAAAAGTAAAGTACCATACGTATAAGGTATATAAATATATTCGAATGAAATGGAAAAAAATAAAATTAGGCAGGTGATAATATACAAGAACATTCCAGCTGTAAAGGCATCAGATACAAAAGTCGGTAAGAAAGCTGAAAAATTGAAAAAGGACGAAAAGTCATCTACCAAACAAACTGGAAAAAACGTTGATGATGTTGAAGACTATAGACAAGCGGTTGACCTTGTGACTGATTGTGCAAGACTTATCTTTATAAGATGGCTCCAAGCCAAACTTATAAAAGATCTTATTGTTACTATTGATAAGTAAGTGAACAGATGTTAAGAATATACGCATAGGAAATATAGTAGCATACACCATAAAGATCCGAATAATGAGATACTCTTAGGTGTTGTTCCAGCGAACATGACTAGCGGGATGAAATATGATATATCTTATGCACGGCAAAGTAGAAAGTACCAAGGTGCGTGACAGGTCGCTCATGCGATGGGTGGACCAATACAAATCCGGTGGGTTACCTACAGCCTAATCAAGAATAATTTAAAAAAATAATCTGATTACAATTTTAAGTGATAACGCAACGATAAGCTATTCTATAGTTTCTATAAAAAAGAAACTATAAAAAAGTTTTTTTAACTTTTCAGATATAAACATCGGCACTGGCATATGATATTAAAGTCTTATCAAGGTACGCAAAGCACAGGGCTATGGATATCCCCTCAACGCTGTCTCGAAGTATGGGACATTTTATCTGAAACAAAAAAGAGAATATATAGCGATAAGCGTATAATGACACATTTACTGAGTATCATTATATTCTTGTCGTGGCAGAATTATGGTCGATTGTCCAGTAACGTGGCTCCCGATAAAGCCCTCACTGCGCCAATAAATGACGCCATAGCAGCCGACGTCACCAGACTTTTGCGTCAGCATAAAGCTGACAAGAAAATGAAGACATCGATGCTCCAGTGGAAACTGACTTACGTGAAGCCAGAGTTAGTTAAAGATGTACGTATTCGCCAGATTCTTCGGCGTTCCCGCATTTTTCACTATTGATCACAAGACCGTAGGTTCGATTCCCAGTAGAGCTCTTTCTTTCTTATCTCTTTGAAATAAGTCGAGCAAAATGCTAGTTTTTGCATAGCGCACATCTTAGCCCCACAGGTTAGTCTTAAATTATTGTTATCAATCCAGAGTTAGGTTAATAGCGGAAATTATCAACGTACGTGCCTCCGAGAGCACGCCAAGCTTATAGTTTCAGTTACTATCAATGACAAGTGATGATAATCGTTAAATCCGGCTAATCAATTAGTGTTAAAACTAGACAGATTTATGTCGGCACAAAGTCAGAGGTAAGGCTAAGTAGGGCTTGAAGATTTCAGCATGAGACCTCATTTAATTTATAAGCACGCTTATTAGTTGGCATCTGACATCTAGGTATTCGTGGTAAGCCGAAGTTAAGATAATATTAAATAACTAGCTGATCCCCTAATTACTAAGTATGAAAGGCGAAGTTTATCTACTTCTAATATTAACCAAAACGATTATAGTATTTTATTAAAAATAATTAATTGAATACTAAAGAAGTGCATTGTAATTATTGAAGTCAATTTTAAATGGATTTATGGCTGAATATTTTGGCTGGAATGGCTTCCACGTAAAAGCGCTGTCGCAGACTTTTTTTTGACTTTTTAAGTGTAACAATCCCACCATACATTATAGTCATCTAACTCTAACGATTAAGTTAATTTTTAAAGTTTTATCAAAATCTGTTCAGTAGTTTTTCGCGTAAAGTAACAATCATCCACACATGCACATGGACATGTACATACATGTCCATGTGCATGTGTGGATACATAGGTACATACCTACATCTTAAATCCATCAAAAAATCTTGTATTTTTTCCTTTCAGGCAAAAAAATTTGATGTGTGCTTTGAATGTATCTTACCACTGAACCAAGAAACTATTTTATGTAGCTACTGCAAGAAAATATATTTTTGTTCCTACGATTGCATGAAATCCAATGTCCACCGAACAAATTGTCACCCATGTAGCGATTATTTGAAAAACAAATATTTCTCAAATCCTGATGTAACACATGAACATGTTATATGAATATTTCGTATTATACTTTAAAATAATAAACCAATAAATAAATAAAACCTTTCGTTTATGGTTTAGGTTCTTATTATACATTTAAATCCTGATTCGCAATCTTGAATGCTTCAATCCTTTTTGGAATCACGCGCGAACGTTTACGCGCGAATTATGGTTACTATATTAAATATAAATATATTACAAACCAACGAAATATAATCCTAACGAATAGGTTCCCAAATAGTTCGCAAGTCTTATTTTTCACGGAAATATTTTTACTATTGATAGAAACACCTACTACTACCACATACAACTAGAGATTCAGAATGGCAACACGAAAAATGTCATTGTCGATCAAACTGCCAATTGTCAAATTAAAATGGAAGCATATATGTCATATGTCAATTGTTAATGTTTGTACTTATTTTCTTTTAAAATATTTTGTTTTTAAATAGAATTAATGAAAATTAGTGTTTTCAAAGTTATATACACTAATACGAGGATGGCTTCATCAGCTAAAAAGCTCAAACTATCAGCACCGTCAACAACAACCGAAAGCAAAACTAAATTCGATGATTTCGCGAACAAAATACAAAAGAGGCGGGAAGAGACCGCGGAATCGATCTTGAAGTATAAGTTTAACAAGAAACGAGTGCGAATAATATCCCAAGAACAAATGGTCGCGGATGGCTGTGAAGGTATTATTTCCTTACTTCTTCTGATTAAGTGCCTTAAATTTCTTAACAAAACCAGATAAAATAGTCGTATAATTGTAAAGTATCAATCCCCTCAAAACATGTTAACTACTTATTTGATTATAGTTAATAACATCGCACATTGAAAATAATAGTGTCACTATCCAAAATTCCATGTTTTTCAGTAGAAGCATTTAAAGATTTATAAGATTTTGAAGGCTAATTCTATGTGAAAATCGGAATGAATTGTTATTAATGTAATAGTCTGTTTATGAAGGACATTAAGTGTAACAGTTGAGTAATATTTAAAAAACAAAAAAAGTATTTTAAAATACTTTTTTTTTTAAATATACAATTTTGGATAGTGACACTATTATTTTCAATGTGCGACATGTCAATGACGTCATGACAAATCAGACATGGTGGCTGTTCTAGTCAAAATACTTAAGAAAAACTATCTATAAAGTTTCTTATAAAATATTGAAATGCAGGGCTTCTCTTAAGAGTGGGATGTTCAACTTAAATCTATTTGTAAGTCATAGGAAATACACTCAAGTTGTTTTTAATTTCAAGAAGCATAGAAATGAACGCCAATGGTCTGCCAGACTGCATACAAAACTTAGAAAAAGAAAATGAATTGTACACAGTGTTAAAGAATTTTTTATTGGAGAAGTGTTATTACACAGTAAATGATTTTTTAAACGATGCAAGTAAACATAAATGAAATCGGTCACTCTACTACGGTTGATTCCAGACCAAGTTGCAACACCCAAACTGGGTATGTGTACACAATATGCAATGAAATAAATAAATAACGCACAAAAATTGCCTTACTAAGTTTACTAAGGTTGCATCCAAGAAGTAGTAACTATATTTCAATTGTCTCTCAAGTGTAGTTTTTACTTACTTTAAAAACATTTGATACACAGTTTAAGGCAACAGAAATGCAAAACATCAGATTATAAAATTTCTAATCCTGATATCCTCAAATTTATTTATTTATAGACAACCTAACTATCATTAATAAACTTTTGTTTATTCAAGGAATTGTCTACTGGATGTCAAGGGACAGCAGAGTACAGGATAACTGGGCTTTTCTGTTTGCACAAAAATTAGCACTGAAAAATGAAGTACCTCTCCATGTATGTTTTTGTTTAATTGCCAAATATTTAGATGCCTCTGTTAGACAATTCCACTTTTTAATTAAAGGTTAGTATTTCCTCTACTTTATATTATAACCAACTATGCTCACAATATACTTATGTGCAATATATACTAATAATATTTTAAGAGGGCCCTTTAAACCAACACATAAGTTGCAAGTCTTGAGAGCTGCTTGGTGCTTCTCTACCTGACATGGAGAATCCATGAAATGCTAAGAAGTTAGTTTCTCTCTAATCTACTACCAATTTAATATAAGAAATCTGTATTTCATTTGATGTTCCAATTCTTACGGAAGGTTTAGGATATTTTACATTATTTTATGACTTAATAGTAGAAAATAAGAGGAAAAATGCTAAATGAGTTATAAAAGGTGATGCAACATGTTGTGCCTGGCTAATTAACTTATTGTAGTTGTATAAATTACACTCTTTGTATAACTAAGTGTGAAAGCTTATTAATCAAACATTAAGAAAACCCTTGCTCAAGTGAGGAGGCTAGTGCCTAGCAGTAAGTCGTCAAAAGGCGAGTGATTAATCACATAGCTAAAAAAACAATTTAATAATTCATCATCATGATCAACCGATCATTACCGGCTCACTACAGAGCACGGGTCTCCTCTCAATATGAGAAGGGTTTGGCCATAGTCCACCACGCTGGCCATGTGCGGATTGGCAGACTTCACACGCATTTGAGAACATTATGGAGAACTCTCAGGCGTGCAGGTTTTCTCACGATGTTTTCCTTCAACATTGAAGCAAGTGATATTGTAATTGTTTTTTAAAAACGCACATAACTCCGAAAAGTAAGATGTGCGTGCCCCGATTCGAACCGCCGATCTCTGATTAGGAGGCTGACGCCCTAACCACTAGGCTATCACAGCTTCCAATTTAATAATTATAATCATTAAACTAATTCTATTTGTACAACAGGTAAATTTTATGATTCACACTTTCAGGTTTAGAAAAAGTGGCAGCAGAATGTAAAAAACTGAACATATCCTTCCATTTGCTGGAAGGCAGTGGAGCTGAGGCCTTACCACAATGGATCATAGATCATAATATTGGAGCTGTTGTGTGCGACTTCAACCCTCTCAGAGTACCTATGGGGTGGCTGGAGGGAGCCAAGAAGAAGTTTAAGAAGAATGTGCCATTAATACAGGTATTTAAAAACAAACAATTTCTAACAAACTAGCTAAAACAATAATATACATATAGGATGACTATGGGGCGGGTGCGTGTCTTCGTCGGTAATTTGAGTAGACGTGGGTAGGTTCGGGCAAAGAGACCAGATACTCTTGGTAGAACAGAATAACAATTATAAGTATGGTAATTTATTAGGAGCAGACTATACACTCCACCAAGTACGACTATGCACTACCGCAACTCGACCACCGATCCAAACCGACCGAATGCCATGAATGCAATACGTGAGTCTTATAAAGAACCTGCATACGTCACTTAGTGTTGGGTAAATAGAGGGGGTGATGCCACTCTCATGTTTGTTGTACATGATTCTAAAACTAGATGGCGCTGCTCTCTGATTGCCGTCATACATATTTGAAAAAATTTCAAATCAGTTTTATTTTAATAGGACTAATTCATGAAATTGTTGAGTTAAGTATTGAACTTTTTGGTGAGTTCCTGAGTTTACTTGTAAAAGTAAATAAATTTTAATAATTTGATTTTTTGTTATTTTTATGTTATTTTGTTTGTTACTAATGATGTTTGTAGCAATTTATCACTGTTGACTGGTATTTGCTCTATAACCCAACCCCCAACCAACAATCATTATATTTTTCTATATAACATCATGTTGATATTTAATAGTTTACTGAATGTATATATGATAAATATTTTTTGAGTAGTTTCACACGATTAAATAATGCAGATTGGCATTTTGGATGTGGTGCAGATCTGAAATACTGACCTATGGTTTATTCATATCATCATGAACAACCCATTACCGGCTCACTACAGAGCATGGGTCTACTCTCAATATGAGAAGGGTTTGGCCATAGTCCACTACGCTGGCCATGTGCAGATTGTCAGACTTCACACCCCTTTGAGAACATTATGGAGAGCTCTCAGGCGTCCAGGATGTTTTCCTTCACTGTTGAAGCAAGTAATTTTTTTTTAAATATATATATTCATATATTTGTTTTTCAATTTTAAGGTGGATGCTCACAATATAGTGCCATGCTGGGTGGCATCTGACAAACAAGAGTATTCAGCCCGGACAATAAGGAACAAGATCAACTCAAAGCTGGATGAATACCTAACAGAATTTCCTCCAATTATCAAACATCCGTACCCCAGCAAATTTGAGCCTGAGGTGAATTTTTCTTTTTTTAATTTATCATCATCCCGGAGCGGAACCCATCACCATACAGTATTTTCTTTTTTTTCATGCTACAAGTTAGCCCTTGACGGCAATCTCACCTCAGTGATGAAGTGATGATGCAGTCTAGGATGGTAGCGGGCTAACCTGGAAATTGGTTTCTACGCGACATCGTGCCGGAACGCCAAATCGCTTGGCGACACGTCTTTGTCGTCTTTGTGGTAACTAGCCACGGCCGAAGACATGCTTAAGTGTAGGCTGCCTTAAAGATTTTTTCATTGAATTGTTGAATATTATCTGGGTCTACTAAGAACTCTCTGGCGCAATTGTGAATGTAGTCTTATAAGTGGAAAGTCTCATGTTTGATTCCTGGCAGAGTAAATATGGGAATTTTTAATTTCTTAATTTTCATTGATCTGATGTGTGTGAGAGACATCGCACGCGGATTTTACCACTATTCATCATCATCATCATCATGAACAACCCATTGCCAGCTCACTACAGAGCACGCGTCTCCTCTCAATATGAGAAGGGTTTGGCCATAGTCCACCACGCTGGCCATTACCACTATTACCTGGTGACAAAGACGTGTCATCGAGCTAATACCGAAGCGTAAGTTGAGACAGGGAGGTCGTCCATTAATATTATAAAGATTTATAGAAATCATAGATCCATATTTAATGAAATGTCTACAAATGAAAACAGCTGTTTTTTTGTCGTTAAAATATCTAGCGTTCCGGCACGATGCCGTGTAGAAACCAATTAGGAGTATGGGTTTACCATACCCCTAACAGGTTAGCCCGCTACCGTCTTAGACTGCATCATCACTTGCCATCAGGTGAGATTGCCGTCAAGGGCTAACTTGTAGCGGATACAAAAAAAAAAACAAAGATACGAGACCTAGTCGGGGTTGAGGCTTTACCTCAGTTGAAAAGCATGACGATGAAGAAATTCCTCGTTACAGCCAATAGACTGGGATGAAGCAATAGAATCACGGGAGGCAGACAAGTCCGTGGGCCCGATAGAGTGGGCGGCGCCTGGGTACGATAGCGCGCTGAGGGTGATGAAGAGTTTCATCGACACGCGGCTCAAGATCTTCGCCACCAAGAGGAATGACCCCACGCTAAATGCCCTTAGCAACCTGTCGCCGTGGTTCCACTTCGGTAATAATGAATTTATTCAATTTGCATTTATTTTGGGAAATTAACTCCATTGGCTAGGCCAAATTTATACAAATAAATAAAATTGAAGTGTTTGTAATATTGAAATCACCGTTTTTTGGAACGAAGTTCCTTATCGCGCGTTGTGAAAGGGGGTTATTAATCCTGACAGTGTTTCTGCACAAGTTCCGGATATTGCTGATGGAGTACAAAATTGAGCCTACTGATTAAGTTTATATAACATTATATTTGTTAATAATAAAAAAAAATGTTATTATAACTTAAATAAAATAAAATTTTTACTACATGCATATGAATATGTATACGGTACATACACCAAAATAACATTCTTTACAATTTTTGTCTGTCTGTCTGTCCTTCTGTTTGTTCCGGCTAATCTCTGAAATGGCTGGACCGATTTTTACGGGACTTTTATTGGCAGTCAGCTGATGTAATAAGGAGTAACTTAGGCTACTTTTATTTTAGAAAAAGTCTTTTACTTTAGAAAAATAAAGTAATGTTGCAATGTCCAAGTACTGTAATAATTTCAAAGTCTGTCGTAGTTTAGTAATTCATTGCTACGTGATTGGAAGACAAAGAAACACATTAACTCAACGCAGACGAAGTCGCTGGCATCAGCTAGTTAGGAATAAAAACGATACAATAACAATGAATCCACAAATGCATGTCGCAAAAACAATTATTACTAGTACATACATTGATGAGTTTTATCACAATTTTTTTTTTTTTATTTGTAATTTTTCTTTCTTTGTGTAGAGTCATCAATCTTGCACTTTGCTTTTGTTAGAAAATGTATGTAAAATTTTAGATCCAACAAATTTTTGCAAAATTTTAGTATTTTGTTATATTACCGAACAACATTTTCAACTAAAAACTGTGCAATTAAGTGTGTGAACATAATTTTCTAAATGACCCTCTGTATATTTTATGTTAAGACGTCTTGATTGGTAAAGTACAGTTGCTGCAACTAGAGATTTCACCATAATTGTTACGCGAAATATACGAAATAAAAATATTCTTTCTGAAATTTTCAGGTCAGATATCAGTACAGCGAGTTGCATTATGCGTCCAAGAGCACAAAAAGAGTTACACCGAGAGTGTGAACGCGTTTCTAGAGGAGGCGATAGTGCGCAGGGAATTGGCGGACAACTTCTGTTTTTACTGCGAAAATTACGATAGCGTTAAGGGAGCCAGTGCTTGGGCACAGAAAACCCTGGATGATCACAGGTACAAGCTGAATGCTCGGTAATCAACCTTCTAATGTTCCACTGCTAGGTGCATCATCATCATCATGATCAACCCATTGCTGGCTACAGATCACGGGTCTCCTCTCAATGTGTGAAGGGTTTGGCCATTTGCGGATTGGCAGACTTCAGACGCCTTTTAGAACATTATGAACTCTCAGGTGGCATGCAGTTTTCCTCGCGGTGAAGGAAAACACCTTTACTGTTCAAGCAAGTGATATTTTAATTGCTTAAAACGCGCATAACTCCGATAAGTGAGAGTTGCGTGTCCGGTATCGAACTCCCGACCTCTGATTAGGAGGCGAACGCGCTATCACAGCTTTTGGATATTTAAAGTTGGAGGTCCTGGGTTCGATTCCCGGCTCGAATCTTATCTGGTGGGAGGCTTCGGCCGTGGCTAGTTACCACCCTACCGACAAAAACGTGTCGCCAAGCGATTTAGCGTTCCGGCACGATGTCGCGTAGAAACCGGAAGGAGTATGGGTTTACGATACCCCTTACAGGTTAGCCCGCTACCATCTTGGACTGTATCATCACTTACCATCAGGTGAGATTCTGTAAAGACCAGTATTTATGCACAAGGTACTATATCAACTAACTCGGAATAAGGGCTTTCCCATTTCGCATGCTTTTAAATATAGTAAACTTCTTTTTATTACTGCTGAAATAAAATTAAACCTAATTATTAAAGTAAATTCTAGATATAATGTCATTTAGATGGTAAAACAATCATTTAGATTGGTTCAGAAGATTCTGAGTTACAACAACAAATAAATCAATCTTTCCCTATCTATACAAATAAATAAAATTGGAGTGCCTGTTTGTAATATTGAAATAACCGTTTTTTACTACATGCATATGAATATGTATACAGTACATACACCAAAATAACATTTTTTACAATTTTTGTCTGTCTGTTTGTTCCGGCTAATCTCGGAAATGGCTGAACCGATTTTTACAGGACCTTTAATGGCAGGTAAATAGGTAGCTGATGAAATAAGGAGTAAATTAGGCTACTTTTATTTTAGAAAAATAAAGTAATTTTGCAATGTCCAAGTACTGTCCAGTACCGCGCGCAGCTCACGCGCATGCCACCGCCTGTGCCATCACGTCTCGGGCGCCTCCCACTTCTCCCACCAATTGTTTTAGTTTAGTAATTATTTCAAGTAATACGGCTTAGTAATCTATTGCTTCGTGATTGAAAGACAAACAAACACACTAACTCAACGCAGACGAAGTCGCGGGCGTCAGCTAGTTTATAATATAAGTATAGATTCAAGACGACCAAATTTGACTTTTCTAGAAAAGACAAAAGAACCTACATATACTCACTGGAACAGTTGGCAAAAGCGGAGACACATGACGATTTATGGAACTCCGCGCAAATTCAAATGGTGAAGGAGGGCAAAATGCACGGATTCCTGCGTATGTACTGGTGCAAGAAGATTCTAGAGTGGACGCCCAGTCCGGAGGACGCGTTAAAATATGCGATATACCTGAACGACCACTACAGTGTCGATGGAAGGGATCCGAGTGGATATGTTGGTATGTATGGAGTATTTATTCTTTATTTGTACACCATATATAGATAGAAATAATGAGAAAACCGAAAAGAAACAGGATACATAAGGCGGCCTTATAGCTTAGTAGCGATCTCAGCCAGGCAACCTTAGGATTAGGAAAACAAAGATTAGAAAGTAATAAGTAGTAGTAAAAACCTGCATACTAATAACTACATACTAATACATACACTATTATGTTGTATGTATGTATGTTGCTATTATTTTAGTTTTTATGAGGTTTTACATATTTATTTAAGAACGACCTTGACGGTCTCCGTGGCGCAGTAGCATTATAAAGTTGGAGGTCCTAGGTTCAATTCCCGGCTCGAGTTTGGTGGGAGGCTTCGGCCGTGGCTAAATACCACACTACCGACAAAGACGTGTCGCCAAGCGATGTCGTCACACATACTCTGGACTATTTATGTATATTAATTATTAAGCGAAAATATGTCTATAAAATCATAACTGCTTAGCATTAAACGTAGTTTATACTATATACAGTAATCACTTAAAATCAAGTTACCCGTCTGATGGTTTCCGGTGATGTAACTACAACAGAAATATTAATAATTGAAATTCATCAATACAATATTTATTTATTTATCTCCTCTTCTTCTAGCTTGACATAAAAACCTAATTTACTAGAGTAACCTAATATAAAAGTATATAATGTATATAAAAATTGCCTATAATTAAATATATTAATATTAATACAATACATACAATATAGAAGCGGTGATAGCCTAGTGGTTAGGGCGTCAGTCTCCTAGTCAGAGGTCGGCGGTTCGAATCCGCACCTCTAACTTTTCGGAGTTATGTGCGTTTTTTAAACAGTTAAAATATCACTTGCTACAACGGTGAAGGAAAACATCGTGAGGAAACCTGCACGCCTGAGAGTTCTCCATAATGTTCTCAAAGGCGTGTGAAGTCTGCCAATCCGCACATGGCCAGCGTGGTGGACTATGGCCAAACCCTTCTCATATTGAGAGTAGACCCGTGCTCTATAGTGACCCTGTAATGGGTTGTTCATGATGATGATGATGACATACAATATGGCTGGTAGGTTGCATGTGGTCCATCTGCGGCGTCCACGACCAGGGCTGGGCTGAGCGCGCGGTCTTCGGCAAGGTGCGATACATGAACTACGAGGGCTGCAAGCGGAAGTTCCAAGTGCCAGCCTTCGTCGCGAGGTACGGCGGTAAAGTGCACAAGTACGTCAAGAAGTATTCATAAGCTGCAAGTACAAAACGCGCGATCTTATTCTAAAATCAGATACAGTACAGTCGAGCTCCTCCAACAAGCTGTCATGATTTTTTTTATATATATACATAGCGAGCAAACGAGCAGGCGGGTCACCTGATGGTAAGTGATTACCGCCGCCCATGAACATTTGCAGCACCAGAGGAACCGCCAATGCGTTGCTGGCCCTTGAGCAATTCGTTAATCCGCTCTTTGAAGATCCCCATATTATAACCATTAGGGAACACAGAAGATGGATATGTACCGTTTATATAACATTTTTAGCTAACCATCGTTGGGTCGTGTCCGAATATCGAAAAACAATAACGTCATTGTAAATTGAAACTTATCGACATATTTTTAAAAATCAAATTCGTTGACACTTCCAAACCAGAACAAGGTAAATTAAAACAAAGTAGTATTAAAAATGCTATTGTAATACGAAGACATAAGATTCATTATACGTTGGCGTTATAGTGTTTCGATAATCGAAAGCGTCCCAACGTTTGCCAGTGTGCAAATACTAAGGCTTCGTCTTCACAAATGCACAATTTACAAGCGTCAGTTGGATACTCATCGCAAATATTGCATAAAGTCTCGAATTGAAGATGGCTTTAAATTAGTACTTACAATTTCGCTTTATAAACTGTATCTGCAATTCGTCAATTATTTTGTCGACTAAGCTACCAAACCCCATAAATGATAAAGTACATACAATGTCAACTTTGTCATATATGAGGCTCTTTACTGAAGCCCTTTCTTAAATTATTATTATATTATAATGTTATATTATAAGTACTGACAAAGACGTGTCGCCAAGCGATTTAGCGTTCCGGCACGATGTCGCGTAGAAACCAATTAGGAGTGTGGGTATACCATACCCCTAACAGGTTAGCCCGCTACCATCTTAGACTGCATCATCACTTATCACATACCTAATGGTAAGTGATGATGCAGATGCCGTCAAGGGCTAACTTGTGGTGTATTAAAAAAAAAAGTTCAATTTGTGATGTAAGATGAAACAGTATGGTCAAGATACTTAGTGGATATCACAAAATTAGTTTCGTGTCTTGAAGTTTCAAGGCCATTGACAAATCGTCTCGTGCTTAGTTGGTTTTCCTCAATCGAAATACATCCCAAGGAGTTCCCACAACTATATACGCTGGGTATAATACAAAACAATTTGTCAAATAAAGGGTTGTCATGCTAGAGTTTTAAATTCTAATGGTAACGTTTTTAACCGCAATTTGTGACGTATGTTCTAATAGTATGATTTTTTTTTTAATTTATTTGTTTTTCGGTATTTCGCCAACAGGCATAACATTTTACAACATCGAATCAGTACCTTGAACTGAGATACAGCACAAAAATTTGCCTGGGTAAACACTGCATGCAAATAGTGCTAAATTAACTTACAAGTGAATGAATTAAACTAAAAAGTAGTAAAATAAATGCAACGACCGTTTCTGTTATTTAATAAATCTGTTTAAATTAAAAGTATTTGGAATAAATGGCATAAAATTAGCATTGTCATAGGCGAAATCGGACTATTTTCTTTGCGTCACAAAATGTGATTAACGTGTCTTGCGCAGTACTTAACATTTGAACGCTCAAGAATCAAATTTCATTTTTTGGGCTACATTAGTGATCTACAGACAACTAATGGCTTAAAGAGTCGAGCCACAAAAAAATCACAATTATTAAATTGTGACTTTTCTGTGGTTATTTAAGAATCACTACCAATTCTGTTGAACATAAATATCTAGGCAAAACTTTATTGGCACGATTAAAAATAATTTTGTTCAAAGGATACGATTTGTTAAGGATGGCACTTTAAGATATATAAATTTTAATTAGTTTGAGAATTTGTGTACAGCAGAATGGGCAACAAATAAAATAACCCCTCCTAATGCAGGACATTTATTCCTCCATTTAGCATAATTTAGATAAGGATGACCATTTGTGAAAAGGGAATTAATACCCCAAGTTTGTGACGTTTGATTTGGACCGTCACAAACTTGGATTGGAGTCTCTGCGTGTTAACCAAAAATTCCACACGAAAAAAGGCTGCGGGAATTAAAGGTTAATTTGTATTAATGTTTAACTAAAACTCTCTATAGTTGTTAAAACATACTTAGATTTATGGAAATTTCTCGTTTTAAGTTTTAATTAGTATTCTATTGAATCTGTTAACATAATTATTTATGTACGTTTGTTGTGTACAATTGTTTAGTAACTGTCGTAAGTTTGCTTGTTTTTAGACAGCGTTAAAGTAAGATTGCTTTGCTTTGATTATTTTCTTTTGTATGCCATGCAAACCTATCTATGTTGCTGTCTGTACATAGCTTTTACACCAATGACTAATGCTGTTCTTTAAAGAGAACAACTTAAAAGGTAGCCTTGAGAAATGTTAAAAAATACTTAAGAACTTGTCCAGAAAAAGTAGATTAAAGAAGCCAAAAAATAGACCGAGTTGAATTCGACAATATTCGTTCATTATCTTAATAAGGACAAGGTTGATTTCCTTCCATCTTGTGTAATGACGTAGACACCAAGAGGTATCTTCGAGCATATCACTAATTTCCGATATAAAAAATACCAGCCAATAATGTGACGAATATACGCGGCAAATTAAATATCATGTTTATAATTCTTAAATATACTTATGACCGGTTCACACAATGCCTTACCTGATTGGTTCCGCTCCAGAACCAGAAAAATGTATCGTGACACTAGCATACCGGCGACGCAACGCGCATATGCTGGAAATACGGTAAAATATTTACGATGCGGCGCCGCAACCGCCTTGAAGCGCTTCGTGCTTCAAATTTCACATGAAATTCGAGCTACTGGACAAGTTCTATAATCTTTGATTCTATATTTGAACGAATTTGTATTAAAATTTGACACTTATTTATAACACAAATTTGTATTAAAATTGGACACCTACTTATAAGACATACATTTTAACTAGAAGATAATAACATTATGAAAAAAAGTTTGTTACTTTTATAAAACGTCTGTGGTCTACCTCAATTGAAATTCCAATAAAGGTTTTTCAGTTTGTATTTGGGTTTTCTTTCGTAGCAATCTCTCTTCAAAAGTGACGCAAAAGAAACTATTCAAATTGTTAATTAAGTTTGTTTTGATCATTTACTAAACTAATAAGCTTAGGCACGTAAAACCTTAGTTCCTTCAAGGCAATAGTGAATAGGCATTTTCTAGGCAAGCGTGCTCCAAGCTAGACCTCATCACTGCCTTCTGGTACCGATTGTCGTCAAGCGCAAAACTATCTCAAATTAAAAATAAATCCTTGATACCCATGTGTTTGTAAGTCATAATGCATTCTAAGCTGGTAGGGAATAGCCTGTATTTCAAGTGTAAACCCTTCACCTAATCTTTTTGACACATCGCATGGGAACGTGGAATTGGGTCTGGTTCATTAATTAGTATGTTTATTTTGGAATAAATAACTAAAGCATTGACCGTAAGAAGTTGTTTACCAAAAAATCTTATTGGTATGCTCTTTTAACCATTTTCTACATATTTAAGAAATGTATCAGTTGCACCTGTTACCCTTTTACGATTCCTGTTTTGTTGTAAACAAAACCTGGGAAAAGTGCCCTGCAATGAGCAGTAAAACCGCTGTCACGGCTGCAACTATTTTGTAGCATCCAAAGTCTTGATTGTCTGTTCTCCTAATTTTCGTATACGGCTTGATTATCTTAGTAACATTCCCGGGCTAAAATTCCGGGAAATGATTTCAAAACTGCGTTCAACGTTATTCATAATCATAATGAAATATTTATTTAGGAAATTGTGCGGTATTTCTTACTTTATGAACTAAGCAGAACATGTTAAGTAGATACTTACCTTCACATTGGATATGAGCAGTGGCGGCCTTACCCATTGCGAGGCTCCGGGCGGCAGGTCTTTACGAGGCCCTTTGTCCTCCGTGAAAAGTATGTGATGCGAAAGTAGGTCTGGTTTAGGTATTCGTCATGTTTAAGGAAATATGCTTAAATTATACAAATAAATCAAATTTGAGTTTTAAAATATTTTACATTGAAAGATTTACAAAATTAACAAATACAGAGATGATAAATTTTTAAATTGATGTTTGCGGCTTCTTCTAAGACTAAAATCTTTAATTAAAGCACAATAATCTATCAAATAAGCTACGTCATTTTCAATTGAAAGAATAGCGAATAATTTTAAGCCTCGAAAAACTCCTTTCAACAGACGCAACTGTAACAGGTGTGGTAGCAATAATTCTCAGGACTATTTCGATAGTGGAGTAAACTTCAGTTAATTTTTTTTCTATTATGTATTTTAATACCGAGATAATGTCATCGTTTCCTTCACACACACGGATGAACATATTCAGTTCTTCGTACAATTCATGTCCATCAATGTCACATGATTCTCCTACTGTCATAGATATTTGCAAGTCGCTGCATTGCTTTAAAAGTTCACTATCATTAATTTCTACACTGAGAGATTTTTTTCGATAACCGCAAGCACAAAACGTGAGAAGTCCGCGATTCACTTCTGTTTACACACATTTGTACTTATAAATTTCGAATCGCAGACTTGTCGTTTTTTGTACTTACGGTTATCGTGTACATAATGAATTTTTCAACTATGTTTTGAATGAATGAATTAGTTAACTAACTTAATTTTTTAATTTACGGTTATGTCAATAAGTAACTAATGATCAAAATCAAAAGTTTTAAATAAAAAAAATAGTTAAAATATTTCATATTTTTTAAAATTTGCTTGGGTTGTTGCGCGAGGCCCCTGTAGGAGCGAGGCCCCGGACGATTGCCCCGTTCGCCACCCCCTAAGGCCGCCACTGGATATGAGGGTAAAAATTAACTGTTTAATATGTTTTCCATAATTCCATCACCTAACAAATGTACTATCATTAAAAATATTTATTACCTTGCGGGATTAGTATTACGTTATTCTTTACTACAAAGGCTAATATTCGAGTACCATCATCCACACAATCCGCGTAAACAAAGGTGTAAATTAGAAGTGGTAGTTCTACATATACTTTCTAAATGTAGTCTTGTAGTCTTAGATATTCCCAAAAGCTTATTTCTTCCTCTCCTCCAGGGCTCTTCAAGTTGCTTGTCAAGGAAAAAAAAATAGATACGCCAAAAATTTCAATGCATTTATTCCATATCTCAGGAATTGTAGGTAGGTTTTTGACGACCTCCGTGGCGCAGCGTATGCGCTGCCGCATTATAATGTTGGAGGCCCTGGGTTCGATTCCCGGCTCGAGGCTGGTCTTGTGGGAGGCTTCGGCCGTGGCTAGTTACCACCCTACCGACAAAGACGTGTCAAGCTATTTAGCGTTCCGGCACGAGGTCGCGTAGATACCAATTAGGAGTATGGGTTTACCATACGCCTAACAGGTTAGCCCGCTACCTTCTTAGACTGCATCATCACTTACCATCAGGTGAGATTGCTGTCAAGGGCTTGAGAGGACTTGTAGAGGGGGAAAAAATAGGTGTATTAAGATCAGTCAGTACCAACTATATATATAATATATGTATAATACTTTTATTATGTTGCGGGCTATCTATATTATTGACAAAGAATAAGTTTAAATAAATTAGCAAAGCACTTATTTTTAAGCAGTATAAAAAATATCAAACCTTTTACACCACCAGTGGGTACAAAACTATGAGGCATGAGGATGGCTCCAGACAAAGCCCGCCTTCGGTATGTTTGTACAAACAAAGTTATTTTCGTTTGTGGATTCTAACCGCACCCAATACAGAGCTTTTTAGGAAGAATTACAATAGGATTTGCTTGAAAAATGAAACATCAATTGATTTGCTTATAAATATTTTTATTTATGAATGTGACTGTTCCGTGGTTACACAATCATATATTTTGATATCTTCATAAAATTAGAAATAGAAAAATAATATCAAAGAGCTATTTTTATCGGAACATTCTGTGAGTCAAGTTTACCATTTTTGTTGGGATACAATTTTATTAGAATTTCATTGTACAATTAATTAGTCAAAGGTAAAATATTTGTGAAATAGTTTGCAGACCGTGGCTATATAACTTAAATTGGTATAATTAAATAATACAAGAATTTAACATAAATTTTTAGTCAGAGCATAATATAGTAGAATACGTCTTAAGAAACACGAAAAAATAAACCTTCAAATTGCTCCTATTATGGCTCATTTTCTTATCGATAATATTAAGTCGCTACGAAAGAAAATAATATTTAGGAAAACATATATCATCATGATTTCAACACACATAAGAAAAAAAAATAAAGTATCGTAAGAGTAAGCACAACTCTGACTGGATCATATTTATTATTGAAGTTATTATGATTTCAATTAAGTATGTAAATACCCAAGTGACCGTTTCAACTATGAACACAAATCGTGGCTCGCGACTATTAATATATTCCACTGGCGCTAGTGCGAGTTCCGCACAAGGGTTTTACACCTTCATCACATCGAACATTCAAACATTAGCTTACGGGTAGGCTGTCAATTGCTGCTCAGAAAACTCGAATAAGTCAAAAACAAAAACTGCGGCGAGATTGTAACCAAATTCCTCGGATCGCGTCGGTCGGGAATGTGTCCAAGCTCGGGTGGAAATTAAAGAATTCAGTTAAAACCTCTACGAGGAAATCAAAGGGGTACTGTACTTGTCAAAAAAGGCTCGACGGGTAAGTTAAATCTAGTTTTTTTTGTCTATGCTCCTTGTGTCAGTGTGTGTGTGAAAGCAGAGCTACATTCGCTGTCCCGCTCGGGGCCGGCGACTATTGCACGCAGCAAGAGTTCTTGTGTCCGTTCTTCTTCAGACGCGACTTCGGCCGATACTTCTCCAGGTACGAGAGTTGCTTCGCGTTGATGGCGCCGCGCCGTTGGCTGCAACAACCACAACTTATGTCAAAAACTACGTACTATAATCTTTAGTTGACATCACTTCTATAGATTCAAATCAAGTTGACGTTTCCAGTGAGAGCGGTTGTCAAACTCTCATCAGACGCTCCAAAAATCCGCAATACCACAAATATTTACTAAAGTATAAGTGAACGGATACAATGAGTCTTTATCAAGGAATCAAATGAAAACTTAATCAAATAATCCTGTACAAGGCACTTTTATAGCGTTAGTAACAAACATTGGAGTGAGATCAACATGATCTCAATATGAAAAATAAAAAGAACATGATCAAAATCAGAAGACCACAAAAAACTTAAGAAAAGTATAAGTATCGAGCCGCTGGAAACGATCTTTGACCGAGCACCTTGGAACGCTCTCTCTGCAAAAGATCTTGGAAAATAGGAAAGATAATGGGAAAAGAATGAATGGGAAAGTGCGTTTTTTTGTAAATTCACATCATAGGTAACATGAATTCTTCGCGCATATTGTAATGCATTTTTGTACATAATATAAAGCTGAATCCATCCTGAAATCTTCTCCATACTCGTAGGAGTACTTAAATCACCCAGAAAACCTTCCCGCAAGATTCAATAGAACTGCCTTAGATACCTATATATCTGGACATGGACAGCGGATATCTTTATTGCGTGACAACGAACGGCGGTTCACGTGAGATTATTTGATAACCGAAAGAAATGCAAAGTTTCGGGCAGTTTCGTTTCGTGATGATGATGAAAAAAATGCGAAGTTTCGTGCAGTAGATTTATATGTTAATGGACAAACTGGTACACTCACTCTCGGATGGTTTCGACGGCCTCCTCGTACTTCATGCCCAGCTCGATGAGCGCGATGGCAACCATCACGGGCGCGCGACCCAGACCCGCCACGCAGTGCACCGCCACCGCCGACTCCGGCTTGTTTGCCGCCCTGGAAACAGAGATGTATTCATGATATAACAGTTTGGAGCATCGTCATGAAGAGTAACTGTTGACAAACTACAGGATTAGTTATAAATATATCCAATGACGAAGTATTTGGTTAAAACCAAAGTAACCCAATGGCTTTTACAAAAAAATTACATTCAAACTGAGGATTTGTTACCTAATAACTTATAATAATGCCCATATTACGTACGATGACAACACACACACACGCGCGCACACACACACACGCACACACGCAAATTGTTTTATTTTGTTTATAATTTTCGTTAATTTAGTTTTTTTTTCTTTAGAAGAACATACAATTATTAATGTAAGGTTCGGAGGTGGGCGGCGGCTCATGCAACACAGTTTATACTAATGCAGGGCCGTCCTTGCCATCTGTCTGTAGGACTTAAGTGTTCTTAATAAAGTTACTAAACCAACGAACTTTTTGCTTGTTGACAACCTGTCGGGCGATCAATGACAGGAGCAATTTAGGAAAACATAATTAATTTGGTCTGGTCTGAGGTGGGAAGCATCTACAGTGACTTGTAACTACAACGTGGTAGGTGGATGTGACCAAGACCTTTTGACCAATGCCGCGTAAAATCTGTTTTAGGCTACCGTCTGAGACTATCACTAAGTGAAATAGCAGTCAAGTATCATTGTCGGGATCTGCACCGTTACTTAGGTAGTACTCGAGACGCGTACGAATCTCGCATACACCATAGGAACAAATAAGTAACGTATCTTTTATGCACCAAATTGTTATTCTGCTCTAATATTGCATAGTTAGCCATGTCCTGCTTATAAAATAAAGGAAGTTATCACTGACTGCCTTGCCTATTGCATGCAGGTAATTATTAAAGGCTCCATGCCTGTATTATTAACTTATCGAGCTCGACATGCGTCCTGTCAAGCCATTTTCCAAGGTCACGTCCCCAGGCTATTATCCTTTGCCTACAATTTATATAATTAAGGCCTTTTACTTTACATGGTAGACGTTGCAGGTGAATAGTTCCACGATTTTGCTCTTATAATCATAAATAATTTCGGCAGAAGGCCAAACCAATGGGTAACTAACTATGCAGCGACTAAATTAAATTTACTAGAATGGAAGTTAATTGGTTTTGTGTCCAGATGACGCTTTTTTGCGAGTTTTCTAGGGTCGAACTCAGTCCACTCGCTTCAATTATTTGACATCCTCCAAACCTCCATCTCGCTTTAATTTTCTCTAGTCTCGTGGAAGGTTTTGACTATAGCAAGTTACCACCCTCCCAACAACGACCGGTTCCGGCACGAAGTCACGTAAAAAACAATCAGGAATTTGGGTTTACCATAACAATCCTAACAGGTTAGCCCGCTACCATCTTAGCTACATCGGCACTTACCACCAGGTGAGATTGCCGTCGGGGACAACTTAGAGTGGAACAAAACAATTATTACGCGTTCCGTCCCGACGATGTCAAGATTGTATTAATCTAAACGCTATTCACGCGCAAGTCGAAAACGTGCGTATGCATGTGTGAATATATGACCTTCTAGTATCACTGTATCGTACAATCGTTTGGCAACACGCATCTGGACTCTCGCGTACATCGCTTCACTGGACAAGCTGTTAAAGTGGAGTCTTCCTTGTCAAATTACTCACTTGTCGCGAAGGATCTCGAACCAGTCGTCGACTACGTTGGTGGGCGGGAAGGTGCCGTCGTCGTAGGCCAGGTCACGCACCTCGATGCCCTCCCCTTTCAGCGGCGCCGTGTCGTAGCTCGGCTCGCAGACGCGCACCACCGTGCACACGTTGTGCTTGCGCAGCTCCTGGAAACAATCAAATTTATAAGTATTCAAAAATAATATTAGAAAGTCTCTTCGGGATACAGTGGGACTGTAAAGATAGCCTATAGCCTTTCAATCAAAAAGTGACACGATTCAGTCCCAATCCTACTCGTTCCTACATTCTTAAGGTCTAGGTACATCTTCAACTAACGGGTCAGTGGTTTCCTTCGACATCTCATTATGATCAATCCATTGTCCGCTCAATACGGAGCACGAATCTCCTCTCAATATGAGAAAGGTTTGGCCCTAGATCATGTCGCTGGCCATGTGCGGATTGGCAGACTTCACACGCCTTTGAGAACATTATGGAGAACTCTCAGGCGTGCAGGTTTCCTCACGATGTTTTCTTTCACCGTTGAAGCAAGTGATATTTTAATTGCTTATAAACCCACATAACTCCGAAAAGCTAGAGGTGCGTTCCTTCGACATCTACTGGTGATTATTTCTGAGTGTAGAATTTACTCGATTATAGATAGATATCTATATCCGATGAATCTGATAGCAGATTTTTTAGCAAGCTTTTTTATAAACATAAAACTATTCTATAGGTACTCATTTTCAAAATCTTCAGCTGCTAGTTCCACTCTCTAAACCGCAGAAACGGTATCAGAAAAGGACGAGTTTTTTTTTTTAATAACTTGCTATAAAATATGTAAAGCAGGATAGCGAAGCGAGGGTCCCCGAGCAGGGAGCAGTATATTATATAGGTGACATGTTCCACACTAATATAGCTTACCGAATGTTATGGCTGAATAAAAAAACATAGCCAACTTGAACGGACATAAAACAATAAATGTTTAGGAGGAGGTTATATGAGGAGACATTTTTGAGCTTAGAAAAATGAAGGGAATGCATTAATTGATATTGCTGTGTCCGAATCGACAATTATAAGAGACCCAACAGGGTAGGAATGTAATTAAAAATGTCGCAAGTAAACTAAACATGCCGAACATAGTGTCGTCTGGCAATGACGACACAGAGCTTAGTCGAGACGGAACACGACCTTTTCGCCCACTTCAAATCGTCAATGTCACGGTCAATTTGTCTCTAAGCAATTATTTCTTAAATGATATTCAAACAATGTTAAACAGATTCGTGATTTAAATTAATAAAACTACTCTTAACGACTAATAGCTCGACTTAAATATAATAATATACCGCAAAATAGATAATTGAATGGACTTGCTAGAATGAGAGATTCCTCAATAACGCAAAAATGCATCCAAACTTTTATATAAATCTATATTTATTGGCATGCGAGTGTCTTGTAGAAAAAATTGCTCGATGGATTTGAATATTTTTTCTCGGATTCCTTGTCGTCTTATCGCTTTATTTCGACAGCAGAAATCGAATTTTGTAAGGAAATTACTTTTTTTTTTTGAGATAGAGGCAAGTGTTTTAGTATTCTATCGTGTTATATTTTAGTACTCCAGGCAGTAATCTTTTATCAGCTATATAATAAATAGATAATACGCATAAGTAACAAAGAAAACCACATTGACGTGAGTACCTAAACAGTTGACTGATAAAAAATGATAAATATGGAATCACAAAAATGTATACGTTTATCTCCATTAAGCCGTTAATCGGGGTCATTAATCTCATAAATATTTCTGATAACCATGTCATTAGGGAGTACCTACATACAGAAGTGGGGGGTTAAGCGGACTACTCTACACAGTAATTAATAGAAGTAACCGATATTTCAATCTTACTAAGTACATAACTGATAGTGTAATCAGTAATGTAATGTATTATTATCGGTTTCCCAGTAAAGACAAAAAAGAGGATTAGATAGATTTTTTTTAATATCATCATCATCATCACTTCAACCGATAGACGTCCACAGCTGGACATAGGTCTTTTGTAAGGAGTTCCAACGGCCACGGTCTTGGGCCGCTTGTATCCAGCGGCTTCCTGCGACTCGTTTGATGTCGTCTGTCCACCTTGTTGGGGGTCGACCAACGCTACGTTTACCGGTGCGGGGTCGCCATTCCAGCACCTTGGGACCCCAACGTCCATCGGTTCTCCGAGCTATGTGCCCCGCCCATTGCCACTTCAACTTCGCAACTCGCTGAGCTATGTCGGTAACTCTGGTCCTTCTACGGATCTCTTCATTTCTGATTCGATCACGTAGAGATACTCCTAGCATAGCTCTCTCCATTGCTCGCTGAGTGACTCTGAGCCTTTTTTAATATACAATCTCTTAAAATTAAATACAGATTTGAATGAATAATTTTGTATATACAAGAACTACTCGTATCACTTAAAAAATCCCTTTCAATTCAAGGACGGCTTTGTATGAGACATTTTACTATGAGAGATTTCTATTTATTGTCCAATAGACAATAGAACGATTTTCTTCACAATCGATAATACATGGACATATATGAAGTGACTATAGAAAGCACTTTAATCCGGCTTAAGAGATTTCACTTATATAACTTTAGTGAATGCGCTGAAGAATTTCACAGTCTTCGGACAATGTGGCGTAGAAACCGATTAGGGTAACCGAGGAAATAAGTTACTACCATATATACCCTAACAGGTCAATCTTAGACTGCATCATTAATGCAGTCATGGGCTAACTTGTAGTGGCAAAGAAATGTTCTCCCATTACCGTTCCCTCATTCTACAGTGGCGTGACGCCGTAAGGAATTACATCCGTATGGACTTGACTACTGCAAGCCTAATGAGATCTGATACAAACATGAACAAACTTTGACGTTATTGCATGTCAGAGAAAGAAGAGTAAAAAAAAATAGAAAAAAAAGTACATCTCATCTAAAACACGTATGTGTCTAGACATAGGCTGAACAGGGCGCTGCCTCAGCTTGATGCTGCGTCAAAATTGACTGCAACGCTGATTTTCAGGCATAACCCATGCTGATATCACGGAGTGACTGGGAAAGCGCTCCTTTAGTGCGTGAGGGTGTGTGCGCGTGTGCATGAGTACGTGTTTGGTTGTTTTTCTGGTTTTTTTTTGTTTTGATTACGTTTTTTACTCCATCTCGCTGGCCTTGCTTTACCCATCATTGGCATCCTCGTTTTGTGCCACGTTGGAGTAATTTCAAGGCAGCTTGCGTAGGCGTATTCAAAGCAATAAACAATGATTTCATGCCTGTTGTCAAACACGGTATAAAAGAGAAAGATATATAAAACATTGCAAATAATAACTATGCAGCACAACGATAAGGACTATGCATACTGGTGGAGCCAGCTTCCCTGGTATATTATTAATAACTTTGGGAGTTACTAAAAAATATCGTAAAGGCTCAAACGCCCATATAAATTTAGCGACCAACTATCGTGAAATAGTGGGTTTCCTAAAGACATCTTTAAAACCTTTGATGATTGAAACACCGGACACTAATGAGAATATATTTAGAACTAAAAATTTAATTGATTTTTCTGGTCTTTTTTATTGCGGAACCAGCGCTGGGCAATGTCTTTGAAATCGAAGAACAAAAGTGTATAGTAAAATCAACAAAATGCTCATTTATATTGTGTTTATAAGTATATAAACAGTTAATGCACAAGTGGTCAGGGCCTTTGCAAATTGTGCATCGGAGTGCAAATCCGCGATTAGTGGGGGCAGAGTTTTTAGACACTATTAGAAAACGTCATAGCAAGTAGTGAAGTTCTTTGTGAGTCTATTACTAGATGATTCACGATAAGATTGTTTTAAAATTACTGTGGCATAAGCAATGTCTGTAATTGAAAATTATTCCATATCTCATTCCTGTTCCAGTTCTAGTTTCATTTCTAATAATAATTTCAAGGAAGTGTACTTTTGTAAACGATAATTATAGTTGTAGCTCATTAACTTGAAATTGAAGCGGTGATAGCCTAGTGGTTACGGTGTCAGCCTCCTAGTCAGAGGTCGGCGGTTCGAATCCGGGCACGCACCTCTAACTTTTCAGATAAATGTGCCTTTTATAATAAAACAATTAAAGTATCACTTGCTTCAACGGTGAAGGAAAACATCGTGAGGAAACCTGCACGCCTGAGAGTTCTCCATAATGTTCTCAAAGGCGTGTGAAGTCTGCCAATCCGCACATGGCCAGCATGGTAGACTATGGCCAACCTTTCTCATATTGAGAGGAGACCCGTGCTCTGTAGTGAGCCGGTAATGGGTTGATCATGATGACGATGAACTTGAAATTCAGTGTTTAACATAACCCTCGGGAACCATGGATAACTATTTTGTTAATACAGGGTATAAGTAGGAAGAAATAGCTGATGGTTGATAAGTCGCAGGGTATTTTTTAGATTACTATCCAGATGAGGAATGTTACAAAAATTCTGAATAAATCATCTTCAATATCGTTTGTGCACGCCAGAAATGTCAACTAGTAAAAAATTACATAACCAAAAATGTTGTCAATGCTAAATAAACTGCATAATAAAGTTGGAAAACATGCTACTCTTAACTGAACGTGCATGTTTATGCGGTAAATCAATCGCAATAAATATTTGTCTTCGTTCACGACAAGGACAAGAATGTGGGTGACGTAAATTCAAAGGATCCATTACGTCCAAAATAAGAAGCGGACAAACAAAAGCGTAAAACATTCGGCGAGAAGACGTTGCGCCTCTTTGGTAGATAAGGAAAATCGTGGGTACACAATTTTCTTCAGAAATAACTTTTTGAATCGCGCCAAGAGTATCACTAAGGGTAAAGGCGATCCGAAAACAATTTATAAACTGTGTTGTTCTTTCAAAAGAAATTTAATCTCTGAAATTCACAAATAAGAAAACAATTTGTATTGTAGAACTAGTTATATTTTCTGTTTAGTACGTTTGGGCACTGGCAGTAGTAATGGCCGCTAGCAAGACCATTACTCTTCCAGAAACAAGAAGGTTGGAGATCACTGAGATGGATGATACATCTCAGTTATCTCTTCTCATTTAGTACACACCGCTAAGTTCGAAATGGTTTTCTTGCTTTGCTTCCTGATAAATTGCGAAAGTAATTCAATTTTACTATGGTCATAATATGGAATATGGTCACTGTCTTATCTGACCAGTAGTTCGCATGTTTAACTACAGATTCTGGAACGGTAAATATATTGTGTGGTATTTGGGTTTTTCAATCTGAGACGAATATTCGAATTTGAGCCCTCTTGACTTTGGTTTTAAGTTGTTGAGTGTAGTTATCACCATCACTAATAGAAATAATGAAAAATGTGACTTATAAGAACGATTTATATATAGATGCCTGTAATAGGTTTATGTGAATAAAGCTAGCTTTGATTTTTGAATAAAAAATGATACACACCTGTAAGTAGCCTTGGATGGTGACATCCGATGGTCTGTCGGTGATGAGGAAGCGCATGTTCTTGTACTCGATGAGAGACGGCGCCGGCCTGATGTCCTTCTGCTTCATGGTGACCGCTTTACGATTCCCGCAGTCAAATCCGATACACCACTCGCGAACCGAGGTCGCTGATTAACTTCACAAGCGTCGAAAACTTGCAGCAGTCCGTCAGAGTCAAAACAGACAAACTGTCACTCTATTTCCACACAACACACTCCAGTTTCGTGGCTTCTTTTTTAAAAGGGTCCAATTATATAATTAGAACCACCCGCATGGATATCGCTTTCAACCACTTGAGCACATTCGGAGACTAACAATCGATGGTTACGAATTGGGAAGCGAAACTAACAAAAGATTATGCGACAAAACATAAGTCGTTTACGATTGAAACTTCGGCAAATGATATGCTCCAATTAACAGTGGGATCCGAATTTAACGTAACTGAAACAAAAAGAATAAAACTTTATACAATTGCGGTTAATTTATTTGCGCGCCGGATTACATCTTGGATTTGCGTCAATACGCGAAAGTCGACTGAAGTGGAATAAAAAAAACGTTTTTAAAAATAGCGTACGTGTTGCGGACGGACCATGTTTAGGTCATGTGAGTGTGGTAGTGAGTCCAGCGGTATTCGCAAACTGCTGATCCGGTGCCAATAGCGCATCACTTATTAGCGCGTTCACATCATATCGCTCTGGTCCGTGTGTCCACAGAATGTGATAACACTATTGTAAACACAACGCAACAACACTCAAACCACGGTAATATTATATATAGTATACCAACTTCATGCAAACGGCCGAAACGCGGGCTATGCGCCTACGCGCCTCGATCTCGGGGTGCATTCGGCATGCAGACAGTCGCGACTGAGCCGCAGTGACGAACGGACGGTGTTTTGCTTTTTTAAACAATAACCGCGCGATTTTTTCATTTAAAATAACTTCAACTATATATTTAATATGACGAGTAGGATATAATGTGCACTTTTTGGTTGCATTAATAATAGTTGTTTATTGTACTGTTAGTATGAATAATACCAGAATATACCAAAGTGTTAGGCTAATATTAAAACGAACATTTGTAACAATGAATAACAATGTAATACTTATACTTGTACATCTACTTGAAATAAATGGATATTCTATTCTATTCTATTCTAAATAAATTTGACCGTCTACCTGTCACTAGATAGTTGAAATTTGAACACAAAGAAGGCAAATGTAATTAAAATGTTGGAGGCGGGCAGCCCTATCGCATGTTTAGGTGCCGAGCGGCTGTAGGTATTTATTTCAAAGATAAGCCCGAGTTGCAATACTGTATACATATTATTACCGTGCTCAAACTGTGTGTGCTTTGATTAATACCTACAGACTGGGTTCACACAGAGGTGCATTCACTACGTGCTAACTGATTAGTGTATGAGCCTTTTGACCTTGATACCTAAAGAATAGCAGAACAACATTTCCTGCCCATTTGGGAACTGTATTGTATTGTCAACACCTGGCATTGTGATTTTCAAGTAGCTAGTATAAAACGCAATTAGTGTGACTCTTAAATGGGAAACGCGTATGAGCATAACCTCAATGATGAAGAAACCATACCACGAAGTATAACAGTGTACAAGTTTGACTAGTCATTGTGGTCTCGTTACATGCCCATGAAACACGAATAATTGGTTTACCAATTTTTGGTTGCGAATTTAGCTAATGCTCATTCTGACGTTCTGTTATGTGTTAAAGTGGGTCCTTCAATATGTTACTACTCAAGTTTTTATCATCCCTCCAAATTAATTATGATAATATTGACTATCGATAATCATCATGACAAGTCTGTTTTAATAGGCTGAGATCTATAGGGCGTATTTTGGCTTTTTTGCGACTTTAATAATAGCATTTATATCTAACACTTTTCAACTGCTTTCCGTCTGAGGAATAGCTAAACAAATTATGAATGCAGAGATGCCTAAGAGATGCAGTACGTTACCTACAACCGCTAACCTCCATTGGAGTGGCGCGGAGTGGGTATAACCCTTCACTATGAAAGAGGAGGTATGTGCGCTGTCAGACATTGAAACTTTGATGATACTACGTGTATCATATTACTTAGTAATTAAACATCCTGTTCACACCACTTACGTTAATCAAGGGTTTTATTTCGGTTAATGCTGATAATATTTACCAGTCATTACATTGAAGGATTCTGAA
Organism: Lasiommata megera; assembly: GCA_928268935.1. Taxonomy (NCBI): domain Eukaryota; kingdom Metazoa; phylum Arthropoda; class Insecta; order Lepidoptera; family Nymphalidae; genus Lasiommata; species Lasiommata megera. The sequence goes on along the minus strand of OV743308.1, from coordinate 16,720,911 downwards.
TGGTCTGAACTCCTACTCTGTACTTATATCTATTGGCAGAAGTCTGTGAACAGCAGGCGGTAGACGTTTAGACACTACGAATGGTGATACTAATAAAATGTATACTTACAAATGGATGGGTGTATATCTCTTGGTGCTCGGGGTGCGTGAGGTGGCGCGCGCTCCCGGCAGCATGGGTCTCGCTTCCACAAACGCCCTCAAGTTTATTTGTGTTGGGCCTGGCAGTACTCCGCGCTGTCCAAGCGGAACTCCATCAATGTCGCCACAGAACAGTTGCCCAGCTGTAACAATACACAATAGAATCATGCACCAGTACTTCCTCTATGACGTCTTGTTCACTGCGTGTAAATCTGTGCACTATGCCGTACTGCGCACGAGCCATAACTGACCAAGATAACGTGTAATTGTTCCGGAGCGTTTATTTAAAACCAAATCTATTATGAGACATTCGTCTTTGTGTTTATGGAAATAAGAGTATATTTGTGTTAAGCTTGACAGTAATCCACTGAACAGTTCCCGATATCCAATAATACACAATCGAACTATGCACCCGCAACTAGTCTGTGACGTCTTGTTTACGTTTTGCCGCTGGGTAATTATGCTGTTCTCTGATCCCGCCTAATAATAGCGACAATTACTAAAATGAGGACAAATTTCTCGTTTATACGTTTGGTAGCTAATGAGTGGTTCCTTTATTAAATGTTTATCCCAAACTGTAATAATAATGTTTAAATATTTAATAAGCTTGATTACATAACAACATGTTCCGGGAGTTTAATGTGCTGAGTTTAAATTTATTTTATAAGTTCTAGGTACAATAAATAGCACATCTTTAGAATGTGGGCCTTAGTCTTCACCTTAGTCTACACCTTGAAGCTGTCAACTTATTAAACATGTATATCTCAGAAATAGTTTCAAAACTTACTCGGAGATATTAACTGACGTATTTTAAATCTGAGATTTAGGCATAGGGTTTAAAACACCTCGATATTTTTCGTTTAACAAACAAACTGTGAGTAAGCCCGAAGCTTTGACTGACGCACATTCGGCGAGATTATTCCATTACAGTGCTTTGTTATTGCCATGATAAGAAGGTGATGTCAACGCACACAATAGTTGGATGTAAAAATTAATTCGTATGGCGTAATTGTATTATATCGAGTTGGGAAAACACTAACAAATAAATTACTTTAGTCCAAGGTGTAAACCTTTATAAAACGTCAAGTCGGTTTTTTTGTAGTGCCTCTACTGCCTGTTCATCGGAAACTAGATTTTATTGAAAAAAAAACGTCGGCAGCTCACTGGTTTACAATATCTTGCCACACTACTGCTGTATATTCTAACGCCGGATGATAATATTCAATCATTATTCAATAATGATAGCAGATTTAATAGCGCCATCCTCATGGACAGGGTAGAGTAGGATAACGACAGCACTACTAAATTCAATCTGCTGTCTGAAGATTTTGGATTGGATTGATTATTAATTTCGGTTAATGTGTGCATATAAAAACAGCGGCGCGGATTGCATCAAAGCATACTTAAGTCGTCATCATCATCATCATCATCATCATGAACAACCCATTACTGACTCACTACAGAGCACGGGTCTCCTCTCAATATGAGAAGGGCTTGGCCATAGTCCACCACGCTGGCCATATGCGGATTGGCAGACTTCACACGACTTTGAGAACATTATGGAGAACACTCAGGCGTGCAGGTTTCCTCACAATGTTTTCCTTCACCGTTGAAGCAAGTGCTATTTTATTTTTTTAAAAACGCACATAATTCAGAAAAGTTGGAGGTGCGTGCCCGGATTCGAACCGCCGACCTCTGATTAGGAGACTGACGCCATAACCACTAGGCTATCACCGCTTCATATACTTAGGTGCTGAGGCGAAATTATCTGATATCTAAATAAAACCTACACTCCGTTAGTCCAAATCAACAAAAGTTGTGTTTTTCTGGGTCGCTGCGCACAAATTTTACTAAGACGCAACACATTTTTGGCAGACAAACCGAAGTGAGAAATCATTCACATGTCTACAACATAAATATATATTCACACGTTATTACACGAATGTAAAGCTATTTGGTTGGCTGGTGGAAGAGCTTCAAAACGATTGACCAAAATATGTTTCAAAAACTGTTTTGTTTTCCTAAAGATTTCATTCAAGGAGAGACGCAACCAGAATTGGATTACCGCCAAACAGAACACACATACAGCCCTCGTATTTATGTGTGTATATTATTACCGGGAATTTGGACAGCTCTCTATCTTCATTCTTTAGAGATAATAATCGCCAGTGGCAGATATAATTATAGGTACAATCCGTTGTAAATATCTAGCGACATTTATAGCACGTTGACTCATACTATTTCATAAGTAATAAATAAATGAATCAAAATAAATTATTCACAGTAACATTACCTTTTAATATAAAGGAAACCTTAAATAGCAAAAATTTTTTAATCGATTTTGTAATCGACCAAAAACTAAAACCAAATTTAACATAACTTAAAAATGGTAGAGCAATTTCCTCTTTTGAGTTGAGCTTTAAATTATTTTTTCTAGTTTTTACTATTATATAATGTTCCTATTATCTTTTGTTCAGAATTCTGTCCGAATATAAAAATAATTTTAAACAGATCAAACGAAACGGTAAACCGTACGAATACAAAGAAGACATCAAAATCAAACATCTGAATGATACAATTCACTCCCTTTGGAAGTCGGATGAAAACCCACAAGCAACAGGGTTATGTAATATTATATAGTTCTTGCAATTCACGAAGGCGAGCGGGATTTACTTGTGGTAAAGACGTATCTGTATATGTGTAACAGTGTGCGTGAGATCAAAAGCGGGTATGGTTAGCATTAAAAAGTAAAAAAAAAAATTATAATTTATTATGCAATATTTTTTGTTGCAAATAAGAAAAATAATAAAATCACAAAATTTCTAGGTTAATTTAGATCAATTATCAATCATCTTCGTTTAAACTATCACTGTTACTTTCAAACTCATCAGTACCACTGTCACTTGATTCACCACATTCACATTAGCGATAATTGCTCGTCCCTACAAATAATAAAACATACGATTAAATATCCAAAACAGAAAATTGTTGCATTTCAAAAAACCTTTTCGATTCAACATAAAAAAAATGCCTTACCTCGCTATGAACAACTTTGCGTTTTGACATGCTGACAGTACTTCGTAGCAACAAGCGTCGTCGTGGAAACAATACGATATAGACACGCACACTGCAGCAATGTGCATATACACGTTCAACCACTAGTAAAGCTCACTCGCCTTCGTGAATTGCAAGAAGTATATCACTTAAAACTTTTGAAAATGTCAAATTATACTTCAGAAAGGTTAAACGTCTGTTGAGTTAATACAAAGCGGGCGTAAACGAAATCACCCTCGTTATGTATCTGGCTTACTAGGCTGGTAGATGGCTAGGTAGGTAGGCTAGGCTAGGAGATAAACATTTAGATGAGAGATTATTATGGTTTAAACATTTTGAATCAGTGAACATAAAACCCCTTTTAGAACGAGCCTTAATGGCCAAACCTAAACTGTTCAATTTAAATGTTGCAGGCAAAGATTATTGCAAAATCAAAACAATAATATAAATAAGATTGCATACGTGTCAGAAGAGAGTACAATATGAACAAAAACACACACTGCACAATCGCAGACAACAAATGGCAAATGGTGGATGCTAGATTGTCCAAATTTCTAGCAGACGCGACGGTCGATAAACTCCAGACCCCTATGGAACAACGCAAACGATTTAGACTAATGGTTTTTACAGTCTGCCCTTCGAGACAGTCTAGCCGTTGTGCAAATCAAGTGCATTTAAAATACGAAATTAAAGTCGAAAGAGGGTACGAGCTAGTCTTAAGAAAACAGCAATTTTGGCTTTGGTATATCCCACGAAACACTACTCTAATAAAAAAACAATATTAACCGAGTTCAATGACATCGTCACTAAATTTTTATAGCAATTATTTTCCTCGAATGAACGAAAAAAACACATTACTCAATCTTGCCTTGGTACATGTTTTTAATGTATTAAGAAAAGTCAGAACGACTTAATGATATATTAAATTACCTACTGTGAGGATAATTTGCCACTTCCTTTGACTAGAAACTAATAGCTTCGCTGAGACATGTTTATCAACGAGGGACAAACACGTGGCAAACAAGGCGACTACGGACAAGCTCAACCGCAAGTCGAAACATAATATGCGCAGTGTTTACAAGCCACATCAAATGGCTCATACGCACGTAAGCTGATGTTCGATGAGCATAAAATAACCATTGAACCTATTCATATTTTCAGAAAGCGGTGATAGCCTAGTGGTTAGGGCGTCAGCCTCCTAAACAGTGGTCGGCGGTTCGAATCCGGGCACGCACCTCTAACTTTTCGGAGTTAAATATGTGCGTTTTTATAAAATTAAAATATCACTTGCTTCAACGGTGAAGGAAAACATCGTGAGGAAACCTGCACGTCTGAGAGTTCCCCATAATGTTCTCAAAGGCGTGTGAAGTCTGCCAATCCGCACATGGCCAGCGTGGTGGACTATGGCCAAACCCTTCTCATAATGAGAGGAGACCCGTGCTCTGTAATGAGCCGGAAATGGGTTATTCATGATGATGATATTCATGATGATATTTTCAGAAATCTGACATTTCCGAATTCCGCCACCACAAATGGCTTATTGGAACATTACGGAGGGGAAACAAATACATGAACTCATCAGCGTCCATCACTAACGCCCGTAAGTGTCAAGATTGACGAAATAATAAGTCAGTGCCAGAGACTTGCTGCTAGAGTGCAACCCATAGAGTGTAAGGCCGGAGACTGATCTCAAGACTATTTATTATGAAGTTAAATGTGATTAAAGAAGCTTTCGGCATTCAAAATTTGAACTTAACACACCCAACAGCGTCCTTCGTACAGTTGCTGAATAAATTAAACCTGAAATGAAAATTGAACTGTATATAACCTTGCACTCCCTTAAAACCACCCAATCACAGCATTCCGCCGGAACTTGATATAAAAGAGATGAAGTTAACAACTAACATGTTTATAAACAAAAACCAAACATTGGTACAATAGGCAACCTCTTGGCGTTGCGGAAACATTAGATCGAGGTCGTCCGACCACAACTACTGCGCTATGCACTTAACTCTATTTCAGTTTTATTACCTACAATTCTAGGAAATCAAAGCAACCTTGATACATTGCAATTTTATAAAACTACTACTATACTACGTTAATTTCGTTCCATCCAACTAGCACGTGTATTTCAATCAAAAAAGATGATAATAGTGTATATAAAATGGAAATTTACCAATTCAATGTCTAAAATTATAAATCGCTGATTCGTGTGCAGGGCTAAGGATCATCATCATCATCATCTCAACCGATAGACGTCTACTGCTGGACATAGGTCTTTTGTGAGAGTTCCAATGGCCACGGTCTTGGGCCGCTTGTATCCAGCGGCTCCCTGCGACTCGTTTGATGTCGTCTATCTACCTTGTTGGGGGTCGACCAACGCTACGTTTACCGGTGCGGGGTCGCCATTCCAACACCTTGGGACCCCAACGTCCATCGGTTCTCCGAGCTATGTGCCCTGCCCATTGCCACTTCAACTTCGCAACTACAAGGATAACGGGTAGTATTTTTTTTTTATTATTTTTCTAATACTCAAGAGAGTTATCCGATAATTTTGATGTCGTCATGACTTTGTTATTTTCCAATGTAACAACTAAGCACGGTATATTTAGTAAACAATAGAGCCGAGTTCGTGGCTTATCTTGCAAGAGTAGCAAAACGTTAGAGTTCAAATATATTATGGTGTTACTAACTTCGCAAATGACTAAGCTAAGTCACGTAGAGCCACCCAATGCGACCGATAAAATACTTGTTATCAATGACATTGTAATCTATATAAATTATTATGTCACGGTAACTCGGCAGATGACACCATGCTAGTGATAAAACCATAATGTAATGAACATCACACATCTTTCACATTTAAGACTGACACCTTATTTATTGTCTTTGTTTGCTTTAATGAATATAATTGTAGCAATGAACTAATGAAACGGAACAAAACTAACCAACTTGTTGCAAGCAAGTTAATGGTTATGGGTGATGATATAAATAAATAGAAAATCTATAAGGATTTCATTATAGTAGAAATCACTAATGAGATAAAAATATAACTACTTTAAGTAATTTTCAAATGGTTGCTTAGACATATAAATTACGTACATATTAATAAAAGAAAAATGTAATTAACGGGATAATATCTCAATTTCATCGGGTAAACAGGATGCATTAATCATTGCTTCTTATCTTTAAATGTAGGTATCGCTTCTCCATAACAGTCTTTCAACTTAACATCCAGAATATGAAGTACGAATAAGAAAGTTAATCATTGTCCATTTATAATGAAATTGTCCTCAATGTTTAATTGTAAAATAAATAAATTAAAGTAATTTGGTTAGAAATAAAATCTGTATAAGGCCCTGAGTAACCGACGTAGCTCTAACTAGCTTATCATTTAGAATAGCAGAGATTCAATGAGCTGGAATAGTGACGAATAAAGGGAAGACGAAGAAGAACCTTCTACTAGATGGACAAATGAGATTTTTCGAGTTTTAGGGGGCTACTTAACCCAAGTAGCAAAACCACAAGGCTGAAAATCCCTAAGAGAGACCTAACTCTGAAGTCTTAACTACGGGGCTATACGTTTTCGAACTGAAAAGTATGCTCAAAATAGGTCTGATGGGTATTTGCGTGATGCGCTCAGATAAACACTCACGACGGTTAAAATTTGTTAATAACATCTAAAATCAATCTTTGTGATACAAGTGCTATTCAAACAGTACTTAAGGTAAAATTCCTGTATCTAATACTCACCTAAATGCAGACCAGACACACCCAACAACTACAAGTGGGTGGATTTCATTAATAAAACTAAGTGCCAGTGCATTAGTAAAATTCAACGGCGAATTAACGATGTTCCATGAAGCGTTTTAGTAAGTTAACTGAATGACATACGTTTGATGCAATGGAATATATGATATAAATAATTCAATGCACTGAGGCACAACATTTAACAACGAGTGCCGACGTAGTGGCTTTCAATCCACTTTCTACACAATGCGTAAAGGGAAATTTATGGCATTACAGAGCCTGATAAAGGCAGGTAAGCGATCCTGATACAAAAACTAATAATTGAGCAAAAGTTTATTTAACACTAGTACAAAATTCACGAAACCACCTGTTGATTACTCAAGACCGTAGGCGAGTTAAATAGTTACAAAAAAAGAGCCTTTGTTGAACACTTTACCTGACCCCTCAGATTAACTGGTTTGACCATATCCAAACAAACGGTGTTCGGATAGATTGTTTTTTATTCCCGGAATACTACTTTCGTCACACGGCACTTAAAGATCTTCGATTTTAAAACGTGTCAGTAATACAGAGCACAGAGGTTAATGATGACACAAAAACGTCACTTACATTTATACTCCACGGAACGGATACTAACTGATGTAGGAAATCAAATGTTAATGATTCAGTCAAAAAGAAAACTTATGGCCGATGCACTTGCAACAAAAGCTGTCGTGGTAGACAGTGGTAAGGTTTGGGCGTTCACATCGCAACGGATCGACACGGTCCGTGCCGCGTTCGAGCAGAGACTGGCGGGAACGGTGCGCCTCGTTGTCGTCGACCGAGACCGCTATACGTCACGCGCGACGGCGGCTTAAGCGACGTGATGGCGTCATCGAAGCCAACACATGCGTCCTATGCCGTACCTATAACGCACATAGTTGGCCAATTTATCGCTTCAATTTCAAACTTTTCACGGTGATTACCATACGAAGCTCCTCGAGTTCCCATTAGCCATATTTTATGGCAGATGCGAGACAAAACACATTTTCAATGCAGACTTTCAATATTGTTGTAATCAGATGATCAGATCGAATGATGAGAAGATTAACACTGCAGTAATAATTTGAGGAGCGTTTATGAATCGTTATACAGGTGATGGTAGATTTTATAAGTGGAATTGATACATACGATACGATGTAGACAGTAAAAATAGTCCAGCAATTCTAAAAATAGTAACCATGAAAGAATCCAGGTTAGCTCCCACGCTGTTACAACGTGGTTCTGTTAATTGGTGCAAACATAGAAAGTAAAGAAATACACTTCAATCTATATGGAGTATCATAAGTATACTGACATCTTCATAAATATTAGCATAGTTAAATAAAAGGTCAAGTTCGAAAATGCCAACTAAAAAGTCAAAGTTCCAATTTTAATCTTGTGCCACCTACGTACGTGTCTGGGAGTCACGCTTAGTTGCACTGCAATTACCAGGAAAAGTTGTTAAAACACCCACATAGCTTTATTCGTTCGGAAATAATCCAATATCTACCTACGCCTAAGTATTGCCAAGTGTTCATGAATTTCCAGGACCAGTTTTATTACCCTGCTGATGTCTTTGATTTGGTATAAATTATTATAAAATAATATTTAATTTGGACAGCTACTGAAATTTTAAACCCTTTATTTAGAGGGAGACAACGTAATGAAGGTATGATGTTTGCACATATTTATTCGTCAAATGGTATAAATTCCTAGCTTTAGGATTATTATGTTGGTAGCTTCAATTGAAATACCAAAAGATGACTCATAACGTCACATCATTAGAATATGAATTGCGCAGTAGTACAATTAGTAACAAACACTGTTCCCCGTTATACTATGAAACCAATGATCAGATTGTGATGAAACTTTGGCAGGGTGTTCCCAAGACCTTCGCGAGGTTTCCTGCCTCAAAAATCCTTGTGTAAATGTTTTACGTCCATGTATAAATGTTTTACGTCCCACTATAATAGATGCCAGGCACTGCTAATGTAAAACGTTTCAGCGGAATTCTAAAATTACTTTTGATCAATCAACATACTCAAGAGTGAGAAAGTAAGTATCTGACGTCACGTATGAATATTTTTACACTGTATGTTATTTAATACGGACAATGCCCTCCTTTGCCAGTATAAATTTGGCCATGATACTTTTACAATGGCTGCTGATGATCAATTGAAAATTGAGAACATGAAACTACATGTCGATTCAATGGTAACTTACAGTTTACTTGGTTTGGTTGCTTTATTATTTTCGACAACATTTTGTTTGACTTGTTACTTATTTGAACGTGTTACATTTAATACGTAAACTTAGCTTCTAAATTCACTTTAATCCTGTGGGAGTGTTTTCTTTATTTATATTCTATTTAATAATAATTACTTATGAAACAATCTAGAAAATCGCAAACTCTCGTGGAAATCTGGTACAATAAATCTGTAAGTGAAGTATCCCATTTTAATCGCCCACGTGAACTGAACACGTGGCACCTTCAACGTGCGCTCCTGGCACAATCAAATGGCGGCTATTGTTGTTAGCCCTAAGAACTCCAACGGCAAACGTGCCCTTTCATCCAATTCCAAATACCGATTCAAATCAATCCACGAACAAATTGGTTCAGTATTTTGTAAATGTGTCGATAATGGCGCAGCTAACTAAAAATAAACTGGTAAGAGGATAATTTGACTACTTTAGTGATGAACTGCAATCTATCGATAAACAATATAAAGAGCCAAAAGAAAACAATGAAAATTCTATATACGCTAATGACCAAATCACAGACCAAATAATATTATTTTTTTGTAATTGTACCAAATTTCGGAAAAGGTAACTCGGAACGTTCTGTGAAAAAGCAAAGGAAGGGTTAATTCAATCCCGATTAAAGTGAAATAAGATAATGCTAACACTAAGACACTATATTATTAGAAGGAACGACTTATTTTGCTGATAGCTTGTGATAATTTAAATGTTGTTGAATATATTTTACAACTAATTAATAACTGAAAATATGTTAACCTAGCGGAATAAGTGAGTCTGAACTAGTTATAAAATAAGAAGAAGTAAATCACGTTGCAATAATTACGAACCAAAAACACAGTTCTGAAATTCAATTAATACATAGTACGAATATAAGTAAATGTCCGGTAATTCTTAAAACTCAACAATGCTTGTAACAAATATGGACGCTAGAGATAACTTGTTTATCTTGCAATTTCGAGAATGTTCTGGCCGATAAAGAGTTACGCAGATTTTATCATTTGAATTTTATAATCAAAATGTGACCGATATAAACGAGGATTTTGAATTCTGATGTGTATAAATCATATAAATATTCAACCTGCGTTTAGGGTTAACATTCAGTCGATGGAAAGTGAATGTTACATTGACGTTTTGTGATGCAGCGTGTAACAGAGGGGGACTGGTGCAAATCAACTTTCACAAACTGCAAAACCAAGCACTATATCTACTTAATTAATGCCTAGGTGACTTTCCAGAATGCTATTAATACTGATGTTGAGGATATTCTTACGGTACGAGAAGTAAGCAATGGTTTTAAAGACTTGGAGCTGTCCAGAACAAAGATATTATAATAACTGAGATCCAAATACATAATATTCTAATTTTAATATAACAAAGACTTCGGGGTAGTTTCAACGGAAGGTTACCCGGCTAAAGGCTTTAAATTCGTACCTGTTACGGCTTATCACGACTTCACGTGACTTTAATGCTCGTCCTTACTTCCTAAGGACACGAATGTTCAAACATTTATAGCGATTAACCAGTTTATTGTTTTCGGAAGTCAGACAAAAATTCGAAATACGTTCACAATTAAATTGATAAAGGCAGCTCGTGTTCAGACAGAAATTGTAGGTATGGAAGGTAGAACATTAATTAGAACTATAGTAATTGACGATGTAGGAGAAACTGTCTGATCGGCGCGGCTCGGCGTCGCGACGTCCTCGTTACCCTCTAACCATGTCACGGGGACGGAATACCGATAACTAATTATAACTAAGGTATAATCTAAGGGGTGATAAAATCAATGTAGTAGTTAGTAGTAGTTGAAGCTATTACTTCAACGATTGTTCTGTCGATTGTACGACACCAATTAAGATTTTGTCTTTACGAGTGTTTCTTTGAAATGCATTTAAACCTATTGTTTTCCTGTCGCCTCTTGAGATAATAAGAGTTCATAATTTTATAGAGTGGACTCTATAAAATTATGAACTCTTATTTCTGTAATTCGCAATTGAACCCTTAGAGTAATCGACGTATATGCATAAAATCAAACCATATGTATCGATTTAGTGTTATTATGCCGAAGTAATCACTTTTCGGCATTAAAACAATGCTTCTATGCATCGTAACGTTATTACATGACAATACTTGAAAGCCTCACTTTTTCATACGTCGGTTCTAGATAATCTTGTACGATGTATCTGTCGAAACAAGCGGTGCAGCCCTACCCGTTTGTATTGCAACGGGAAACGGGTCGCGACCCACTTCCCCGGGATCAATACTCGGTCATCGACTCCGCCTGCGCCTCGCACTGTTTCCCCACATCGCGGATTAGGAGCCACGCTCGACCTTCTGATGATAGGACTCTAAAAATAGCTTTACGCGAGTCCAATGTCAGAATAAATAAAATAGAGAGTTGGAACCTTCAGTGTTGCAGGAACTACTAGTATCATACGAACGTTTGCAAAAACAGAAACCATTGAGCAAAGTTTCGTATTGTAAGGCATAGAACTCTTTCTATGCTTTACAATACGAAACTTTGCTCAATAAACTTTCTAATATATTGTAGATTCTCGCGTAGAATTTAATCTCGAATGATGATTAAATCTGAATCTTCGACGAAATGACATGTCATGACTCATCACACAACTTTAACTAACTACACTAATAAATAAAATACCAATTAACACCAAGTACTGTTAATTGCTTAAATTGGAAGCGGTGATAGCCTAGTGGTTAGGGCGTCAGCGTCCTTATCAGAGGTCGGCGGTTCGAATCCGGGCACACCTTCTAACTTTTCGGAGTTATGTGCGTGTTTAAACAATTAAAATATCACTTGCTTCAACGGTGAAGGAAAACATCGTGAGGAAACCTGCACGCCTGAGAGTTCTCCATAATGTTCTCAAAGGCGTGTGAAGTCTGCCAATCCGCACATGGCCAGCGTGGTGGACTATAGCCAAACCCTTCTCATATTGAGAGGAGACCCGTGCTCTGTAGTGAGCCGGTAATGGGTTGATCATGATGATGATGACTGTTAATTTGTTTATATTTGTTGACCTGTTGACCACAAATTCGTTATCCCGGAGTACGAATAGAAATTAAATGTTATCAAGCACATGAAGATCTTATACTATTTTCGAATAAAAATATTGTATTATAGGTACATTATTAGCTAAAGATAGCAATTAGCAAATATTTGAACAAGTGTTCTTAATAAACGAGTGAAAGAAAATATTCAAATTAAAACAGTTTATAAATTTCATATAAAATTGCAAATTATAATTTTAGAACAAGTTGAATTTAAACCTGAATCCCTCTGGCTATTGCGCTCAGAGTGCTTTGCCAATTAGTAGACGGTTCTTCTGCCGCAAACACCTCAATTTTTTTTAAATATTCTACTAGAAGTTAGCCATGACTGAAATAACACCTGGTTTTAAGTAATGATGCAGTCTAAAATGGTAGCGAGCTGACCTATTATGGGTATGACAGTTTTATTTAACCCATAGTAATCGATTACAAGATGACGGCAGTTTAGCGTTCGGTTCAGAACGAAAACTGCAGACTGGACCAAAAAAACTGAAATGTTCAACTGCCGGGGATCGAACCCGAAACCGCTGAAAATGCCCACAGCACTCAACACTGCGCCAGTCAGATCATGATTAATCACAACTTAAGATCTGTCAGTTAAGATCATACTACATCTGTCAGACACCGACTTTAGTATTTAATAGCATCGTGACTCGTTTTATTTAACTAATAAATGGAAAGGATATCAACAGCGCGTTGCCAAGTAACAAATGTATAGATAACAGAAATAAATGGACGTACGTCATTACTAAAGTACTAGCTAATGCTCCGTGATTTAGTCCACTGGGATTTGGGAACTCTTTATATTCTTGGATTAGCGTCCTATATCCGCTTCCAGGCTGCAATCATCTTATAGAAATCAATAGAAATCACTATTAAATGTATTCATGGATTGTTACGTGATCGGTATATTGGTTATCTACCATTGCTTATGATCAGTAAGAAGGTTCGTATTGCGTTAACTGTGTATTCGATGAACGCCTAAAAGTGACCGGTGGTTGAACAACAAGCAGATTGCAATTTTTTAACTCGCTCATTATTTTATTAGTTTGGCCATGAAAATTGTATTTCTTAATTTAAAAACATTGAATTCTAACGGAAATGGACTAAATTTACCACTACCCTTACTTCACTAATTGTATTAGTCTACCATAATCGCTGTTTACAATTCCAATTAGCTAATAGGCAATTGAAATCGTTAGTTTTAAGTTAAATAAATGGTTACGATTTTCTTATACAAACGAAGCTTAAAAAGGCAAAAGACAATCAAAGTGTTACTATAGAATTATTATATTAGATTAGATGGATTGAATTTTGAACGCCCGAACCGAGAAATAGATACGTAATGATTTCAGATTACCATAAAATATATACCGTGTACAATAAAGCTTAATTTTAACATAAAGCTAAATTCGTCGCGAAAAACAGGAAATCTGCAAGGTGCAATTAATAATTTCTTCAATATTAATCATCATCATCGTCGGCTCCACTACAGAGCACGGCTCTCAACTCAATATGAGAAGGGTTTGGCCATAGTCCACCACGCTAGCCACGTGCGGATTAGCAGACTTCACACACCTTTGAGAACATTATGAAGAACTGTCAGGCATGCAGGTTTTCTCACGATGTTTTCCTTCACCGTTAAAGCAAGTGATATTTAAATTGCTTAAAAACGCACATAACTCTGAAAAGTGGACGTCCTATCCACTAGGCTATCACAGATTTTAACATGAATACACCACACCATACAGATCTTCGAGAATGCGCGCTCTCAAGGCACGTTTCACTCAGACGCCGGAGCATCCTCAGGAAATGTTGACTTTACAACGTACAATTGCTATTGCAATTAGACCTTGTAAAGTCAATATTTCTTGAGAATTGCTAATAAGCAATTGTACGAATCTCCTGAGGATATGCTGGTATTGGAACGAAACGTCCGTTGAGATCGCATTCTCGAATATCTGTATGGTGTAGAGATTATGTTTTGCTTGTTTTACGCGGATAACTGTGAATTATGCGTAACATTCCGTTTTATAAAAACCATTTAAATCTATGATATAATAAAACTGTAACAGGACGAATTCTGTACATTAAATATATTTTGAAAAATTTAATTGGAGGATGCTTTGCTTTGATACTGAGCTCAAAACAATTTATTTTTTAGTCTGTCTGTCTATCATTTATCTTGGCCGCGCATCACGCTGAAACTACTGGATAGATTTAAATGAAATTTAGTACAGAAGTAGCTGATACTCCGGTTCAACATATAGGATAGTTTTTATCCCGGTATTCAGCACGGATTCCTTGGGAGAGGGGATGAAAGTCAAAATGTGTATTTAGTTGTAATACATTAACGGGTACTCGGATTTCATTCATTCTTTTTTTTTTAGAAAGGAGATATTTTACAGATTATCCTATATTTAATTACTTAGTGATTAGAAGACAAACAAACACACTTTCTCACACACTAACTCAACACAGAGTACCTAATAAAATACCATGGACATTCCGCAAAGTAACTCTTACTTCTAGTCAGTAAAGATAACGTATCAGACACATCAATCTGGGTTCCAAGTTAATCAACTAAAGATAGGCAATTAACATTTCTGTACTAAACTGGTTTCACTTCGATCGCACATATTCAATATTTCATTGCTAAATCGTCACCGTGTCCTGACCGTGTCGCGTGAGACGGGGCGTGACCTAGCTCACTGACCTGGATAGCCGAGTGCCGTTCTAGCTAGCCTGAAATACATCCCGCACGTCTACACTCCACCAGGTATGTTTTACTCCGCACTTTAGGTAAATAATCATGCTATTAGCGGCGACGACGTCGGGTTTTATGTCAAATGTTTATCACTCGCGGTAAAGTTTTTAAGTTTCGTATTTTATCAGACCCAATCATACCATATGAACGTCTCAATATCTATTTATGTCAATAAATTAATTTATGTCATCACTAAGATTTTTTTTATGACGTCTACTTTTAAAATTTAAACTCTATCACACAATGTTATTAATGTTTTGACGACCTCCGTGGCGCAGTACGAGCGCTGTCGCATTATAAAGTCGGAGGTCCTGGTTCGATTCCCGGCTCGAGTCTGGTCTGGTGGGAGGCCGTGGCTAGTTACCACCCTACTGACAAAGACGTGTCGCCAAGCGATTTAGCGTTCCGGCACGGTGTCGCGTGGAAACCAATTAGGAGTGTGGGTCTACCATACCTCTAACAGGTTAGTCCGTTACCTAGACTGCATCATCACTTACCAGCAATGGGGTCTGAATATTTTATTGTTAAAGGTTGTCAGCAGCTCCATGTTCGAGGCAACCGCTATGAGTTTTGTTTGTATTATAAACCGTTTTGTGCAGCGTTTAGACTGAATTTTGCAGTGTAACTTGTGGTTAGATTAGTCAGAGAGGGTAGGTATCTCATTTACAATATTAACAGTGAATAATATGTACAGTTCAATATTGTACCTACAAATACGCCGCCCCTCTAGAAAACCCCTAAACCTTAAACCCCTAGGTTATCAGAAAATGATATGAAGAACAGCAATCCATTACCCCTTAGTTAAATACGACATTATTTCAAGAACGAAAAGTCGTTTACTCTTATGAATCAAAAAAAATAATCTAAAGCTGATGTCCTTGAGAATTCTTACTTTTATAAATAATTTTCATGAAAAACAAAGATGTTTATTTTACGATTTGAATTATACCGCTTGAGACCATTCTCATGACATTAAAAAGTTATTGAAACAACATTTTGAAGATTTTTATTTTAATAACTATATATATAAGCTACGTATTGATGGTAATAACTTCAATTGTAAACATAAAGGGTAATATTGCATGCCTTCTTTAGGTTTAACCTTGAGTATCTTCACTTATGTACCCTCTGCACCTAATATATCATGGCGTGATATGGCTAACTTGGCAATGCAATGAACTACACCTGATTATCGAGCTTTTCAACTTAAGCAACCAACTCTACCTTCATTGCGACTTATAACTGGGCCACTGCCCTAAAAACATTGAACTTAACACAAAGGAAGAAGATAACTCTCAAAGCATCGACATTCTAAAACCGTGAACCCACGAATCAGCCTAATTTGATGCCTGACAACGTCCTGCGATGTCGTATCATAACGTGGGAGGTCCTGGGTTCGATGTCATATCTAGTGAGAGGCTTCGGCTGCGGCTAGTTACCACTCTACTGGCATAAGTATACCCGCCAGGCGACTAAGGGTTTCGGTAGGATAGAAACTAGACACCGATTAGGTAGATGGGCAACGCATTGTTTGCTCCTCTTTTGAAGCAGATCACAGGCAACGGTGGTCAATTAACATCACTGACCTATCTACTCGTTTACCCACTTCTTCGTTTTAAACTTTTAATTCGCCCGACATCGTAATCGATTTCGAATCTAGAATTCCTGAAGTCAAGGTTTAATAAAATGCATATATTCCTCTTAATTTAGAGCTCAAATTCTCATATATTTCTTTTATTGTGCGCAACGACGGTAAATAAAAATCAGTATTAAATATTTATGAACTCTAAAATAAATGACATTAGGTCTATTTTACTTTTAATAGACATGTAACCCATACAGGTAATAATGCTGTTAGAAAGTGTAACATCGTTCAAATAGTGAATTCAATCGATATTACAAAGCAAAATTTTTGAAAAATTACATTCTGAATTACCCGTATTCAATCCATCAATTCTAATACTTTATTCATTTAATCCTCTAAAAGGCACTTTCGATGCGTCAGTTACATAGTAGTGAGTTGTTGGTGATAACTACATTCGTAAACTTAAAACTAAAGCTATGACGTCCCAAAGGTCTAAGAAGAAACCCACCACAGACTTAACCGGATAACATTCCTTTTTGTATGATGGTGATACAATCTCACATGCTACTTAAAATTATTTATTGAAATAATATATAACGAATTATACGTGAGTATTACAGAGGTCATAACACAGAGCTAGAATCTCATCAATCATGCCTGCGTCGTAGTGGTTGAAGAAAGGACGCGGCGAGAGCGTCGCCCTTTGAGTTCGAAAGCCCGCCATTCAGGAGGCCCGTGCAACGACCCTAAGCCCTAGCGGTGCGTAGCCGAGAACCGGTGCCTTTATATATGCGGGGACTATTTTGTCGTCTTACATCGCCCGCCCCTTTAATCAACCCGGAATATCTCTGGACAATATTATAACGTTAAGTAAACATATTAAAGCAATTAAATTGCTTATAATCCTTGGCAATCGCTGTGACCTCAAGTTTTGAATTCATAATTACTTTCCATATTTTAATTATTTTAATATTTTTTATTAAAATTGGAGTGTGTTTGTAATATTGAAATAACCGTTTTTTACTGCATACATATGAATATATATACGGTACATACACCAAAATAACATTTTTTACAAAATTTGTCTGTCTGTCTGACTGTTTGTTCCGGCTAATCTCTGAAATTGCTGGACCGATTTTTACGGGACTTTTATTGGCAGGTAGCTGATTTAATAAGGAGTAACTTAGGCTTAGTATTTTATCCAAGTACTGTTCAGTACCGCGCGCAGCTCACGCGCATGCCACCGCCTGTGCCATCACGTCTCGGGCGTCTCCCACCAACGAATCAATATCACAAAGGCTGCCTGTCGCGTGGGCTCATTCTTTTTTTTTTTTGAAAGAAGATACTTTAATGTTTATCCTGTAATTATTTCAAATTATTCGGGTTAGTAATCTATTGCTTCGTGATTGAAAGACAAACAAACACGCTAACTCATCGCAGACGAATTCGCGGACGTCAGCTAGTCTTTCATAAATGACGAATACAAAATACGTTAACTGGGACGCAGTCCAAAAAGTCACCGTTATACCTTCACGGCTACTGTAGGATGTCTCTTTATGCACCGAAACACTTTTAACTTCCTTTAATATAACTTATAGTAATTTAGTTTACATATATCCACTCATTATTACTACTTACGCATTACTTTAAAGTTTCTAACATGAACAGTACAAATTGGACCTAACTTAATGATAAGGCATTAAAAAAAATCACCATGTTGAACTTAAACCAGCCGACCGGCTCCCCTCGGTGTATATAAACGATTCATCTTTTTGCAAAGGGCTCGTTAGCGGAAACTTCAGGTGTTTCCTAATGCAAAGGGATATTTATTTATATTCATTTAAACAACTTCTTGCAAAAACTTAGAAATGAAATACATGAAAATAACCAAATTAAAAGCAATGTGCGACCTTATCACCTAGCTCTAGGTATAAGTTTTTTTTGAATAAGATTTCCTAATGAATTATTCAACTGTGAGAATATACACTCAACTTAACGTGAATGGTCCATAATAAGAACATTTATGTCACACATAATTCACTTCGTATTCCATGGAGCATCTCTTGAAAATCTTGGGTATTACATGATATTAGATTACCATCATCTGCTATCATCGTACCATGATGACACACCCACTTATTTTAACTGCTACAGATAAGACGTTGCAGAGGTTAGTCTTAGGAAACATAAGGGTAAAACGACCATGCATAAGCCTCTGAAGAAGGCGAAAGCGTAGTCAGTATCTTTCGAAGCGGAAATGATGGCCTCTTTTTTCCGAGAACACGCTTCTGAAGCTCTCAATAGATCTGATTGGAAAAGTCACGGCACGTCATTACCAGTCCTTACGAGATGAGAGGATACGAACCCTCGACCAGAAAGAGTGGACAATAATAAATGGAACAAAAATTTGATCATGTCAGCAATACAGCTACGACCATTACGTTTCTTCATTACGTAGTTCATGACAGTGCCCGACCATTTACCCCCGACTATTTTATAAATAGGTACTAAATATAATATATTGCTGCGAGATTTGGGGATCAAACGACCCGGCTCATAAACATTTTATGACAAGGAATTTCTCTTGCAATGTTTCTAGCCAAAACTGTATTAAGGAAAGATTTCAACATATAAAAAAAAGAAACCACGAAAATTTTATAGAGAAAGTACCATAAACGAAATAATATACATCTGGGGTCGGGATACAGCCATCTTGGGATGGAACCACAAAGCAAAAACCTCAAAATTTTTAATAAGAACATGGTAAAGGTAGGAACGGTAGTTCAAAAGCGCTGAGTTCTATCCGAATTTAAATCAATTTATCTCTCATGGCAAGACGCCAAAATTTAACACTCAACCAAAAAATGCAGACAAAAAGGACACAAAAAAAACGCAGACATACAGACGACGAATAGAGGACATCATTAATATCTGCAGCTAAATAAAGGAAGTATCGTCTGTGAAAAATAAAGAATTCCCTTTTGGAGGTGATCATACGCTTTTATGACATAGTCCCAAAGATAATTTAAAACTTGCCAATGTCAAACTGCACATATACAAATACAAAAAAAAATACAATCATCAATTAGGTCGAGGTTACTGAAGCCTCGCATAACTCGATCAATAACTGATATTAATCAAATACTACAAGATATTAATCGGTGATATGTTTATTGACGAATTTCTAAGTTTCAAAGATGCTTTTTACAATTGACTGTGCATGTTGTAATTTTTATACAAGATAATTTACTATCATCATCATATCAACCGTTGAAGTCCACAGTTGGTCTTTTATAGGGAGTTCTAAAGTCTACGTCCGGTCTTAGGCTGCTTGTTTCCAGCGGCTCCTTGCGACTCGCTTGATGTCACCCGTCCATCTAGTTGTGGGTCGACCAACGCTGTTCACCGGTGCGGGGTCGCCATTCCAGCAACTCGAAGCCCCAACGTCCATTGGTTCTACGATTTGTGCACTTCGTATTACCCCTTCAGCTTCGCAACTTGCTGAGCTATATCGGTATGTACGGATCTCTTCATTTCTGATTTGATCACGTAGAGATACTCCGAGCATAGATCTCTCAGTCGCCCACTGAGTGACTCTGAGCCTTCTTATGAGATATATAAGATATTTTGTATAATGTTGAAATTTCGAACAGATGTTTTACGACATAGAAATAAGTATCTTTTAGTAGTTGACTGTTGGAGTGACGAGTAACGTACCGTCACACAAACAAAGCCTTTTTTATTTGGTGCAGTATCATACAATAATAAGATGATTAATTGTTTGATATTCTCAATAGGTATGTTTAACTACGGCCTATTTTGAAACAGTGAGTCACTTCGAAAATATGGCGAGATGAATCAATCTTGGCAAAAAACAAATATCTATGCAAATTTGTATTTGATCTGTTTGCACATCGACTAAAAGTTATTTCGTTATGAATAAGTAGTATTTATAAAATTTAATTTCAATCGAAAAAATTGTGGCGGCTAAGTTGACACAAAGAAGTGCCATTATAATTTCTTACAGGTATGTCAAATTTATCAACATTCCAAATCCAACACTATGAAATATACTATTATAGTAAGTAGCTAATCGAATACACACCAACTCCAACGTATCAAAGTGAGAAAAAACCCCTTTATCTGAAAGTTATTACAAATATCCCAAACGGTATGGAAATTGTATATACTTTACAAAATTAATAATTTTCCTATATATATATATATATATCGGAGTACGTTGACACTGCCATACGTCTCGATCCATTCGCACTACGGTATTAATTAATTGGGTGGGAGCTATTATTTAGATAGACGCATAGCATAAATAGCTACAGTCGCTTTTAAAATATAACATTCCACGATAGATATTTTTATACGAGGTTTTATACAATCAATATTTAAAAAAATGGTTATATGAATACGCTAATAATAAATAAATACTATAATATGCTGTTTTTAAACAATTATTTAAATTTAGTACAAGTTTCTTAGATAGTTTAGTAGAAAGTTACCTACACCCATCCAGCACCATATCCTTCGCTTATCGTGTTTGCTTAACACCGATTGTTTTTTTTTTAATGTTACTGATTTTTTATTCGGAGATTGATCCAGCATCCAGCATTTAATAATTAGGCTGCATTCTGGTATATATTGAACTGCCATCACAAGCTTGCTCTAGTCTTAACTTTGGTACATATTGTATTTAAATGCAGTTATTTTGGCGCAAACATTTCTTATTTTACGTTTCTTTATTAACAATAGCTAGCCGTGAGCGTAGTGGTGCGGCCTAACGGGTTAGCGGCAACGCCTGCGCAGGGTCAACACGCCTGTCAAGGCCGGGTCAATGTCCTGCGCCCCTATCGGGGTTCAAGAACACCATTGCAAAAGATCGCCTATCATCAGATACGAGTTAGTGAAGAAAAACATCTATCTATATTTATACACATACATATATGAAATGATCTGTCCCGACTGACTGAATTATCAAAGCACAGCTCACCACTGAACGGATCAGGATGAAACATGGCGTACAGAAGCAATTATAAAGTAGTTGTCAATTAAGAATAGATTTAAAAATTCATCCCTTAAAGGTGCAAAGAGGGGTTTTAAAAATTTTTGACCCACCAACTTGACCAGCGAAGCCGTCGGCATAAACTGATAATAGATTAAGCTACTACACAAATAATGTTTCCTGTAAAACTACTCTGTAGTTACACCTGATGGGAATATAAATATAAAGTAAGGATGAGCATGTATTCCATATTCTAGACTGTTGAATTTCCTATTCTCTTTGTTAACGTGGAAGAACATTTTTAGCAAACCAGACCTTCAATTAAATCTTTAATAATAGTCTTATTTGTTAAACTACCCGCAAAAAATTAATGACTATGTTATATTTATCTGCTGCTTATTAAAGTTATGCAGGTACATCATATGTTTGATAGATTTAAGATGAAGCCATTTACTACAAATAAATTGACATTTATTAGACGTTAGTATGCGATTTGCACACTCGCAATCGTAGAGTCGCTTTCGAATATCGAAACACTATTATTTCAAAGTACAATGGTCCTTATATCATCTAATTAGAGTAGCAATTTCCGTACTATATCCGTATTATGTTCACATATCACATACTTGTGGTGGCTGTGTAAGTGTAGACGAATTTGAGTTTTAAAACTAGGTAGATACGTTTTATTTTACTGTGTCGTTAGCGTGTTTCGAAGTACGAACTTGTATAAAAAATTTCTTTTGTTCTTTCACACTTGGTTTACACAGTCCGTATATATTGAAATAGAAAGCTCTTTCATACATCATTAGTAACGTAGGAGGTCATCCATCAGGTCAGGTATGTATATCATACTTTGGAATTAAGAACAACTGTTTTTGTCATGAGGTTTGAATTTTTATATCTAGTTTCGAAAGGTTTGGTAATCTTATGAACAAATAGACAGCTTCCATTATTATGCACGAAATGCTGCTCGCGACTTTTGACATTTGATGTGTGTCTGTATGGTCTGACAGCCTATACCACGGGAACTATACCTTTTTCCAGGAAATGAGTAGAATTAAATGTGACATTCCAGAGTATAATATTTATCAGTGTTAAATTTCATCCCTATCCGTGTAGCTCTTCTAGTGTGATTCAGTCGCATTTTTCATTTTCTACAAATAGACAAATTATCATCGTCATCATCATTCAACTTCATTTAATATATGTAATTTAAATACATATATTAAATTCGGACAACACTATTTAGTTTGTTACCAGAGTACGAAATCCGTTTGCCCCAATAATGTTTCTGGAATCATTATGACTATCAGACTATAATAATATAAATTCAACCCTGGTGGAGATGTACTGTATGTTGTGTTAAAATACTGTGAACCTACTTTGCAGCAAACGCAAAATCAATCAACGAAAAAAAAAAACATTTTTTTTTAAAACTCCACCCTCTTATCTCTCTGAAGCGGTTTGCTGCAACTATTTTCACTTCCAACCCCAACGTCCATCGGTTCCCCGGATATTTGACGCGCGTTTTACCTCTTCAGCTTCGCAACTTACAACTTATGTTGTTAAATCTGGCTTTTCTACCGATCTCCCCATAGAACTAGATTAGATTAGATAAATGCTCTCAGCACTGTCATTTCCATTGCTCGCTGAGTTAATTTAAGGATTCTTATCAGACCTAAAACTAGCAACCACGTTTTGAAGTAATTAAAACAAAAAGAATAACAAGATGTTAACATATGTATCTACCTTAATTACGCAAAAAAAAAGCGAGAGCAGTCCGCTTGCGCAAATGTGACGTCAATCCATACCCATGTACTAGATACGTACCACAAATACCTATTTCATTAGAAATCCCGTGAACTCAATTCTATTTTCGCATGAGAATAAATAAATAAATAGTCAATTCCCATCGAGAATATCTTCTGCTCAAAATTAATTTGTTCATGAAAATATCTATGCCTATGAAAACTAGTAAAATAATCATTAATATTTTACACCGGATTGGTCTTTCAGTGTAGTGAGTACCTTGAATGAAACAATAACATCCTAAAATTTAACATTTTTACTAAACTAATGTCATATATGTAAATAGATTGTGTAAAAGAGGATATGCGGGTAAAACATGCGGGTAGTGAGGTGACGGCTGATAGAAGTGAGTGGAAGAAGAAGACGTGTTGTGCCGACCCCACATAATGTGGGATAAGGGCAAGAAGATATGTAGCATACTAAAATAATTAAAATTGCCATACACACATCAATTAAAGTGATGGGTCTTTTTTGCTGTGTATGTGCAAATGTATAAGAGACTGGTAGGTTGTGACACTGAAGTACATATGAACCCAGTGATGCTTATTTAAGAAATTAAATTAAAGTTTCACTGTTGTATGGAGAAAACATTGTGCAACCAACAGGTTGATAGAAACAAAACTGAGAATTAAGATCATAGCTTAGATTATATCATAAAAAAAAATAATAACTAAAAAACTATGTTTTAAGCTGATTAACTTAAAGAACTGACAGCCTGATAAAAGATACTATGGAAACTGTATATTTCTACTGGATAAAGGGGCATATACATAGTATATGGGCATATACCTATTCCAGACTATTATCCATCATTGCACCTTTTATTGTAACAAACATCCGTCTATCAACTTTTATAATAGTAGTAAGATTGCAAACATTTACATATTATTTGCATAAAATAAAGTATCTGATTCTGTAGAAGTGGTAGTAACTTATTACTATTTACTTATTATAGTAACAGCTCTGTTATAATATTTTTCTGAATAAGTCTTCCCATATATTATATGGCTTCCCAATAGAACAAAAAAAAATGGTGCAGTTGCATAGTTGTTAAATAGTGGCAATAACAAAGTGCTGAATATTTAAATTTTCAATTAACTTGAGTGATCACCAAAAAAGTATTAACTTCTACACAACAGTGTAGAAGTTTAATTTTAAAGAGAAATAAATACCCCAATATTTGTTAGTACTCTGTTGATAACCAAAACTGTCCAAATAGCTTAATTTATTACTATTTAAAGACTACAATTTTGCTGTCATATTTGTTTACAAAGAATTGGTAATTGGAACTTAATTAAAATGCAAATTTATGGTGATCTATCATCTTCATATAAAATTCATAACGAGTGTTAAACCAAATAAGAGTGCAGACACTCTTATTTGGTTTAACACTCCTTATATGTATGAAACAAGTGAAGAAATGGATGGCTCCAATTTTTGGGTTCCATATGCAAAGAATGACCATGGATATTACTAAGACTGCTCAGCTATCTGTTTGTCAGCATATTTCAAGAACCATACAGGGTAGAGTTGAAACAGAATGTGTATTACTATTGCTGCTATAACAAAATGTACTCAATCTTTACGTAAAATTAAGTGTGAATTTGTTTAAAATAAGTATAAACATCTAATAAACACTAGGTTTTTTATGGACCATAAAATTGATGATTATGTTTTACTGATAAATGAAAGTTCCCATACCATTATATATGTTTAAGTAACATTTCCATTTATAATCTAACTTTAGTCATACCAATGAAGCCACAGCACTTCTAGCACAGTTATTAAAAACTGTTCGAGTCTCATTGCAGGTATTTACGGTTTACTTATTATAGTATCTTAAACAACACTTAAATGCAGTTAAGCTTGTAATTAAAAAAAAGGTACTTGTGCTATGTTCAGATATTTTAATGACATTTGAGTATGTAATATTGTTACTGCTAATACCATGGTTCAAAATTCAAATGTAACTATAACTATAGCTTTATTCATGTAAACATATTACCATCATCTATGAAGCTTATGTAATATAATATATTTTTCATTATTTTAATTCTAAACCAAGGCAAGATGAGTTCCAAACACCCCTAGGTCTAAGAAGAAGCCCACAAGAAACTTGGCTGGTTTTTTTGTGTTTTTACCATCTCACATAGTCAATAATATATTATTATTAGCTTATGGCAGTCAATACCCAAGCTTTTTGAAACTTTATGTAACCCTATTGTAATAGGATGTTTATATTTTAATAAAATTGCAAACTTATTAAGTATAGATCCATCCAAGAGTTCAGTAGGTAATATGTAATAATATAAAATACAATTTATTTTGCACGAGTTACTAATTTTTTCCAACCTACTGTATACAGTAGCAGTACAAGTTGATTTTTAAAAAAGAAGAGATGTTCAAAACATTGTAAGTGTTATAGTCCATCTTTTTCTTTAAATTTGAAATATTTTTCTAGACATACATTAAATTTTCATCAATATGTGTTGGTTATGCACAGTCACTATTTTTTATATTATTTTATATCTTAATGATTCTCTAGGGACCAATTTGTATACTGCACATACAGCCCTCTTCTACAAAGACTGAGTCATGATCACCCCATAGTAAAATACACTATGACACAATGGTGTGAAAGTAGCTAAAATACACTAGCCTAGCAGTCTCTCTAGCAGAGTTTAAGTTTCTGTGATAAATTGTTTATATGTGGACCACATTGAAGTTTGGTGTGTAACATTATGCCAAGAAATATAGAAATATCTGCCAGTTCCATGACAATGTTACAATTTAAGACAACAAGTAAATATTGATGTGTTTTGAATATCTGTAATAGAATGGAATATAATATATCTAGACGTATTTAAAAAAAACATTGAATATTTTTATTAGTTTTACTAAATTGTATAATAGTTTCAGAGTTTCTTCCCAATTAGTACTGTTTATGAGCTTCAAAAATATTTACACAGAATATCACTTGTAATGTATATGGTATTTGAGAACATTTATGTGATATTGAGTAAATGCAAAAAAAACAACATTAAGTTAACTAAAAGTTTTATCTCAAATAATGTTGTTGAAAGGATTTCAATGGGGCTATTGCACAACTTCCATGAATAACAAAGGTGTGACAATTTCACAACTATTGCGAATTAAGATGAGTTACAATTATGAAATTGTATGGTTGATTGCCATTAATTGATATTGAGATACATTAAAACTGTACATATAGGAATACTATTAAGTTTAATATTATAACATTTTCAAATTAATTTAGTGTAACTCGGTAAGGGGCGTGGAATAGGTTTGTTCAGTAGTCAGAAATAACTTTAGCATTGTGAGTTTGGAAGTTGTAACCTATCAACCAAACAACACCCATATTGATTTAATATTAGCGGCTGTTACAGAAGTTTATTGAAATACTTATTAAAACTGAAAATACCCAGGGAAAACTTTATTAAAGTGAAGTTAAATAAGAAAATGATAATTTTGTTCCACGACGCTTGTCGCTCGGCCTACAGTGACGTCCGTGGTTGGGAGGGCATGACCTTCGTTCAATGTGCTTTAATTGGAATGATAAAACGGATCGTAGCAATAAGAAATAGTGAATTGGAGACTTACCTCCACAGCCATACACATTGAATAAAAGTTGAGCGGATTCAGCCGTGAACAGCCAAGAAATCACGACACACGCGGGAAACGTGTGCACTGCACAAAAGAAATTGTGAAACTAATATTACATGTTGCCAGTAGAAGAAAATATTAATTATTGCTGAGTTGCCAGGTAGGGAATACTATAATCCTTGGATACCAGAGACTATAATAATTAAAAAACCGTTGAGATATATGAAGATAGAATATATATTCAGAAGATTAAGAATCCAATAGCCCTCTTGAACTGGCGCCTAAACTGTAGTAACATTCTGAATCTGTAATAATATAATTTCATAATAATATATTAGTTTTTATGATTTTTCATTTATTTTCAGTATATTCGCCATCTTGGAACAAATTGATATTAAGAATTGTTTTACTATTGCAAGTGCCTCTTTCTCAGCATAATCTAGCTACTCCACTCTACACAATATATTGTTCTTAGGGAGGCCACGTTTTATTTGATGTTGACTAAATTATAAAGGCATTTTTTAAAAATATAACTTATTATTCAAAAATCTGACATCCTAGATAAAAATTTATTATAAAAACAATTTCAAATGAGACACATTTTATTAGGATCAAAATATTCTAGTAAAATCAGTTATGAATGCTTGCATTAGTTTCTCCAAAACCAAACAAAATAATCATAGAAAACAAATTATAATAACAGTGGTAACAGTACTAGTACCCTGTATCTTTCAGCAGATACGATACTTCTACTATTTCAATTTTCTAACATAATTGCAAGCTCATTTCTACATTCCTCACTGTCTCGTGACTTCAACTACATAATTATCAACATGATGAAAAAACAATCTGCTATTGGGCAGTAGTACCCAGTAATTGACGTCCGTATCTTCTTTAGAACTTGCGTGCAGTTATCGTGCGTGCGTATATCATAATAACCGGCGTGAGCTTGGATTACGAACGGGCAGCATGTTGATTTATGGCTTGATTTTTGAACTACGCAGTTTTCCAAGGCTCATTTTTGCACAAAAACCGCCTGGATAGCTAATCTAGAAGCATGCAAATTTAAATTCTTCACTCCACCAATCATTTGCGCAGGCAACGACTACTTTAGCGGAGGGTAGATAATTCACGTAGGTAATTAATATTCGCACATTAATGCCAGAATTATCTTATCTTCTTTGAGAGAAGCCCCGTACGACGTTGCGTCCCGTAGTGTTTCAGTAGATAAATTGGAATGGCTGTCGACTCAAATAAAAACTCTTTTTTTAAAAGTTTTATTACTATAAATGGGTAAATAATTAAAAAGAAAGGTTTGAATTATATGAATTTTTAATAGATACAACTCTTATAGGTTGAGGTGAAACTCTACTGCAGTGGAACTAGCGGCACGACATTTTTCGTTAGTTACGGACTTTTGAACTTTAGCTCCGTCAATTTGAGGCTATCACTTTTAGGATATTTCTAACGAAACATCTTATAATAGACTGGTAATTCAAAATTTTAATTCAATTTTATTCGCGATATTGTGATTACCGTGTTATTAAGGACGAGCGAATCTACGGATTCTTAGCACACAACTATCAATAATGGGTACAGATCTACCAATTTCTATTATAACTATATTATACCAATCAGGTTGGAGTGATTTCGTAATATTCTCAAAAATCTCATGCCGCGCAGTTCAGCGACTGTGCAGTTTAATATAGGGCTATCAATGCTTATTACATAAACATGTTATCGCTAAATCCAGGGGGAGGAAAGTGATCGGCATCAGGAGGTGGGGGACGCCTACCGGGCATGGGGCCGACGCCTGGCGGGCCGAATGGATCGAAACGAGCTCCGGGGGGTACGGCACCTCTGAAAGTCATAAATGGTTTTTTTGTTATACACCACAAGTTAGCCATCTCACTTGATGGTAAGTGATGATGCGGTGTAAGATGGTAGCGGGCTAACCTGTTAGTGGTATGGTAAACCCATACTCCTAATTGGTTTCTACACGACATCGTGCCGGAACCCTAAATTGCTTGGCGACACGTCTTTGCCGGTAAGGTGGTAAGTAGCCACGGCCGAAGCCTCCCGCCAGATTAGACTCGAGCCGGGAATCGAACCCAGGACCTCGGACATTAGCTGAGTCAAAAAAAAAAACAATATTTTTAATCTAGGCTTGGCTTATATTCACATGTCAATAAAAAAAAAAACTGCAGAAAAGTTACATAACAAAAAAATACGAATCTCGTTGAAGTCTTGTTGTAAATATTAATAGTCGAATTTGCCCTATCACACTAATACTATAAATGCGAAAGTTTATATTTGTGTATGTTTATTCTTTCAAGCCACTAGAACTATTGAACCAGTTTGGCTGAGATTTTGAATGAAGACAAATTAACTACATATGCAACTTTTTTTAATGAAAATCACGCCATTGAGCTATTTATATATTATAGCTCTAGTTTCCCGTAACGAACTTTTTCTAAACTAGATTTATATGTTGGGAAACGGGAACGAGAAATGAGATGAGACAGGATAATTTTCAAATGTATCCGTAAATTTCAAATATTGTTTACTGCATAGGATTTTTTTTAAACTCTATCTACCCAGTAGAAACCACGGACATCATCTAGTTTTATATATATTCTTTTAATACCCCAATCTTTCGGACCATTATTATCTGATATTATCTAACTTTAAATCCTTACATATAGCACATATATTCCGCCCAGCACAAACCCAATAAAGATGTTGAGCAGATTTTTTTTGGATTTTATAAGGTATGGTTAGAAGTAATACCTAGGGAGTCCACCAGGAATGCCTAATCCAGGATTTTCAATATCCCTGCCGGGGCTGAAAGGGTTGAACAGCATTCCACCACCGGGCGGCGCGAACGGGTCCAGATCAGATCGGCCGACATTTCGCAAATTAGATGGCGGCAAGTCCCTGAAACAGTACAGCATAATAATCATCATCATTGCAGCGTGCGCACACCCCAAAGAGTATCACCCAAGAGTGCAGCTTTGAATTGGGGTTCAGTCAATGAGTCTATTTACATTAATAGATGATAAAGATTTGAGGTTCTTCCCACTGCTCCTCTGATATAAAATTGATAAAAGTTATCATTATCAGCCCATGATCACCATCCATGATCCATTGTTTTGCCAGTTACAGCACTTCATACATGCCCTAAAGCACTGCCTAACCTAAAGCAGTTATTCATATTGTATCGTCATCATCGTCATCATGATCAACCCATTACCGGCTCACTACAGAGCACAGGTCTCCTCTCAATATGAGAAGGGATTGGCAATAGTCCACCACGCTGGCCATGTGCGGATTGGCAGACTTCACACGCCTTTGAGAAGATTATGGAGAACTCTCAGGCATGCAGGTTTCCTCACGATGTTTTCCTTCAACGTTGAAGCAAGTGATATTTTTTTTATTAATTTTTTTTTTTTTTATTTTGTTTTTTTTTATTGTATTGTATTGCCATTTAATAACATCTGCCTGCTTCAAATACTTTGGCTAGTATTTATATAATCAGAAATATTGAGACTTCTGTTTGAGATATAAACAACCAACGCAGTGGATAAATAAAGAGTACCCTCTTACCATAAGTTAGGATTTTCAGGAACTACTCCAGGCATAGGTCTTGGTGTCACTCGCAGAGGATCGTCGTTTGGATTTCTGTAATTGTTTGAAGTATCTGCAATAAAACAATAATCAAAGATACTTTATATGAAAATAGATGACTAAACTTTTCATCTAGTTTATTGTTATGTGCATCAGGCACTTAACATTTATTTTCCCTCTTGAAGAAAGGATTGAACCAAATTCTTGAGTTATGTACTAAATAAATAAATATATACCTAATCAAAGTAGGTACCTCGTGTATACCAATGTAAGCAAATTGGTAGTTGTAAGTATTAACCATACATATTACTGGTATATATATATTATATAACATATTTTGCCTTCTTCATATTATGATTGAGTAGTCAAAGTATAAAACTACAAAAAAGACAAATTAATTTAACATTTATATAATTTTACTTATATCCACTACGGAAACAACACATGCTAAAAATCTGTTGATTTTTAAATATAAATATGTATATAATAATATTTTTATTGTAGATTATGATTATGAACGCTATAATTTATAGAGGGAATAAAATACTTACTTGGTATAGTCTGTGTCTGTGCTGTGCTAGTAGGTCTGTCTATGATAGTGTCAATCAGATCTCTCTTGATATTGTGCATAAAATCCTTGTGACCTGGTAGCAGATTGTCTATTGAACCTGTAGTCTCATTCACTGTCTCTTCTATTTTTACTGCTATGTTCGAAACTGCCAAATCTACTGATCTCTATAAAGTAGGTTTTAAAATGTTAAAATACACACACATTGGCAGTGGTACTTACACTTTTTATTGTGAGTAATGAGACAAATTTCTCAGTATGCCAAGGATTAACTGTGCAGGTGCTGGAACAATTGTGTTGGGGAGAAGCACAGAGCAGCTCCAAAGACTTGCTTCTTGTATGTTCAAGAGGTTTTTTTTGGTTTGTCCATGTTAAAATTATGAAGAACAAACCCAAAAATGACAAAAACTTTTAAATCTCTTATGTATCAATTTTCAAGATTATACAAATTTTTATTTTACATTAAGTAAGTACCTTAGTCTTAAGCAACAGAAGAAGCATCAGATAAAATTGTTTATTTTTTTAATTCTATAACCCTTCAAATTTACAGTTTATTATATTACTAAATATATTGATGATTTGTATATTGAAAATAAAACATTTTTAATTTTATTATGTGGACTAAAACTGCAGATTTATATAAAGACAATGCCAAATAGAAAAATAAAATAACATAATATATTAAAAAGGTTGAATATGGCCAGGACAATTTTAAATCAATTAAAGAAAATTTTATAACTTTGTCTTTATTAGTATTTATGTTCATTAATGGACATCGTTAGTAACCCATAATAACCATTAGACTTAGATAAATGATTGTACTGGACAAATGTGATAACCTTTTAGAGAGCTAACCTGTTAGGGGTATGTCAATTTTATTAAAAACATACACCTAATTGGTTTTCTATGAATCAACATAATCAAAATGCTATTGAATACAAAACTTACCATTAAATTGACAATGAGATTTCCATCAGTATTCAAGCCATGCAAGATATACAGTTTCTCTTCAAACACGTAACGCAGTGTATAATTTTCCCTGTCATTCCAACCCGATGGCAGAAGTTCACTCCTGGTCTCATCTCCTGTAAGAGTATGCTGCAAGATAAAAAAGTCAACTGAAATAAACATATCTCTTATTCAAATTTGCTTAACACACATATACAGCTTTCATATATATTTTTCTTCAGTTGTGAGGTTAATGGTGATAGCTTATTATTCATCATCATCATTATCAACCCATTACCGGCTCACTACAGAGCGCGGGTCTCTTCTCAACATGAGAAGGGTTCGGCCATAGTCCACCACCCTGGCCATGTGCGGATTGGCAGACTTCACACACCTTTGAGAATATTATGAAGAACTCTCAGGCGTGCAGGTTTCCTCACGATATTTTCCTTTACTGTTAAAGCAAGTGATATTTTAATTGCTTAAAAACGCACATAACTCTGAAAAGTTAGAGGGAGCCCAGATTCGAACCGCCGAACTAAAAAACTATATCAGTCTATATGTAAGTCAAATAGGATTCAGATTATCCATCCTATCCACTATAATTTCAGGATGCTCTTGCTGCTTCCCAAATTTGTAGCTAGTAATGATACTGTTTTTGTTGATTGTTATGAGTGTACTATTTTGAGTTTATATACAAAATAGTATCAAAACTTTATGACAATGCCTCGACAATTATAAATAAAGCACTACAGAACTGTTGTCCTGCAGTGCTTGAAAGTTCTTTGTGAATAATAAAATCACAGGCTTGCTGAATAGAATCACTTGCAGTATATTTTGAATATTGATATTCACCTAGCAAAATGCATATTTACTCAAACTTATTATACCCTGTTACCCTTTATATTACCCTGTTTTCCTCTCCATTTCTGTATCTGATAATAATAATAGTGTAATACTGAAGTTATTTAATTTTTTTTTTTTTTAAATTGTTGTGAAATAATTAACTTAAGTCTTTTTAACATTATATTGCAAACCATCTGCTGCAGTGTACAACTATTCTACAATGAAGTGTCTTCCAAAATACAGTAATCAAAGGAGCCAGCAGCACTATGTTAGCAGCATAGCTTAGGTTATAAACACAAAATGTCCACATAGCAGGAAATGCTGCTAAGTCATTCAATGAGAACATTCTTATGTAATCAGGCAAGTGTAATTTTTCAGTTTACTAAGAAACAGGAATTGACTTGAATTATTATAGTTTTATGAAATTATAAACTGTTTTTACAAAATATTTCTCCAGAAATACTAAAACAAAATATGACAGCGGGTTGTTGGTAATTTTTTTATAATAATCGTGATTTCCAGCCTACTGCTTCACAGCTACCTAGCCTACCTAGCATTCTAAGAACATTTTTAATCGTAAATAAATATAATTTCATATCTAAATACCCACAGTACGAAAAATGCATATAGCACAACCAACTTCGATGACTACTGTTCTACAGATACTCCCAAGAATAAAGTTTGGTATAAAATATTGTAAGTACCTCATCACCAATTCCGACATTTCGAAAACCTCTTTTTGTTAAATTCCAATGAATGAAGGCAATAATAACATCAGATTTTTGTTTGATGTCTTTTTCAATGGTCTTGAATGTGAGGTCCCATCCAAACAATGGATCCGAAGACATATTAAATAACAATAAATCCACCTACGATTAAGCAACTGAAATAATTTAAAAAGTCAGCTGTTCTTGGTTTTGCAATTATGTTTTTGTTGTTTGCAGGTTTAAGCAAAATGAAAATATGTCAAGTCAGGGTAACGCAGAAAACTATGACAGGAAATGTCAAAAGTCAAAAATTCACAGATGCTAGATAACTACAGATAACATTCATATGGTAACGAAGATCCTAGAAAATTATTGACGGTACATCAATAACGTTATTAAATTTTATAATAAGCCTATATGTGTAATAAATGTTATCAATAAGTTTCGTCGCGTAGATAAAGTAAATATCAGGCCAATGGAATGAACTGAAAATATCAAGTTATTCGTACATTCCATAGGTAGGAACTATTAATTTCTCTCTAGAAATATAACAAAATTTGTCACCACGCTTCTAATAATTGGAAAGGACATACTTTTACCACTACGACGCCAAGTATTCGGTGCACCTAATTAGGGTAACATAGTTTGACTTAAAATAGTACCTACTGACCGTCGTTACGGAGCGTGATGTTACGTTTTACAAAGTGAGCGCTCGAGTGAAGTCAGTCAGACAAGTGGCTTACAGCGAACAGTACAATATATACATACATCCTAAAAGCGGTCAGAGTGCTCACCTTTGTAGTTGGCACATGTTCTGCAATAATTAAAACGCTGTCATAATTATTCTATATATTTCAATGATCATATAACATTGTAATTTGGGCATTGATAGTAATAATTATTATAAGACACTTATTCTAGAACCACATGCAGCGTATCGTTATATATTACCGTATAAATTATACGGTAACGTTATAACATTTACCGATTTTTGATGATAAACCGGTAACTTGCAAAATAGTCAAACCCTATAGTAGCGTAAAAAAACAACATGGCGGGCAGTGTCATTTTGGGAACGTTGTGAATCTAACGTGAAATAATGAATTTTGTTGTTTTAGAATATGGGTGAATATGTGCAATAATTTTTTATACATTATTGTGGAAAGTGTTGTGTTTTAAATATATTTGTGTAATTTGAGTGTGAAAATGGCCTCGGATAAAATAAAAGTAGCTGTGCGGGTTCGTCCCTTTAACAGGCGAGGTAAGCTGGTTTGTCGTAATAAATAAAGAAATTCACACTCGCAGGTGACTACGTATGCTTGGTTTTATCTGCGTGCCGAACGCGATGCAGATAAACTAGTACTTTTCATAGAATAATACGGGGATATAACTAAAATTGTTATATTTGCGACTTATAGTACGATTAGATAAAATAACGTTAAATAAACATTTAAAGTTGCGTCCAGTACAATACTTTTTATGTTAAAGGCTTGTAAGAAGAAGCAAATAAACTATAAATTGGAAAAATACAGTAATTTTTTATCAAGGAAATTAAATTTAAGAGAGAAATTTAAAATCTTTAGTAGGATATTAATATTCAACATGGTGATAACATATTATGAGGAAACAACAGATTGAGATAATTACTAAGTATATTTTCCAGATTTTTTTGTAGTAGAAAAACACTTGGAAAATTTAAGATTTATGGATGACAGAATTCTCACCACTATTTAATATATGACTGTGCTAATGAGAACATGTTATAATTTTAAGAATTACTATTTACTACTTGATTTTAAAGACTTTGATCTA
Source organism: Lasiommata megera (assembly GCA_928268935.1). Taxonomy (NCBI): domain Eukaryota; kingdom Metazoa; phylum Arthropoda; class Insecta; order Lepidoptera; family Nymphalidae; genus Lasiommata; species Lasiommata megera. The sequence continues at coordinate 16,685,316 of OV743308.1, read as the reverse complement.
ATACATGTCTTTAAGCGTGATAGAAATAAATACATATTAGTAGGTAGAATCTGTTTGTTGGGTTTACTAATGACTACTGAAAAATGACCGACTGACTGATCTATCAACATTTAGATCAATCTGCTTATAGCTAACAATAAAGATAGCAATTATAACCTAGGTATCCATAAAAAATTGGTTCTCTAAAGCAGCAAAATTTAAATCTCAATGAAAGTCTACCAGTTTTGAACTAAGAAACACTAGCTTATTAGGAGTAAAACTCTAGGCATATGTTATTATGATATAGTAAGTATACATATCTATGAATGAAATAGCATTTATTCTGTTGTAAATACATGGTAACTAGTCATTACAATGTTTTCAGTATTTAGTAATTTCAGTAATTATTTAATTTTAAAGACTGCTTTAATTAGTATGCTTCAAAACAAATCATCAATCCAATCCACATTAAACTTCAGCAATTGGCTAGATTCTGCTGATTCTTATGATTAGGTCTGGTATTTAAACCAGACCAAAAGTTGCCTCTGTCCTATTTTTTGGTTGATGAATGTCTGTAATAAATATGTCATATATGATTTATAAAGATTTTGATTGTGGGGTAAGTACGAGTGCCAGTTCAAATTCAGACACTGGTTGCCCATATATATAAATGGTGCCATGTCTGTATAACATTGCAGTCATAAAAACTACACATTACATACATTAAGTTGTTAAACAAAATTACATGAACAGAATGTTGTAACGTCTAGCGGGGATGTCATGGTGTACTGGAATCAAATATGCCAAGGATGTGTTGTGATTTGAGTCAAGAACAGCTGATATATGCTTTGATTATTTTGATCTTTACTTCTAAACTACCAAAGCTCAAACCATACAGTATCTATAGTCTTGGCCCCTTGCTACACTAAGGATAGAATGCAACGCTCATGCACTCTAAAATGCCTCGTTAGCTTGGGGTTTAACCCTGTAACCATAATGTGATATAACATTACTCCCATGTTGAAAAATCATAATCGACTATTATGCCGCGTCTGCGATCATGCTGTCGCTAATTTTCGACAAAATTGGTTTGGTTAAGCCCAACACTATACTTTTCTCTTCTTGAGTCCATTCTACTCTTATTGTTAGTCCATAGCCTTCATTGCGGCACATATGGCTATACATAGTCTTCCTATCGGCTATTTCTTGTCAGTTGTAATATAAAAATATTTTTTATTGTTAGACCAATGCATCCTTACTAATGTAGTACTATACTTTTTAATTACATATATAACTAATCGGTCTCAAACTGTAAAGATGAACGAGCAAAACCGAAAATCCGTTATCCATTTGCCTATGCGGGTACAATAGTCTAGTCTACGCTATACAGTAAAACCGGATTTGAAAGAAGCAACAATCGCGGCTGACCTCGCCTTGACTCAACACTTCGCGCAAATTTGTTTCATTGAACAAGTAACACAGTAATGTTTGTAATCTTTTCATTATCAACACATTCCTTGTCTGCTTTGATTGATAACATGTCGTAGGAAATTACCTGGTTGATTTTATTCAAATCAAATTGTGTACAAATAGTTGTTCGCTATGAAACACCTGCTCTTGATATTTATTTGCCTTAGCTTAACTTAACTGCCTCCACATAGTTGAGCGACGTCTTCCAGATAGTGGTAAAAAAATAAACTGAATTTGGACGAGTTGCTTGGGTTGGTTTTCCTTAAAACATATGTACAACAGTGCATCCTAATTGACTGATGATCAAATGGTTGGTACAAATGTATACCCTGCCGCAGATTCACAAAAAAATATATATTCATAATTTGATGAATGCAGAACACGACATTCTTAGACGATCTGTTGTGATGAAATAGTACAGTATAGGTCACCGTGGCTACTTCGTTTTAAAACCTACTTATTTTAATGAGAACTAATTGTTAATCTACTTGACGTAAAATGTATTTAAAAAGATCCATCCATTAGTCAGTCATACAAAAAGTCAGTGTAGTCACATTGTCAACATAGCCTCGGCTATGTTGGAGTATACGAGAGGGCGAGAAAGACGTCGTTACTCTCGAGTCGTGTCTTAATTGAGTGCTTTGCCAAACCAAGCTCAACATTAAGACAACATTTTCCCAAAGGGATGTTGGATGAATTACAGAAGGGGGTTAACGGAATTTCTGACCGACTAAGGAATGTTGCCCGCTTTAAGCGTTTTCAACCTATTTCAATGATATTCTAAAAGTCTGCATTGCCTAATTCGTTTGAAGAAGCTGCCTTGAAAGTTTGCCTTGTTTATAAAAGGAGGAAGGCTTTGACTACTTTTTGGCCGATAAACCTTTAAGTCACTCTCGCCGTATAGGAATTTTCAGCGCACCCCAACATAGACATCCTCTCTGCTTTTGTTAGCATACACAATTATTGGGTGGGAGGTATTTGAACACTGATTGGGAGTTTCATTATCTTCGGAAACGCGGGTAGTATAAAAAAATATGATGGTCTTTTCCTTTTCCGGTGCATTCGGCGATCCCTCGAAAAACGGTGTCCACGGTGTCGAGTTCAGTGTCTCTTTAAAAGTCAAAAGTGCCTTTTTAAGGACTATTTGAATAAAGATTATTTTGAAATTTTTTGAATTTTTAAATAAAGGCGTGGAAAGTAATAAGTGTTCTGCAAAGTCTATGTAATTCTTTCAAGAGTAATAATAAGTGTTCAACAAGTCTATGTAATTCTTTCAAAAGTATTTTAAAAAAAGTTCAGCAAGTCTTTGTATTTCTTTCACTTTCTATCAGGCATGCTCGTCGGATAAACCTCTTCCTTGCTTCCTATCAAACATGGAAGTCTGATGTGTGATGTGAAGCCTATCGCATTAAAAAAAACTATATAAACCAATTAACGTAACTAACCATTTGTATATTACTTAACAAGTAATATTCAAATAAGGTCGAGCTCGTCTTGACACTGAAGTTTTTGACGTAATATAATTACTCATTTAATATAAAATAATACTGTAATTTTAAATACGTGATCATTCATAAGAAAACTATGAAATGTGGGTATTGTTTTTCTGCAAAATACATGTTTAGTAGATACATATATATAGCGAGCAATTTATCAAGAAGTAGGTAAGTTATATGATTGAATACTTACATAATTTTGATGATGTCAACAAATTTTGCGGAGAGCGTGCTAAACATATAAATATATCTTATGACACAAATACCTACCTACCGATCGCGGCGTGATACTCAAACAGGTTTTTTGAGCAGTTTTTTTTACACTTACTCCTGACTTGTTATTTAGTTTAGCCGAATACTGTACTGTTGTATCATCATGAACAACCCATTAACGGCTCACTACAGAGCACGGGTCTCCTCTCAGTATGATAAGGGTTTGGCCATAGTCCACCACGCTGGCCATGTGCGGATTGGCAGACTTCACACGTCTTTGAGAACATTATGGAGAACTCTCAGGCGTGCAGGTTTTCTCACGATGTTTTCCTTCACCGTTGAAGCAAGTGATAATTTAATTTTTAAAAACGCACATAACCCCGAAAAGTTAGAGGTGCGTGCCCGGATTCGAACCGCCGACCTCTGATTAGGAGGCTGACGCCCTAACCACTAGGCTATCACCGCTTCACTAGGCTATCACCGCTTCTAGCACTGTTGTATAGGTACTCGTATTTACATGCTTACCGGGATAACATGAAATTATGATGTCGTGTGTCTGTTCATTTTGAAGTTTAGCCACTGCGAACAGGGTCATTCCAACGTCATTAACTTATACCAGCTGTGTGCGCCGTCAAAACATTCCCCTATAATTTCGCAATTAGTAGGTAGTGATGAACACCTGGCCGAGTTCTCTTGCCCATATATCGCGTCAGTTTCCTAACGAAAACTTGTCATTGTCACAAATAACTATTCGAAGCATATGGTGTATTGTTTTCGAACAAGTCCTAATCGAATTTTAAATTAAATAGATTTAAGGGTATATTGTATCCATCATATCCTCTTTGACCTCTTTGACAACCTCCCAGGCGCAGCGCGTGCGCTGTCATGTTGTAAAGTTGGTTTCGACTCCCTGTTCCAGTTATGTTATGGTGGGAGGCTTCGGCTGTGGCTAGTTACCACCCTACCAAAGTCGCCAAGCGATTTAGCGTTGGCACGATGTTGCTTAGAATTCAATTAGGAGTATGGAAAATAACAGGGTTAGCCCGCTACCATCTTAGACTGCGTAATCGCTTACATCAGGTGAGATTGCAGTCAAGGGCAAAAAAAGACCATTATTTAAACATAATTTCAAGGGAATGAGGAAGGTTAAAAATATAAAAACTACATGACCCGTTGCGACCTAGAAAGAACATTTTATAATTCAGTGTAACTTAGTAAAGGACCCGGGATAAAGTAACTACCTAATTATTCCACGTCCTAACAATGCATAAGGAATGAGCAAACGTGCAATTTTCTTTGTTTACACATGTTTGCATTGTAGTGCTGTGTACAAACATATTTACGTAACACAATGGATAATAAAGGTCAATCTATGAAGCGATACTTTTTTTTAGTATTACCAGGTAGTTTCTAAGTAGAAATTGCTTAGCCAGTAAAATGTCACTGTGCTAATTATTATGCATTTACTCAAAGTTATAAACCTGACGTTATCAGGTTTGTTTCATTCGAGAGTTACAAAGTTTGAAATGACGATCGACATGCAATTTTACACATATAAATTGTAATTGTAAGTGGTGATAGCCTAGTGGTTAGGGCATCAGCCTCCTAATTAGAGAGGTCGGCGGTTCTAATCCGGGCCCTAAATTAAAACCTACACAATTTCTGAGTTATAATATAAGCCAGAAGAAGTATAATGAATAAAATACATTATAATCTGCCCTAGTTATTCCCGGTGATCGGTTATCTTAGACTAACTTAAAATAAAATAACACTTTCTTCATATCTGATCAATATAGTTTTAAATCATCATCACGATCAACCCTCCACGCACGTCTCCTCTCAATATAAGAAGGGTTTGGCCATGTGCTGATTGGCAGACTTCATATGCGTTTGAGAACATTGTGTAGAACTCTGGGATGTGCAGGTTTCCGCATGTTTACCGTTGAAGCGAGTGATATTATAATTGCTTAAAAACGCACATAACTCCGAAAATTTAGAGGTGCCCGGTATTGAACGCCTTTTATATATGTTTATTTATTTTTGTTTCAGAGCTCGAACTGGGGACACAATGTGTGGTAGAAATGGAAGGGCAGCAGACGGTCCTACAGTATCCTCAACCAGCACACGACAAAGAAAGGTATGTAAACGTTGTTACAATATGTTGCATCAAGTATTAAATTTACTTAGCAATTGTTGCTATAGAGATGTTACAATTCGACCTCTATTAACATAACATATATTAGTAACTAGGAAATAAATGAAACTTCCTCGTTTAAATTTATAAACGTTTCGGTGTATGTGCATTATTTAATAAAGCATATCTTAAATTTTGAGCGCTCATAAACTTCTTGTGCCGGATTTTGGCCAGACAAACACTAGCTAACTGAACTCTATCAACCGCTAACCGCTGCCCTAAACAATAAATTTGTAGACGTATTGATGGGCTGAGCGTCGGCTTTTCAGTCAGGAAATTTGCTCTAGGCGAGGTTTTGTTTGACCTTTATCTTGTCCTGAATAATAAGTAGTTATTCAATACATTTAATCTCAACGTGATACGACTTAAATTCAAAATTCTAGTTTAACGTCAACAAATTTTGTGCAAAATCTTATCATTATATAGTTCGCATTATTATCCCCTAATACGTATAAAAGAAGGTGATCCGCGTCACGCGTCACCTAAATTAAATTTTATGACGAAAAAAATTCATTTGACTAACCTTTATTAGAGCGGAAATAATCATCAAATTGGCGTATCAAATAATAATTTTAATACAGTATTATATACAGATCTTAATCAATATTTTCTATTTAGTCCATAAAATCTAGAGCAAGTTCGTATTAACGGAAGTTGTTAAAGATTTCTGATCCTGTGATCGATTAGGGCCGACCTCGCCGGGCCCTTGCCCTAGATATAATATGCAATAAAGAATAGGAAGAGGTCTTCCATCACGGCAAGGCTATTAACTGTCTAGCTGGAATTTAATTGAATGTTAAGAGGAATTTCTATGTTGTTGGTTGGCAGGATTTTTTAGAAAACTATCTATGTAAAACTGTTAACTGGAAGCGGTGTTGGCCTAGTGGTTAGGGCGTCAGCCTCCTAATTTGAGGTCGGCGGTTCGAATCCGGGCACGCACCTCTAACTTTTCGGAGTTATGTGCGTTTTTAAAAATTAAAATATCACTTGCTTCAACGGTGAAGGAAAACACCGTGAGGAAACCTGCACGCCTGAGAGTTCTCCATATTGTTCTCAAAGACGTGTAAAGACTGCCAATCCGCACAAGGCCGGCGTGGTGGACTATGGCCAAACCCTTCTCATATTGGGAGGAGACCCGTGCTCTGTAGTGAGCCAGTAATGGGTTGATCATGATGATGATGAAAACTGTTTTAAGCAACCCTTCTTCTATTCTATTCCTGAGTCTTCCTCTGTACTTGGTAGTCCGTAATCGTCTGATCCAAACCGTACATAGACCCCTTTTTCGTTATAGTACAGAATAGAATAGTCTTGTCATTTTAACGTAAACGCGCACTTTTAGACGGTCAATAAACGTGTACTACCTCTTCATTCGTACTTCCTACCAACACTCTCCTGTAATTAAGATCCATAGTATGATAAATGTTAATTGCAGATGTTTTCGATAAAATAATTTTAAAAGTAATGTAAGAAATACTAGGCTCTCTATCATATTATAAGAAAGGAACTAAGCAAGCGTACATCTGATTATGTAAGATTTTTTCTATTTGTAATTAAATCCTCTTCAATTTCATAAATAACCTTTGGAAAAGTGCGATCTGGTAGCCATGTTCCTAAGACCGGAAAAATATTCCAATTTGATATCTCTTTCACCAATTGAAGCTTGCTATGCTATAAGACATATGCTAGAAAGAAATATATAAATATATATATACCTATATAATATATAGAATGGCGGTACGCATACATAAGTTTAATTAAATCTACTTGATACCTGTTTATGCAGTTTTTGTTTGATGCCTGTAGCGTAGGCTGTGGTTACATTCGTCAAATTAATTAAAACGTTGACCTACATTTATAGTAATTTGAACAGTACTGTAATTATCATACTCTTAACTGCGTTTCATCAACTTGCCGTAGGCGGGGCAGCTTCCAGTTATGTTTTATTTTTACTCAAAACTTGTTTATATATTATATTAATTATTCGTAATCCCCATCGTTCGCCGCTTGGTGACGTTTGTATATTAAAAAATAAGTTAGTATGTTTGCACGAAGAAATAAAGTAGGTATTAAATTTAAAATGATGCAGATAATCGTAATGCTCTAATTACCGCGTTACCTCGCAGCGCCAACTCGCGCCACCCGCGCCCGCTTGCACAAGCGGCGCGTACGAACCGGGCGGTAAAATACACTGACGCGGTGAAGTTTTTACCGTCAAAAATGTTCGAGAAATATTCAAATTCAAATTCAAATTCAAAATAATCTTTATTCAAATAGTTCTTAAAAAGGCACTTTTGACGCGTCAATAATTTACACAGTAGTTATTTCATGGTGATAACTATATTCGTAAACTTAAAACTAAAGCTATGAGGGTTCCGAACGCGCCCCGGTCTAAGAAGAAGCCCACAACAAACTTAGCCGGGGTTTTTCTTTTTTTTCGTTATCACCATCTCACATAATGAATAAAATTAATAATAAACTATAGTACCTATGGAGATAGAGCAATTCACACCCAAGCTTTTTTATCGTTTATATAATCCTTAATATCGTAATATGATTTTTCTACAAGCTTTCGTTTTATAAAAACTTTGAACTTATTGATAGACATCTCCAAGATATCAATAGGTAATTTTTTATAGAATAAAATACAATTTCCTTTGAATGAGTTACTAATTTTGTGCAGCCTACTAAACGGTACTACAAGCTTACTTTTACTTCTAATGTTCAGTGCGTTACAGTCCATTTTTTTCTTGAATTTATCAATATTTTTATGAACATACATTAAATTTTCATATATATATTGGCTATGCACTGTCATTATTTTATAATCTTTAAATTTATCTCTTAATGACTCTCTGGGACCTAATTTATATATCGCACGAACAGCCCTCTTCTGCAAAACGAATATAGTGTCTATATCAGCAGCATTACCCCATAATAAAATAATATATGACATAATGCTGTGAAAGTAGCTAAAATATACAAGTCTGGCAGTCTCTATATCCGTCAAATGACGGATCTTTTTTACCGCGTAAACAGCAGAGCTAAGTCTGTGCGATAAATTATTTATATGTGGACCCCATTGAAGTTTAGCGTCTAACGTTATGCCTAAGAATGTAGCCGTATTTACCAGATCCAATTCCTCATTATTAAGTAGTACACTGGTTTTCACCTGTTTAACATTGGGCAACGTGAATTTAATACACTTTGTTTTCTTCCCATTAAGTGCTAAGTTATTAGCCTCAAACCAATGTACTACTTTCGCGAGAGAGTTGTTTACCTCGTCAACATTTGTTTCACGTCGTTTAATTTTAAAAACGAGTGATGTATCATCAGCAAACAATACTATCCCGCTATTGTCCTTAGTAAGGTAAGGAAGGTCATTTATGTAAATGAGGAACAGAAAAGGTCCTAATATAGATCCCTGAGGAACCCCTATTTTCACAAATGACCCGTTAGACCGTTTCCCGTTTACGTCTACTTGTTGAACTCTGTCACGTAAATACGAGGTCATTAAATCTAGAGTTACCCCCCGAAGTCCATAATGGTGTAGTTTTCTGACTAATGTTTCATGCTCAACACAATCGAAAGCCTTGGATAAATCACAAAAAACACCAAGTGCGTCACGTGACTCCTCCCAGGCTTTAAATATATTGTGTATTAACTCAACACCAGCGTCGGTTGTTGAGCGACCCCGTGTAAAACCAAATTGTTTGGCGTGTAATAAATTGTTTCTATTAAAATGATTAATTAATTGCGTTAAAATAAGTTTTTCAAAGATTTTACTGAAAGTCGGTAGTACTGATACCGGTCTAAAGTTAGTGGGGTCAGTAGTACTACCAGATTTGAATAACGGAATTAACTTGCTATGTTTCATTAAGTCAGGGAACACACCACAGTCAATGCAATTGTTAAAAATAAAAGCTAGGTCGGGTGCAACAATATCAATCAATGACCTTATAACATTAACGGAAATGCCCCACAAGTCATTTGTTTTCTTAATATTTATTAATCGGAAGGCCTTAATAACGTCTGAGCTACTAACATGTCTGAATTTAAGAGCGTTATTACATTCTGGCACATTATCCTTCAACAAACAGAGAGCAGTATCAGGTGAAGAGTTTAATGATCTTGTAGTGGAGACAGGAACGTCGGTAACGAAGGTTTCAAAAGCAGTTGCAACCTCAAAATCCGACGTGATAGATTTGTTACCTATATCAAGTTTAAAGTTATTACTTTTTGGTTTTATTCTTCCTGTTTCCTCATTAATTATTTTCCAGGTTGCTTTAATTACATTATTGCTATTTTTTATTTTATTCTGTATATATTGCGATTTCGCCAAAATGCAATCGCGTTTAAAATTCTTGGAAAATAATTTTACATAATTTTTAAACTCATCACTCGTATTATATTTTCGTTCCGCATACATTTCATATAAAGTTTGCCTATTTTTATGTAGTTCACTTGTAGCCCACTCACTAACAATATAAAATACAAAATACTACAAAGGAAATGTTTTTACAACTATATATTTGACACGTCTAACTTTTTAGCATGCGGGATCTATTCGTATCTCAGCCCTGCTGTCAGTGTCTTATCAACCGTAATAACAAGAGAGTTGAAATTTCTATTTTGTTGACACTAAAAGAGTACCGGTACAAGAAAAACTACAGATATGGTAATACACTATATGATAACGTCATTATTGAGATCAAGTCAAAAACATTGAATTTATTAATTGAATTTACATTAGCTAACTTTACTTAAATTGTCAACTTGTATAAAATTTTAGTTTTATTATTTGTTGTTATCGAGACAATAGTAATACACATTCTGTAAAAAAAATACTCTGTACCTATATATATATATAAAAGTTCATGAGACTTACAGACGAACGTACCGAGGACTGCGGTGGTTCGTACTTATTAAGAGTGTCGGAGTGCCAATGGGACCCAAGATCCGTTATGGGTATGTAACCTACGAAACTGACAAGGACAAATATCCTCTCGTAAGTTTTACAAGTGAACAACTCAGCCACGGCCTTTACTGAATTACGATATGCTCATTGAATCAGTCAAAGCGACTTCCCTTATTTACATAATTGCATAGTTTTTGCATTAGTTATAGTCTTAACTTATCTGCTATAGTGCAAGTAGTTTTTCTTTTTGTCAATTCACTATGAAAAACAAACAACTTATCGTATTATATTTGAGAATTAATAACCGAAATGATTGCGATTCGGTTATATTGATTTGATTTAGTTGTTCGTTAGAGTGCTAATCTAAACTTAACTGTACTATATTTCATTTGGGTATCAATCCTGATGACATGTTCTTTAACCACGTGTTAAAGATCTCAGCAGGATTTATCATCAGGATCGGGTCTGTTGATAGTTTATGACGACCTCCGTGGCGCAGTGCGTGCGCTGTCGCATTTTAAAAGTTGGAGGTCCTGGGTTTGATTCCCGGCTCGAGTCTGGTCTGGTGGGAGGCTTCGGCCGTGGCTAGTTACCACCCTACCGACAAAGACGTGTCGCCAAGCGATTTAGCGTTCCGGCACGATGTCGCGTAGAAACCGACTAGGAGTGTGGGTTTACCATACTTCTAACAGGTCAGCCCGCTACCATCCTAGACAGCATCATCACTTACCACCAGGTGAGATAGCCGTCAAGGGCTGACTTGTAGTGTATAAAAAAAAAAGTTAATACAAACACTTCATGTTACACAAATACTGTTTCAGAAATCGTGCTCTGTATTAAAGCGTTTATAAGTTACTTGAATTTGACCTCACAATATTTATGTCGCAAATAATGAATCTTACTTTTAATTCAAGGCTCTTTGATATTTCATATTTTTCCTCCGAAAAACGTATTTTACAATCTAAGACGATAATCCGATAAATTGGAATCTCCTTGTTTGCGGAATTGTCAGGATTATTTGTGAGCGTAAAATTCTTGCTATAAATCAAATAAAGACTCCTTAATTACTTGAAAGGTTTTACCTTTATGGGTCTAAACAATGCTTTGTTCGGTTATATTTCTGTATCACATATTTGATTACGAAATTAAATTTTACAGAAACATAAGATATCTTCGGAATTTTTCCGTAATGTTCATCCGGGCAGTTATTTATTAAAGACGCTGGAAAAATTTCTGGATTATAGTCTTGGAGTCTTTATTTGGACTGAGACTGACCTTGGCTGCTTGATCGGTCGATCGGTTTTGATCGGTCTCACTTAGATCACTATTCGTGGATTTGCGATTAATATTATCTTCAATGTCAAAAGCAAAAAACTGTCTAACTATCGGTTCAAGCTGTATAAAAAAACCCATTATGCAAAAAATAATACGCAACGCGGACCTTTTATGGGGGCCATACTTAGGTGCATCCATCATAAACGTAACGCGGCGTACTAAAAGTTTACTGTCACAAGAAAATTCAAAGCATTGGTGCGCTGCAATATCGTTCTCTTAAAGTAAATAGTTGGGACTCTGAGATACAGTTTTCGGTTTCCATCTGCCCTTGTATTCATCGTTCCTGAGAGCAATGTGTTACCCGGCTAAGTTTGTTGTGGGCTTCTTAGACCGGGGCGCGTTTGGAACCCTCATTGCTTTAGTTTTAAGTTTACGAATATAGTTATCACCATGAAATAACTACTATGTAAATTATTGACCCGTCAAAAGTGCATTTTTAAGGACTATTTGAATAAAGATTATTTTGAATTTTGAAATTTTTAGAATTTTAAAGCGCCTTGTTTTTTGAAACGATGTTAGTAATTCTAGCTATACTACAATCCAGATTTAGTCTTGCAATTCCTAAAAATAACCAGTCTGTTTTACCCAAAACAACTGAAACTTTTTGTGAATGTAATGGTAATGAGGGTAGGGTCTTGAGGATACCGCCTCCCAGCGAACTACGGTAGGTATCGCAATAATTTATTTTCTTCGACGCGGGTTACATGAGAACGGAAACATTTTCTTTGCGAAAAATATTCAAAAATTCTTAGTAGTATTTTTATATTTTGTTTAAATTGTACTGCGGTCTGCGGTTTTATGTTTGCTGCAGTCTGCCTTTTTGTTGGAGCTCGGGAAAAAAAGTCTCACTAAGAGGAATTGGAATTTGGTATTTCGTGTACAGTGAATTTTTAAGGGAGTGAAAAATAAAATTCCCAGATTATATTGGTGATTATTTGATCCTGAACTAAACTTACAGCTCTGTCAATATTGCCATCCCGTTTAAATGATCTTTATAGAAAAGTAAGTTTTAAGCTTAACCATAAAATATTAAATAACAAAAGTAAAACTACAATAGAGGATTTTGGATTTCGTGTTTCATAGACCATTTCTCTCGTACAACTAAACTTGCTTCCACGTCACGTACAAACCGGATTATTCAATTTGAGCCATAAAATTTCAAATCAACATTTAGTATTCCTACATGTATTTCCATCCAATGGACCCTTTTTAATTGATATAGTTTGTATTTTTAATAAAAAATTTCGATGCTCGACAGACTATGTGGACATTTAATATTTCATTTACAGTACAAATAACATTGATACATAATGATTAAATTGTACGCGTTTATACGATTTAGTTACCACTGTGTTGCATACAAGACACGACATTTATCGCGAAATTGATATACATATGTTTTATATATAACAATTAAATATTTGAAGCGGTGATAGCCTAGTAGTTAGGGCGTCAGCCACCTAATCAGAGGTCGGCGGTTCGAATCCGGACACGCACCTCTAACTTTTCGGAGTTATGTGCGTGTTTAAACAATTAAAATATCACTTGCTTCAACGGTGAAGGAAAACATCGCGAGGAAACCTGCACGCCTGAGAGTTCTCCATAACGTTCTCAAAGGCGTGTTAAGTCTGCTAATCCGTACATGGCCAGCGCGGTGGACTATGGCCAAACCCTTCTCATATTGAGAGGAGACCCGTGCTCTGTAGAGAGCCGGTAATGGGTTGATCATGATGATAATGATATATAACAAGCCCAGTGTCTTACCAGTGCCCAGAGGTTGGAATCCAGAATGTGTCCAGTTGACATAAACGGAACCAGCGACCACACTTGATGTGTTCCGTGTTAGTAAACAAAATGTGTCTAGATGTTTGCGCTCTGCCTTGTTGTGTATTCAGCGACGTCTAACCTAATAAATAACTTCCTTTCGAGTAGTTTGCGCGGGGCCTAAACCATTTTCTCTGTACCAGTCTTGGTGCAGCGTGTGCTCCGTCGCATTATAAAGTTGGAGGTCCTGGGTTCGATTCCCGGCTCGAGTCTGGTCTGGTGCGAGGCTTTTGTCGTGGCTAGTTAGCACCCTACCGGCAAAGCCATGTCACCACGCGATTTAGCGTTCCGGCACCATGTCGCGTAGAAACTTATTTGGAGTATGGATTTACAATACTACTTTATTATAATATTACATTACTAACAGATTAGCCCGCTACCATCTTATGCCTCATAACTTGCCTTGCTAACAGGTAAGTTTGCCGTCAAGGTTTAACTACTGCATAAGAGAAAAATACTAACCTACGTACATTAGAACTTCGAATTATTTGAAAACATTATTTTACGTTTGTAAAATAATGTTTTCGGCTTCGAATGTAGGATATCCCCCGGCTTGCTGTGAAGGTCTTTTGAGTTCGTTAACTGTGCGTCTCGCTTTCCACTCGTTGAAAGATACTGCTTCGGCTCTCAGTGATACGTAATGCAGGAGTGTTTTTTTTCGTGTTTCGTAGATTTTAATGAGGTGTCGTATAGTTTATTACGTCTTATAGATTTTCATCCTACAATCACGATGGTATTGGCATGTGGAAAAAAAAAACTGACACATATAGACCAAGTCATCGAACATAAGTGCACGTCTAAATGAGCCGTCGAAAATCCTGTTGTTGACATACTTATCTATACTAATATTAAAAAGAGTAAGTATTTGAATATTTGTAAAGTGTGAACCGATTATAAAAATTCTTCCACTATTGGAAAGACTATTTTATTATCCTGAAGTAACTTATAGGTTATACTTTATTTCAATAAAAATATAAAAATAAAATTTCGGTAGATTTTGAAATCATATACGATAGGCTATTTTTTTCATTAAAAAAAATTTCAAATAAAAAGGTTTAAATATTTAAAGGTCGATTAAAAATTTGAATTTTTAATCCTTACGAAAAAGTTATTTTATTATAAAAAAATCATTTTTATGTAGATAACTTTGCATGTTATCGGAATTATAGGAAAGTAAAAAATAATACGGTTGAAACCGCGGAAAATAGATAGTTAATAATATAATCCACTTTGCTTTTGTGCCTTTGTCTTATCGAGCCGCTACCTACTTTATTCAAAAGAGCACTCCATAACGTTACACAAAGCAGCGTTTTTTAATCCAATGCCAATCGTTTTCAATATTAAAAGTAGGTGTTCCTTTTCATAATGACGATGAAAGCCATCAGCCATCTTTAAATGCAAAAGTGTTTTAAAAACAAAACTATTTTGTGTTTTACTTTGCGTTGAAAAAAAGGAAAGTTTAGGATTAAACGAAGTGAAAGGGAAATTGGATTGAACCTGGATTTTTCTGCCTTATTTGCTTTGTAGTTCCGACTTCCGACTTCTGATGTTTATCTAGTAGCAGCAAATTTGCCCCAATTCCGTTCTGTACCTTTAGTTTGTGATTTGACCGTCCTCGATCGGTGAATGGATTTTAGAATCAGGGTAAAATGTGCCTTAATTACTATTTATTAAAGCACTCCTGAAGCTGTGATAGCCTAGTGGTTAGAGCGTCAGCCTCCTAATCAGAGGTGGGTGGTTCGAATCCGGGCACGCACCTCTAACTTTTCGGAATTATGTGCGTTTTTAAACAATTAAAATATCAATTGCTTCAACGGTGAAGGAAAACATCGTGAGGAAACCTGCACGCCTGAGAGTTCTCCATAATGTTCTCAAAGGCGTGTGAAGTTTGCCAATCCGCACATGGCCAGCGTGGTGGACTATGGCCAAACCCTTCTCATATTGAGAGGAGACCCGTGCTCTGTAGTGAGCCGGTTATGGGTTGATCATGATGAAAATGCTCCTGGCGGTTCATTTGTTAATGAAATACACCAGTACAGAATGTGTTACTCTAAAGCTAGGCATTTTATGTCCATTTCACTTTGACATAAAATACGACTCCACGTTACATTCGTGAGCGAATTGATTATATTATCATTAGTGATGTAACTTCTGTGCACGAATCATTAGTCACATTGTCATTTAACCTTATTACTATGACGTGTTTTATTGACAATTCTCTACCCTAAGATGAATGAATCACAATTTTTTTTTTATAACTCTAAAAGAAAGAGGCAATAGTTATAATTATTAAACCAAATAGACGCATTTTAAGTTGTTACTTAAATCTGTTACTTTACGGAAGATGCATTACAATCGAGCATATGTAAAATGCATCTTCAAAGAGGGAGAAAATACAATGAGAATTTACGAAGGTAGACGAACGAAGGAACTCCTCAATGAGCAACAGCAACGTACTGGTAATAAGTGAAATAGATTTTTAGAACAATTTTTTTTTTTTGTAACCGTGAGTTACTTGATAAGAAAGTCGGTTCTGTTATCATTTGTTAATAAAATCTTTGTACACGAAGTAGAAAGCGTTGGAGGACGGAAGGCCAAAGAGGAGAAGGATTTTGTGAAACAATTATATTGCTTGTAAAAGATGTGAATAATGGCTGTAGTAGATATAGTCGGAAGAAGGGCCAATGCGTAGGATATAATGCCAAAAAGAAGGCTGTACTTTGCGGAAGTCAAAGTCGTGCTTAACAATGTACTATAAATTTAAATTCTAGCTATCCGCGATAAAAAGACGAACCTGTAAAGGGTTTTTCATAATTTGTAAAACCTGCTAAAGGATTAAACTTCATGAACAGTACATTGAGCATAAAATATAAAGTTGAAAGTATCAAGACAATGGAAGTTTCTTAAAGGCAATTACAATCGACGTGTTACGTGACACACAGACGTCTTTGGTTTTATTGATTGACCCAAATGTACGAGTGGTTAACATCGTAAATTTTTTTTATTCGTATCCATCTAATTGATTGTCGACAGCGGTTGGTTGTTGGCTATAAATATTGATTTATTATTGGGCTTAAAGTTTTAGTTGTCTAAGATTACATTGCACGTAACATTACTGAACTTCTTCAAAATCTAATCTTTTATAAAATTATAGAGATTAATAATAAATGGCTACTTTATTTATAAATAACGTTTTTATTATAAATAACGAGTTTTAGGAGCTTGATTGTAGGTTCGAGGCACAATAATCGTATATATCCAATACAAGTTATTTCCAGAAGATTCTTACTAGCCAACCCGTATGTGATGCTCCTTGGGCTAGGTTATCATCTCAACCGTATATAGGTTGAGGTTACAAACATGCCCATAGTAGAACCTTTTAATGGGGTTATAGTTTATTTCATACATTTCTTTAATTCACAGTCGAAATTGTCTTTTATTGTATGGATGCGTTTGGCCTTGACTGCGATGTCGAATTAACAGTTTATGTATACTGCCAGATGTAGTTGCATCATCCACCAGTTGTATCATACACGTTGTCTCTGTTGACACACATGTTTGTCTGTACAGTTTTTATTTATTCTTTATTGTCCTTTCTATGAGTTGATGGGTTCGCCATTGCGTAAGTGTATTACATAATTTGTAATTTATACATTCATGTTAATAATGTTAATATTAATATTATTACGATGCATTACATGCAATACATTAGGTGCATTACACGACACACAATTTGAAAAAATAAATCTAAGAGATAAGTTGGTACAAAAATTCTCCAACCCTGTGATGAATGAATCATAATTTATCTTTTTTATAACTCCAATATTATCATTCTATCAGCATGATAGATATATATTCATCATTCTATCAGCATGATAGATCCCTCGTATTTGACTTGCTATAGAGATATTTTTGTTAAAGGTTTCCTTTAGTACAAAACACCAATAACAAAACACAGTGTATCGTTTATAAATTGTTTAGTATACGGTCCCATTTTCGTAACACCTGAATTTGGATCAGCTGTAATATTTGCTAATCAACTTGCTATATTTAAATCCTCAGTACCAAATATACAATCAGTTAATAATGTTATTTTTCAATCAACACGTACACATAAATAAAAGTATACGAAACGAGGTTTTGTCGCTATGGCTATTCCTTTCACGAAGGTTTATCTTTGTGCAAAACAAAAAAAGATCTAGTAACCGTGTTACGTTTAGAATATGTTTTTTATTCGTTGCCATATAGGCACACCTGAAGTGGGTCGAGTTGCATGGCCTGGATTTAGGTAGGGTTCTTTGTCGGCGCCGGGCAATTGTTACCATCCCTTGTGGCGTGCAGGGAGCTTCATAAAACTCTATAGACAACAGAATGCGTCACGGTACTGAATTACTTGTGTATATACATACATTCCATCGCATTTTCCTTGAGTGCTACCCATATAAGTAATTCATTATTATCGGCAGCGGTTTTTACCCAAAAAATCTTTTCTAATACTTTTGGTCTTTAGACAGTATTAGTAGTAGACAGTGACGCATGAAGTGCACGCTTAAGTCATTCCAAAGCTTATTTCATTTGTACAGTGTATTGGTTTTTAATTTTTCCTCCGTTTAACTTTATTCATAAAAAAAGTCCCTCACAATGCATGGGTCTGGACAATGGCATGTAGCTTACCTACTACTGGCTGCTGTTAATGATTATTTCTTGACCAAAAACACAATTCTAACCCAACTAGATTTTTTTTTTATTGAACCCGAACCTAAGAAAAATAATACAAATTTCCTACCTAAATGGTAAATGCGAACGTTGCTAACTACCTGACTACCAAAATTCGCATCCTGAGGATGAAAATAGGAAACTTTTTATTCCGAGACAAAAGTTTTTACGGAATTATAAAAGAACGATTAAAACGTAGTAGAATTCGTGTGCTAGCATACTATAAATTCGGAAGTTTAAATGGTTATCTGATTGTTTGTTAGTTTGTTTCTCTATAGTAATTTGTTAACGCATCGGTTTTTATTTCCATATCAGTTTCAATTCTGGATGCTGTTTTGATTCCACTCATAACGTTTTGGGCTAAATCTAGCTGAATTTATTATTATTATTTAATGTTAATATTTAATAGCGTGCTTAGGGAAAATTTATGAAGGTTATCATGCGTTATTTTACGCACCTTAATAAATTTTCTCTTGACTGTTTAATGCTAGTATATCCAAAATTAGTTTTTAATGTAAAAAGGTAAGGATAAAAAATAGTACTTTTTGTTGCTGTATTTCGGCGGAATTAGTGCGGAATGTAATTTTTTCGCACTAGTGATTTATTTTTACCATTGATTATTATAATTAAAATATGTACTTTTTTATTACTTCGTATTTTAATATTCTGGTCTGGTCTATTCCTGCGCCAGACAATTGGCGCTGGGTTTTACTTTAATGCCTATATTTGTGCCTCGGAGATTCCACTTCATCAGAGCCTTAGCTTTAAATGAGAACTATATAGACGCTATATCCAAGCAAATGATAAATAAATTAATTAATTAAGATCGACGTATACCATGACCAGTAATCAAACCAATCAGATGAGACTCCATAGTCTAAATTAAAAAGTAAACTATCTTCCAAATTGTATAAAACAATGAATTAAATGAAGATAAAAATGATAACGAACATAATAATGTCTGGATAAATAATACTTACACAATAATGAAAATAAAGAATTCGTGTCAAACTAATAACGTCTTCCATTGTTTTGCAGTCGATTAAAAACGTATTGAAATGCTTTTGCATGGACCTTCAGTTTATCGCAGTGTTACGCTTATATTGTATTATATAAAAACAATCGACATTTGCAGTGATGCATTGATTTAGGTCTTTAACTGTATCGATTTCTTGATAAGCTGCGTTAACAAGTATTGTTTCACACGACATATGCTTCATCATTAATTTATATGGCACAGTACCTTCTTAATCAATCATTGATTAGTGCGCGTGTTCGAATACGGATTGCGAGGTCTTCGGCGACCTTCCAGGGTCGAACCAAAAATAATTAGGTTCGAGCGGTTCCCAACTGTTTCAGCCGCGTTAACAAAGAATCATAACGTAATATTGTTTCATGATAATAACGCGCGGAGGTCGTTTGGTTATGTACGCGTAAAAACCTGTTTCTCGTACAAACTCTAAAATATTATTTCTCTAAACTTTAGGTAAGGATAAGATTTTCTTGATATTGAAATGTGTTTTATTATGACTTATCCGTGTTTATGGCGATTCTTTTTTTTCTTTAAACAAAAGAGTTGCAAGGTATTGTACCGGTGACAAAAAGCCGTGGAATTTAAATATCCATCGGGCTATAAAGATGACGATCCAATGTAATAGTTATCTTAAAAATGCACACAGTCACTGAATATATCCTTACTTTCATTCAACCCTGGTATTTTTATCGCAAAAGAAGCATTTAAGGCGCCAAAAATAGTTAAGATTTTATCTCAATTATTTGTATAAGGAACCTTTTGCGGCTGGTGGCCCGGATATCAAAGGAATGATTTCATCTCCGTGAGCGAGACTATCTAAAATGAACTGGTATCTGACTTTATTGAAAACGGTTCCATCTCTTCCTTTTCATTTGGCAAATATATATTTGATCCTTCGCAGACAGTTTACTTAAGTTATTTTATAGAGCCATTTATAGCAAAGGAAGTTTGTCTATTTTGAATTGTTATAAAGTAAAGATGTCTTATATGGTCCCTATTTTATGGTCTTTGCAGCTTTAGGATATTTTATTTCAATTGGAACTTTAAACATAATCGTGCGCTGTTTTAGCACCTAACATTGTAAATATTTAGTTCTAGAACTTTCTGAAAAGGTTTAAAGAAAACCTTGCGACGATGTATATTTGAATAATTCAGTAGTTTATTCAAACCGCACTATCATCTCTACTCGTGGTTACAACGATGTTGACTAAGAATTGAAGCGTTACGTTGATAGCCTACAAACCTGCCTTTCTCACTAAAGCAGTAATAATCTTCCTTTTTTTTTTTTTTTAAATAATAATAATCATTTATTTCAACTAAATACAATATTTCTTAAACTACCCTGACCTCCAAACTAGGATAGCCCGTATCTTGGGGGTCAGTCTCTTCCAATTGTGCAATAAAAAAATAAACTATTATGTCTTAAAGTTTAGACTTACATTCATACTTGAGTGAGAAATGAGTGGTTGGATGGGTGTGTGGGTGAGTGCATATGAGTGTGGATGTGTGTGTGAGTGAGTGGGTGAGTAGTACGAACACATTTTATAGGTATGTTTATATATATTATATAAAGAGATTTCGTGTATGAAGTGAATCAATTTTTCAGTAGCTCTATAATTTAGGTCACTAAACATGTCACTAAGCTTAATCTTGAGGGTATACCTTTTGGACAGCGTAATTTTTTTTTTTTTTTTTAATTATTTAATATATAGAAATGGTCCCATATAGAAGAACTGCTTCTGTGCAAACGCACTTGTTGTTCGCGAATCTTGTTCTCTAAGCTAACAAAAAAACATTTGTTTTTCTTTATAACGTTCGTATCGAAGTGAAGATATTCTAGTAACACACCGAGTGTCTTATACACAGGTTGATATTTTATTTCACCCAGCCAGTGCTTTCGTTTGTCTTTTACTGGCCTTTGTTCAAAACGTGGGCGTCGGGACTGCAGAATTACAGACGAACGTGCATTGCCTAACGGTTTATCTTTTGCGTGGGGTTCTGCAACCAACTTTGCCGATAGATGTTATTGATTTACAACTATTAAATGACACAAAAGTGTCTTGTACTTAGTATAGAGGCTGAGTCCACAACTCCGTACTATATGGCGCCACAAGTATCCACGAAAAAACCTGCATCGTGCTATCGAAGTTTTCATGGAAATGCACTATATAATATGCAACCTTGCAAGATAAATGTTGTTTTTTTTATACACTACAAGTTGGCCCTTGACGGCTATCTCACCTGGTGGTAAGTGATGATGTAGTCTAGGATGGTAGCGGGCTAACTGTGTTACTGGCTGTTAGGGGTATTGTAAACCCACACTCCTAATTGGTTTCTAAGCGACATCGTACCGAAACGCTAATTCGCTTAGCGACACGTCTTTGACACGTCTTTGACCCGACTTTACCTCGGCTTATTTATAAGGTAAATAAAACCAGTAATAACTATATCATCATAGAAATGTAAATAATAACAAGTTTAAATACAAGCTAAAACAGAAAGTATATGTGTTCACAACTTGAAACTAAAATAATGAAGTTTGCAAAGACAAATCAAATAAAAAGGAAGGAGCATCGAGTTTAATCTAAAAGTAACGTGCAGTAGTGTTTATTTATTTGTTTTATCTTTTTGTTTAAAATGTCAATATGTTTTTTAATATACTATTAAAATGACAAGGAGTTAAAGACTAACGAGCATTGCCCAACGCCTACAGCTTTCGCGACCAACTCTGTAACCAACTTTACAGATAGATACTGTGTTCAATAGATAACGAGCTAAGCACCCACAGCAATAGTTTCACCTATATTGCCTGGAGACACTTTGAATGGTATAAGTTAAGAGCATTCAAGGATATAAGTCACCTTGAATAAATCACGCATGGGGAGGTAAGAGTGTGTTCAATAGATAATAGCCCGTGCCAGTACCCAACGGCACTGATTTCACCCGCATTGCTAAATAGTATTGAACTTCTCTAAATACCGTAGCGTTACCAACTTTGCGCAAAGTAACTAGATAAGCCGCAATTGTTGTTTTGATTATATAAAAATAACGAAATATTATTTTTTAGTTTGATTATGAAAGTTATTACGCTCCGATCGAATATAATTGAGCAATGATTCGTTTAAACCCAGCGTGCTGTTGGCGACGGCATTAGTGCTTCTATTTTATAATCCCCGTGAGATTTTCTCGCAGTACGGAGGACTTTCATGCAACTATCCTAAGCCAATGTGTCCAGTAGAGCATTCTCTAGTGAAAGAACTGGGATGAAATAAAGCCAATACCACACTGTAAGTTTCAAATAACTACGCCAATTGATGCTGTGATAGCCTAATGGTTAGAGCGTCAGCCTCCTAATCAGAGGTCTACGGTTCAAATCCGGGCACGCACCTCAACTTTTCGGAGTTATATACGTTTTTAAACAATTATAATATCACTTGCTTCAACTGTGAAGGAAAACATCGTGAGGAAACCTGCACGCCTGAGAGTTCTCCATAATGTTTTCAAAGGCGTGTGCAGTTTGCCAATCCGCACATGGCCAGCGTGGTGGACTATGGCCAAACCCTTCTCATATTGAGAGTAGACCCGTGCTCTGTAGTGAGCCGGTAATGGGTTGATCATGACGATGATGATGACGCCAATTAAATTTAAATCACCAGAAATTAATTACACTTTTAACACTAATTCTCTTTACAGTCACTATATATTCCAAACACGCGCTCACTATCAATAAAATTATCTATCATATTAGCTTCTTTCCCATTAATATGTACACGGCTTTGCAAGTTCATACAAACCTCACTCTTCTTCGAGTCTTACTATATACCTGTGAGAGATGTCCCATGCACATGTAACTGTAATGTCACGTTTATAACAAGATGTAAAGAAACTATGATGAGAAGTAGTAATCATTTTCATTCGTGTTTCCTTATTTATGTCACAATATCATTGGTACATATTTATTTTATCATGGACATGATACCACGCTCAAAATAAACAGATAAAACAGGGTCAAATTTGATCGATGAGATAATAAGGATGACGTGAGGACGATAAGGCGTGAATTTAACTAAAAACAGTAAAAAGGAAATGATTTATACTAGAAGTGAATTAACTTCCGTTTTGCACTAACCCAAATAAAAGTGTTTTTAATAATTTCAAATAATCATAGTTTAATTTAATACTAATAATTTCCTAGAACTTAAATAAAACGACAACTAGTAACTATATAATATAAAAGTATGTATAAAATAAATAAATACAAAGATATACTATGATATAGAAATGGGTATTTGATTCTGTTTATAAAAGCTGACTTAGTTATTTTTCGCTTATTGTGTTTAGTTGGAAACTTATTATTCAAATTTGTGATAACGGAGATTATTTTAATAAACAAGACATTTACAGTATATAAACGCGAATCAATCTACAACTTACTAAGAATCCTTGTAGAATGTTTGTTGATATTAAATGTTTTGAGAAACCTAAATATGACTTTAATAAACTCTTTTCGAAACCTCTTTTGGCATTTACCACTTATTCTTCTTCTCTCACTTTCGTGTGACTGCAGCTACTTGGCTGGGCTTAAATGTCGTATAAGTACAGCCAATGAAATTACTTGCCAAATTCGTCCAAATAAATTCAAATTGAAATAATCTTTATTCAAATAGTCCTTTAAAAGGCACTTTAGACGCGTCAATAATTTACATACTAGTGATTTGATGGTGATAACTACATTCGTAAACTTAAAACTAAAGCTATGAGGGTTCCAAACTAAAATAACTAAACACAGTAGCTCTGTTTTTTAAAGTAACACGGAAGTTATGTGAAGTCACATTGTATGCCATTGACCTTTCATAACCATTCGAGACTCGGCTGAGTTTACATGTTTTTGGAAAAAAAGATTCCGTCGTTCTTGTCAACTGGTATATATCAGAAACTATTGTGTTCCAACTATCTTCAGGTAAATTATTTACGCAACAATATTTACAATTTTAGTATGATTGTTGTCGCACAATGAGCGCGTTTTATGTTAATTGGTTTTCGACTGTAGTCTACTGTTTCGACCTCTAATATCCATTAGGGCGCAATAAATTAAGGTGATATCATTTATGGAGGCCCGTATATGCGGACGTAAAATCGTTATGGCCTGATGGTTTGCTACAATTTGTTACGAGTATGTTAGAAGTTAACGTCCTTTTCGATATCACGGATATACGACGACCTCCGTGGCGCAGCGCGCGCGCTGTCGCTTTATAAAGTTGGAGGTCCTGGGTTCGATTCCCGGCTCGAGTCTGGTCTGGTGGGAGGCTGCGGCCGTGGCTAGTTACCACCCTACCGATAAAGACGTGTCGCCAAGCGACTTAGCGTTCCGGCACGATGTCGTGTAGAAACCAATTAGGAGTGTGGGTTTACCATACCCCTAACAGGTTAGCCCGCTACCATCTCAGACTGCATCATCACTTACCATAAGGTGAGATTGCCGTCAAGGGCTAACTTGTAGTAGATAAAAAAAAAAAAAAAACGTATAAGAAGAGTGCCAACGAAATCTTACCACGTCTAAGATCGACTGATTGTTACTTTATTGATTGATTGATTGATTAGGATATCTGAATTATGATAAAATTATATAAGTACAGCTCTATTGTTCCATAGATGAATTCCAATTATAATGAATTTTATCTTGCGAATTAATAGTTCCACTTTCTTATCACTTATCAAACTATTATTTCGTGTTCGAATCAGCTGAGGTTCGGAGGTGGGCGGCGGCTCATGCAACACAGTTTTTGCTAATGCAGTGCCGTCCTTGCTATTTTTCTGTATGACTCAAGTGTTCTCAATAAAGATTTTTTTTATCGTTTGTCTGACTTATGTTTGTTTTGGCAACAGTACCCATGGGTACTTCCTATAAAAAAAATATTTTTCTTCATTTCATTACCCATGCAACAGTACCCATGGGTACTTCCTATAAAAAAATTATTTTTCTTCATTTCATATTTTTTAATTTTTTTGTCTTGGCAACAGTACCCATAGGTGCTTCCTATAAAACATTTTTTTTCTTCCATATTTTTTAAATTTTTTAAAGGCTGGTCGAATAATTTAATTTAACAATCTGTTTTGGGTACTGCGTTGTTGTTGCTATGCGTGACAATTTTCTAACCACGGAATCCATAAACTAAGTACGACGCAATCTGCAGTAAGTACATATTACCGAAAAAAAAAACGAAATTTGATACTAGTAATACTTATACAATAATAGGATATATAGTAAGAGCACAAATATTATATACAAAAGATACCTAAAGTCAATTGCTCGCGTAGTAGATAGCTACTACCGATAGAAGTCGTTATGAGATTCAACAGATTTCCAAGGCTATTCGTTTAATTGCCTGAACGTCTTGCTCTTAGAGAATAATTTATACCTGCATAATTCAAGTTCTCTTTGTTTTCGAGTCTTTGTCTCGGAAGTCTATCACAAAGTGCTCCATTATGGACATACATCCGCAAAGGTTTTCGAGCTAAAATATATACAAAGTTTTTATAAAAATTAATTGTTATTTATATAATCATTGCCGTTTTCAACTATATAATATTGAGCTATTGTAATTCGCGTGTGTTGTGTTCAGAACACAAGTTTAATTATTGAACTAATGACGAAAAGCCATCAACCGTTTTTTTTGTAATTTGAAATTAAAAGTACCTACTTGCATAAAAATTGTTATGATTTAAAAAAAAAAACATTGTTTCTTACAAATAAACACAAATTTAATCAAGATTCCGAAATCCGTATGGAACTGTTCTTAGATAACCTAATAATTACAAAGATTATAAATGCGAATGCGTCTTGTTTTTCTGTTTGTTTTATTACTTACTCAACTACTGCATAGGTTTTGATAAATTTTATCACAGTGATAGCTTGCATTATTATGACCGACATAGCATACTGGTAATTGGGGGAAGACCGTTCCTGAGGTATTCAAAAAAATTTACTAAAATGTTGCCTAGGTTTGGTTTAACCGCAAAGCGCGGACAATGTCATCGGTAGCATCTAGTAACAATATAATTACGACTTCACTAGACAAATTGTTGCTATTGTGGTAGCTCGAGTGTAAAATAACAAAGCAAAGTATTTACACTAAAAACACTAGAAATCTCTCTATTATATAACCATTAGGGTTGCTGCCATTAAACGCGCGTTGAAAAAACTTATCCTGTACATGAGGCATAAACTATTGATAGTTTTCATGTCTGTCGTATCTTTTCGTATATCTATTGTGTATGTATTGTCTTGTCATATGTATTGTCGTATCTTTTTATAGTATCTATAAAAGATAGATTTAGACGAAAAGCGAAACTTTTGGGCAGCCCTAGATGATCATCAGGCTAAGTGCCCAGGCTCAGCCCTTACACAATATCCCCCAGGTTGTGCGATGCGACCATTCCTTTTACGAGCGCTGCGAAAATCCCGCTTTTACGACAGATATTTGGTAAATTGAAAACTGTCGTTACCTGTCAAAGCTGCGGCTCTTTATTACATCTTAGAGGTCTACATGATTTATTCTTTCGCTGGAGATACTGGTCACGTTTACCTATATTTTTCACTTGTACTTGTAAGTAATGGGTACGTTTCACCGCAATAATTAACTGAATTTATCGATATTTCGAACTAGTGACATGGTTCGTGGTTACAATATCCCCACGGTGTTTCAAGGTTTTCTTTTTCCAAAGCCATATTATATTTTAGCGCTGTACACGTCTGCGTCTTTATTTTTTTGCACAAAATTTATGAATTATACTTCTTTTTTTTTATGGACTACAAGTTCTGCTCTTACGGCTATCTCACTTGGTGGTAAGTGATGATGCAGACTAGGATGGTAGCGGGCTAACCTGTTAGGGGAATAGTAAACCCACACTCCTAATTGGTTTTTACGCGACATCGTGCCGAAACGCTAAATCGCTTGGCGACACGTCTTTGTCGGTATGTTGGTAACTAGCCACGGTAAAACCAGACTCGAGCCGGGAATCGAACCCAGGACATCCAACTTTATAACGCGACAGCGCATGCACTGCGCCGCAGAGGTCTGGGTTTTAAATCTTATCATTTAAAATTTAGTTTTGTCCAACGTTCTAGGTGTCATTGTTTCAACACAGATTAATTACGGCTGATTAGTTAATTAAAGCGCTTGGGTTAAACACGGTGCTCGTCCGGCGTCGTGTTTCAAATCAGATGTGGTTCAACCGGGTTAGGTCGATGTACCTACATACTGTACATTTGACCTTTGTAAACTGACTTTACCTCTCACTCAGAAGCTTAGGTTTCTGTCATCAAAGCTCCGCAGCGTCTGTGAGTCTTAGCGTGGGTTGAAACGACCTCTAATGGAAGGGTGTTGCCAGGTTGTCTATTTAATATAGTGACTCATCGTTGGTTAAGGGGTTGACTTTAGTATTAATAATTGAGATTCAACTTTACGAAAATCACCGCATCATTCAGATAATGTAAGACATTCGATTGATTTTAGTAATGATTCGCGTTTAAGAAAATAGTGTGTTTTTATCGGCCCAACCACTCAGGTTTTAATAAAAGCATAATTGTAATAATTTCTATCATAATAATAAAATATGCCTTTCAAGTGAACTAAAACTAACATCATAAGAAAATGTATTAAAATTTGAAGGTTACAAGACAAAAAATAAATACAAGAACATCCTATTTTCGCTCTTGATAGTCACATATCGTTTCGTTTAGCATTTAATATTTCTATTGTTTACCTGATTAATTATTTATTTGTCTTGCTTTTGTAGCAACAACTTTGTGTATTTTAAACTGGGATCATACCCATCCTCAGACTCTCACTGGAAACCAGCTCTGCAGCTTGGTTCAGCAGATTCTATATTAGGAGGCGGACGTCCTAACCACTAGGCTATCACAGCTTCAATGCAAAGCAAAGCAGTGAATGAATGACTTTAAATGTATCAAACTTTTATAAACGGCGTAGATGATTAGTATTGTTTTTTCTGAAACAAAGCACAATTGTGTCATACTATATATCAGATATTTACATTGTTGTTTAATATTATATTATTTTTATATGCGACCGGGCATTGACTGCTATATTGTCATTCATTTAACTATCTACTTAATTACACATACAGTTATTAAGGGCGCTCCTTTGGTTTGTGATTAAATTAATTTTATTTACTACTGTTTATGTGTGTTTCCAGAGTAAGGTGGCTTATAGTTTTGTAACGCTGTAAGCAAAATCGCCGACTAGATTAAATGTTCTAACACTAAAATTTTATGAATAAGCAAAAATCTAACAAACAAAACATAACAAATTATAATCATCATCATCATCAACCCATTACCGGCTCACTACAGAGCACGGGTTTCCTCTCAATATGAGAAGGGTTTGGCCATAGCCCACCACGCATGTGCGAATTGGCAGACTTCGCACGCCTTTGAGAACATTATGGAGAGATCTCAGGCGTGCAGCTTTCCTCACGATGTTTTCCTTCACCGTTGAAGCAAGTGATATTTGAAATTTTTAAAAACGCACATAACTCCGAAAAGTTATAGTTGCGTGCCCGAATTCGAACCGCCGATCTATGATTAAGAGGCTGACGCCCTATACACTAGGCTATCACCGCTTCAACAAATTATAATATGTAGGAAATGCAAATTATAAGTGAACCGATTTCGTAGCTTGTTGGATTAAAATTTCATGCCGTCCCATATATTTCAAAAATATCAAACTGTCCGCGAATATAATGAGTCTTATCTCATATCTTAACATACATAATTTTCAATTTTATAATTTATATTTAGTATTCAGATGGAAGCCATTATCTTAATATATTTCTTCATTTATGGAAAGGAAAATATATGTTTTTTCACATATACTCGTAACTCGGATTTTACTACATCGCTTTAAGGCACATAATCGAATATATATAAAACACGCGGGATTATATCTCTTTCTTCACATCTTGCTATTATAAACCAAGAACCTACGACGTGTACTTGTGTTATTATTAATTAATAGCAAGATAATATACTCTAGTTAAATGAATGTCGACTACGAATCCATAATTTAACCGTTTTATGTATAAAGTAAGTTAAATTCAGTTTTTCTAATACCAGCAAAGTTTTTTCCATGGAAAATGTTAAATAACTTATTGTTTTTTTTTTTAAATATCTATTCACGCTTATTATTTTATTTATGATATAATATTCCTTTAATAAATAGGTTAAGATAGTTTTTCTTCGCGCCCTAATACCATCGTTGGACTACAAAAATCTGTGTCACTATATTATTAGTTTAGAATCAAAATTATCAATTTGACCTAGGAAGTATCAAGGCTCCCTACCTAATTGCAGCGTCTAATTACATAGATAAGATTATACATTCTGCATATTTGAATATTAATTAATATTCGGTCAGCGTGTGTAATTAAGTTGGGATGCGTTGTTTGTATTAATAAACTAATTTAAAGTTGTATCAAATTTAAATTTGTTACTACGGACGACACGCTGGCGAGATAAACTAAAGTTAATAAAATTGGGTACCTTATATGCTGTTTTTTAATACACTACAAGTTAGCCCTTGACGGCTATCTCACTTGGTGATGATGTAATGATGAGTGATGATGCAGTCTAGGATAGGAGCGGGCTAACCTGTTAGGAGTATGGTAAACCTACGCTTATAATTGGTTTCTACACGACATCGTGCCAGAACGCTAAATCCCTTGGCTACACGTCTTTGTCGGTAGGGTGGTAACTAGCCTCGGCCGAAGCCTCCCACCAGACCAGACTTGAGCCAGGAATCTAACCCAGGACCTCCAACTTTATAATGTGACTGCGTGCGCGCTGCGCCACTGAGGTCGTCAAAAGATTGGTGGATTTGTACTCTAATCCCTCTACCATGATCGAGGAAGTCATTTCCAGCATAACATGTGCTGATGATGATGATGATGATGATGACGATCGTGAATGGATACGACAAGTTATCACCGGTTAGCCACTGTCCATGTCAGCAACGAATATACAAACATACGTAATTCCCTCTTTCAGCGCTACTTAGCGTTTCTATATATCTGATAATTAGCATTATTCACCGCTAAAGGTAGCAACAAAACAATAGTCGGATGATTCATATCCTATGTGGAAATTATCCATATCGGCTTCATTTCCATGCGTTAGCGATATTATTACCAGTTTGAACGCGGTATACTATAATTTACTGTAGAGATACAGCGAATATTAGTAAAGCGAATAATTAGTTAGCGGTTAGTTGGCATTCTTCATTAGTCGAGAACCTTACTATAATCTCCTATGTCTGCATTATATATGTGTGCTCTTCTATCACGCAAGAGCATAACAAAGGAAAGCCGTGAAATTGCATGGACTTAGTTTACGTACGTAGTAGAGAATGGTAACCTATTAGAGACATTTAATCGGTTCACACAGACAAGGTTAGAGTGAAAGAGCAATATCTATTAGATACAATAAACAGCAAGTATAATTTGCTATATTTCGCCGACAACCGGGAGATTTGTATAATATATCACCACACAAAATCTTCCACTAGAACCTCTACGCACGTTTCGACCCGACACCGGATCATCCTTAGGAGATGTTGACTTCACAAGCGCGAAAAGTAACGTAAGGAAGATTTTGTGTGGTGTTATATTATACAAATCTCCCGGTTGTCGGCGGAATATAGCAAATTATACTTGCTGTGTATTGTTTATCATGGACTTCTGCAAAGAAACGCCTGCTTCTATTCATTATTTAATATCTTTTAGTACAATTTTTGTTACTACCATAAGGAAACTGCAGTACCAATTTGGTTGCCATTTGAATGTATCTTAATTATACTATGGATTATACATAGGCTACTTTTTAACTCGAAAAAATCTATGGTTCTCATTGGGATTTGTGAAAAACTGCACTTCACGTCGATGCTATAACTATATAGAATTAGTTCCTCAAAATTGTTACATTTTGTGAAAGGGAGCGAAAAAGTTAACGGGAACAGGAATGAGACACGAGAATATTTTATTATCATTTGTATCATAAGTATATATTAATTTATTACTCTATATACTAAAAATCACTATCAAGTAAATTAGATTTAGCAACAAAACTAACTGATATTACCACTGAACATGGTAAAATAAAGCAAGTCTTCAGTTGTGTTAATGCCATGTCAGCATCATGATGATACGTTATAAAATTTACGAATTGATATGCTTATTTTATTAATTGCTTAAATTAAATTCAAAACTACTGCAAGTAGCTTGAAAAATTAGAGTTTTCGTAACCGGGAAACGAATTCGGTCACAATCTATAAAACTGTAACGATTTTTGGTACACCTATAGAGACATGCAGTAACATCTTGTAATTCCCCCTTGTAGACTACATAAAATTACTACCCTAAACTGACTACATTTAATTTAAAAAGAAGCTATTTTTCAAAAGGTTTTATTATAATCTTCCAATTAATTATCTTGGAGATGTCTCGCATTTTTTTTGCAATTAGATAAGTACTTTTGTTAAGAGAAAAGACCGCTCACTTTTTTTAATGAGGTCTATAAAATGATTTGCCTAGCCTCAGTTATTGCTTTTCGGAGTTATAATAAGCCGTCCGATATCGCCTTCCATCATCCTTAGGGCTTTAATTGGAAAAAGCTGTAGATTGAACGATTTCTTTTTATCGAGTTTGCATAGTCTTCAAGATAAGTACTTTATAAAAACGTCTGTATACTCCTGGAAGTAAAATGTCTTGTATTTACTGAAGTGTTTTAAAGTTTGTCCAATATTCAATTCTAGATGAAGAGTTCGTTCACGTGAAGCTCGTCATATTGACGCAGAGAACGTTATTTGTGAATAATTACTTATTGCATTTTTATTTTCTTCATACCATATTCGTATATTAAAATTGCAGTAGGTATTGGCGTGATTTAAGGCATCTGTGCCTCTTGGCTACCAAAGTGCTTTGTAATTTTTTTCAAAGTAATTAAGGTAAAATTACTCCATGTTAATTAAGAAATCTCCTTAAACTCGGACTCAGTGACTCGGAGAGCTCTTCCAGTCACTGAATGTTTGCACACGTGCATCAGACGAGTCCATTTCGCGTATTAAATTATTATTCCTATTTCATTTATTATTCATATTTATAGCGTTCCGGCACGATGTCGCGTAGAAACCCATTAGGAGAGTGGGTTTACCATACCCCTAACAGGTTAGCCCGCTACCACCCTTCTATTCTTTGTGTTTGTTTCTTTACTGTCTTGTATTTCTTCTGTTTATGTGATGTACAATAAAGTGTATTTTCATTTCATTTCATTTCACCCAGGACTATCAACAGGTATCATCACTTACCACCAGATGAGATAGCAGTCAAGGGCTAACTTGTGTATAAAAAAAAACTTACAAAAAACCTCATTAGGGCAACCTCCCACTACTATATGGGTGTCATAACTGGTCTTCATTGAACTCTGTTTAGCTCTTTATACAAGAGGCGATTTTTATGGCTTCTCAAATCGGGAAATGAGTCGGCATGTCTCAGCGTAGTGCAAAAATTATGTTAAGTTGATGAATTGAGTTCAATCATTATGCCAGCCAGCCCGCTTACATTCTCGTTTAGGTAGCAGTCCAAAAGAGCTGTGTTAGGATTTCTTGGCACAGCGGAAAGCCAAGGAGATATGAATCAATCAATACGATGGGTAAACTTTCTTACGTCGTTAAAGTCTACAAAAAATAAAACCAAAATTCAGATATAGTACAAAGAAGTAGCATTACGTTTTGTATTAACTTATGTTACTGTAGAAGCGGTGATAGCCTCGTGGCGTGGCGTGGGCGTCAGCCTCCTAATCAGAGGTCGGCGGTTCGAATCCGGGCACGCACCTCTAACTTTTCGGAGTTAAGTGCGATTAAAAAAAATTAAAAATATTACTTGCTTCAACGGTGAAGGAAACATCGTGAGGAAACCTGCACGCCTGAAAGTTCTCCATAATGTTCTCAAAGGCGTGTGAAGTCTGCAAATCCGCACATGGCCAGCGTGGTGGACTATGGCCAAACCCTTCTCATATTGAGAGGAGACCCGTGCTCTGTGGTGAGCCGGTAATGGGTTAACCATGACTGTAGATATTGCGGAAAATTCCCGTAACGGACAAATAAGGTATGACTTCAGTTGGAGTTGGGAATCGGCGTGTCTATAGATGCTTTTACTAGATCGTGAACTCAGGTACATCTTATTGCAATCTAGGTCATATATGAAGTCAGACATCAGTTTCCAATAAGCAGAAGTCAGTTAATGGCTTGAGTTGGACAAAAGCATGCATGTATGTGCTTTAACAAGTACCTGTGAACAGTTTCCTTGCATTGCGATCTTGGTAATGGCTGGATGCTAGATATATGTCCCCACTTTTATGTTAACGTACGTGTACCTTTACTTTTAGTTTTACTATACTCAACGGAAGTCTACTCTCATTACTTATAGCTAGTTGGGGGGTAAGCACTTGATGAGGCCTCGTTGGTTGAAGCCTTTGTGTGGTGCGAAAGTTGCGCTCTGTGGAAAATGATAACCCTCCCATTATCCACGTTCTAATGGTGAAACTTTGACCTAAATCCACTATGTCTATGAATTTACTGCATGATGCGTGCTAACATAGGATTTGATCGCAAGGAAAAATGGATTGTATGGATTGTACAAACAAGCGCGCGGCGTTCATAATATAATGATTGATGTTAGATTTTTTTTTTTTACTGTTTATAAAATGTTGGTTGTATCGTATTATATCGTGTTTTTGTAAACGACATATCGATAAATGGTTCACTAGTTTTCTTGAACCCTTTTGTGTATCTGATTTAAAAAAATGTAACGATGATACGCGTGAGCGACAATACTGTAAAGTACAAGTATTTGTTAATAATAAATTAAAATATAAAATACACTTTAATATTACGCTAGACTCCCTTTACTAGAACTTACACAAGAAACATACGACAAACTTTCGAAAGACATGTAGATTCATGCTGCTGAATGTCGAATTATTGATCTAATGTTAATTACGCTATGTATGATTGAGTTTCAAAAGAAAACTGCCAAATTGAATTAAAAATTTATGTTATTCCAAGACAACCAGATCGATAGCATTTTTAAGAAACGTGGCCGGTATGTTTAAACACACTAAAATCAGGAACTAACGACTCCTATTTGAATAAAAATCAGTCCAGGTATTATTTTTGTTCTTATCTAAATAACTATTAAAGGTCTTAAACGTCTAGAATATATAAGTTTATTGCATTCTTTATTATATTTGTGTTAACTATTTTATGTTTTAGAATGTATTTTTTCGTATGTAGGTTAATTATATAAATACACCAGCTTGTCGGTGTTCCTCATAGCCTTAGCTTAACGTTGCCTGAATGATAGATAGATGCCTAGACATCACTATTTAGCCATGTGCCGCAGTGTAAATCGTAATACTGCTAACATTCTAATACGATATTTGCAATATACAAAGCAAAAATCTACCAAAAAATAATATAAAATTTAGCATGGAAGACCTTCCTTCCATATTCATTTGTATATAATTTTTATTATTCTATGCAAAAGCGGCAATAGAAAATGTAAACTCTATCTATTTACATTACTAATAGTAATAAAAATAATAAGCAACCCTATATAATGGCATGGTTTAAACTAATTTACATAGCTTAATTTATATAGAGAAACGTTTTAACTTCGTGCATTTCGTTCGTTGATTTGTTATCGGTATGTTTTCGCAGGATGCGGCCTGAATGTTCTGCTTACATTGAATATATCTACGTAAATTTGGTATGCGGTGTACCCAGACATTGACATACGACTGGGGAGTACATCAATCCATCACGTCACAAGCTATGCAAACGTCGGGCCCATCAATAAGCGGAGTCAATGGTCGATCTAACTGAATACTAATGATAATTATTAATTAGTATACGTTATTTAGTTTTCAATGTCGATAGGTGTTTTTATACCGCTATGCTTTGCAACAGTGACCTTTTAATAGAGATGGTTACTTCTTGAGGGGCTTAATCTTTTGAATAGCATATCTAGTTACTATTATGTACCAGAAAAAAAAATTTAAATATCACTTGCTTCAACGGTGAAGGAAAACATCGTGAGGAAACCTGCACGCCTGAGAGTTCTCCATAATGTTCTCAAAGGCGTGTGAAGTCTGCCAATCCGCACATGGCCAGCGTGGTGGACTATGGCCAAACCCTTCTCATATCGAGAGGAGACCCGTGCTCTGTAGTGAGCCAGTTATGGGTTGTTCATGATGATGATGATGATGATGTACCAGAAGGCACTGATGACGTTTAGGTTAGAGCGCGCTTGCCTAGAAAATGCCTATTCACTCGTCTCTTGAAAGAACTAAGGTTATACGTAGCTTGTAACACAGATGCTGGAAGTGAGTTCCACACCTTAACAAACGCGCATTGGCTTCGACTACCGAACTAAGCAAAATGGGCACAAAATTCGTCACAGAGTTCTTAGTTTGCACGGACACTTTCTGACACCTGAGACATCTATCTTAGATATATGATTAATCGTATCTGCTTACTATTCTAAAGCTAAAGCGTTCGTTTTAAAAACGAGTTTATAAAGCATATTTGTTAAGGAAGGTATTTAACACATAATATGCATATATTATAAGCTATTACTGCTACGATCCCTAGCAGCCGAGCGAAGGAAGTAATAGCGTAAGCAGGCAATTCGACGCGGTTTGAAAAAAAATTACTTACCACGGGCAAACTTATCGTGGTACGCGAACAAAGTTACGTACGTCCGTCTAAATGTCCGTATTATAATGTTATAACCTTTCATTACTATAATATTATAACGATAATCAAACTCGTCAAAGGATATCGTCATAATAACGTTATAACTATCCCATCACGTTTAGTATCCTCTTGTGATTTCTGTAATTAAGAAATTTAACCCTTTTTAGTCAACGTTTTACGTCAGACGTTATTATTATTGTTAGCGATCTTTATCACTGAGCAATTTGAGTTGCGTATAAAGTTATCGAAATCAAAATATTAATTCAATAAGGTATTTGATATTCGGTTTCGTAACGGAGTGAGTTATATCTATTTATATACTCTATTAACTCTGTTATCTATGTTTCTTATCTGTTGATATGAACTAATTCAATAACGAATCTCGATTATAACGGTATGTAATCGTATACGAGACGTTCTGCAAGCAGATCTCCCAACGTTTCACAAGCATTACAAACAAAGGGTTCATCAATAATCTAGCTGCATCAACGTCGACTCAGCTGTTCCATAATAAAAGATCTACTGTCATGAATGGCGTTTAACACCGTTTAGATTTCCATTACGTCTAGACTGGGTGAATTAAGCCATTTGTTCTGTTACCTCAGTCTCAGTAAAACTTAATGTTAACACTGTCTTTATGATCTATGTTTTGATTTTGTGTAGTCCACTTTAGAGTCGTAATTTATTTATAATAATATGGAGATATCATATATCATAATCTGACAATTTAAAACTATAGTTCAACACTGTCCGTTACAATAAAAGCAGTTCATAGAACTATTTATCTCATTGGGGGCTGTTGGGTAGTTCGATATTGTTGCTATTAATTATGTTAGAAAGAAGAAAGGCAATGCATGCATCGTGCAGTCGATTAATTGTTTAAACAAAACACGTAACTTGTTACTGAAAATCCAAATGGTGTATTGCGGTGTTCGTGCTCGTCTACATAATGCAGTAATGGTACTGTTGAAAATTTAAGTGCCTGTCTGTGATTTTGTAATTACCGGCTTTTATTTATTTCGTATGATTATACAGTTTTATCTTCAAGGGTATAAAGTAGGGGATATAAGTTTGTGGATACATGAACTATATGCAACTATATAACTAGCAAAACAGCGCGTCGCCCACGTTTTTTTCTGATAATTTCCCGCGGGTACCTTTGATTTTTATAGGGTTGGAAAGGTCCAGAATGCAAGCAATCTCAATGCCCTATTTCTTCGAGTCATCAGTGGACTTACACTGGTAACAAACAAACATACATTTTTCTGCTGACTTCGTCTGCATTTATTATCGTATTTTTCAATGTCATAAGTCCGTGTACAGGATGCGAGCTCTATGCTAAATTGCATCAACATCGGACATCCTACCAACAAAGACGTGCCGCCAAGCGATTAACCGTTCCGGTATGATGCCGCGTGGAAATCAATGGGGTATGGGTTAAATATAACTGCCACACACAAAGCAGGTTAGTCCGCTACCATCTCAGTCTGGATGGTCGCTAACCACTAGAATTTTAATTGTTTTCAAGCCCCAACTGGTAGTGGGATAAAAATAATATTACCGATAGCTTATGCTCGATTATCTTTAATAGCACTTTGACAGCGCAAGCAGAAACGTAATCATCTACGGCGTCATATCACATACTATATTCACGACATACTTCCATATTAAGCGTGTCGTGACTATCTATTGTTGCAATGTGTACCTACAAAAAATAAAAGATGACGTGGGACACCAGGTAGGAACGAAGTTCCTTCGGCTAATGTAGAATCGACACAATTTGCAACAAAAAAAATCGTGCTCAATTTTATGTAGGTTTTCTTGATTTTTCTTCTTAATTTTGCTGATTAGTTTTTATTTAAGTACAGGAAAGTATTTAGGAAATTCAGTATTTTAGGAAATAACAAAAAATACGAAAATAATACGAAAGTAATTCAAATTATCAACTAAAATAACAAAATATGGCTCTTTATTTTTGTTTGACAACATAAAATTACATGGAAATAGAGATAATTAAAGAGGGAGAAAGAGAAAGGTATTATACACTACTCGCTTGTGTATACGACTGTCGCGCCTGCGCACGTCTCATTTAACTGTTTTATTCCACGGACTTTTTCTTACGGTTTTACCATCACATTTTTTTCAGTTCGGTCGCGCAGTAAAATCTCTATCTCCTCCAAGCCTGCCGTAAGAAACTTCGTTCCAAAAATCAAATAACTTGTACTGTTTTCTTTTATTGTCTTAGTAGTGTAAAAAGTTTACCGCTTAACCACAGTGTTATAAGTATAATGGTAAGCGATGATAGATACAGGAAAGAGAAAACAAAAAAAAAACATCTCCGTTGTACCCTGAAAGGAATAAAATGAAAGCTGTCTCACTTCGTCTTATAAAAAGGAACGATAAAGCAGATCGTTTCAAATTCAAATTCAAATTCAAAATAATCTTTATTCAAATAGTCCATAAAAGGCACTTTTGACGCGTCAATAATTTACATAGTAGTTATTTCATGGTGATAACTATATTCGTAAACTTAAAACTAAAGCTATGAGGGTTCCAAACGCGCCCCGGTCTAAGAAGAAGCCCACAACAAACTTAGCCGGGGTTTTTCCTTTTTTTTTTTTTTTTTCGTTATCACCATCTCACATAATGAATAACAAACTATAGTACCTATGGAGATAGAGCAATTCACACCCAAGCTTTTTTATCGTTTATATAATCCTTAATATCGTAATATGATTTTTCTACAAGCTTTCGTTTTATAAAAACTTTGAACTTATTGATAGACATCTCCAAGATATCAATAGGTAATTTATTATAAAATAAAATACAATTTCCTTTGAATGAGTTACTAATTTTGTGCAGCCTACTAAGTGGTACTACAAGTTTACTTTTACTTCTGATGTTCAGTGCGTTACAGTCCATTTTTTTCTTGAATTTATCAATATTTTTATGAACATACATTAAATTTTCATATATATATTGGCTATGCACTGTCATTATTTTATAATCTTTAAATTTATCTCTTAATGACTCTCTGGGACCTAATTTATATATCGCACGAACAGCCCTCTTCTGCAAAACGAATATAGTGTCAATATCAGCAGCATTACCCCATAATAAAATACCATATGACATAATGCTGTGAAAGTAGCTAAAATATACAAGTCTGGCAGTCTCTATATCCGTCAAATGACGAATCTTTTTTACCGCGTAAGCAGCAGAGCTAAGTCTGTGCGATAAATTATTTATATGTGGGCCCCATTGAAGTTTAGCGTCTAACGTTATGCCTAGGAATGTAGCCGTATTTACCAGATCCAATTCCTCATTATTAAGTAGTACACTGGTTTTCACCTGTTTAACATTGGGCAACGTGAATTTAATACACTTTGTTTTCTTCCCATTAAGTGCTAAGTTATTAGCCTCAAACCAATGTACTACTTTCGCGAGAGAGTTGTTTACATCGTCAACATTTGTTACGCGTCTTTTAATTTTAAAAACGAGTGATGTATCATCAGCAAACAATACTATCCCGCTATTGTCCTTAGTAAGGTAAGGAAGGTCATTTATGTAAATGAGGAACAGAAAAGGTCCTAATATTGATCCCTGAGGAACCCCTATTTTCACAAATGACCCGTTAGACCGTTTCCCGTTTACGTCTACTTGTTGAACTCTGTCACGTAAATACGAGGTCATTAAATCTAGAGTTACCCCCCGAAGTCCATAATGGTGTAGTTTTCTGACTAATGTTTCATGTTCAACACAATCGAAAGCCTTGGACAAATCACAAAAAACACCAAGTGCGTCACGTGACTCCTCCCAGGCTTTAAATATATTGTGTATTAACTCAACACCAGCGTCGGTTGTTGAGCGACCCCGTGTAAAACCAAATTGTTTGGCGTGTAATAAATTGTTACTATTAAAATGATTAATTAATTGCGTTAAAATAAGTTTTTCAAAGATTTTACTGAAAGTAGGCAGTACTGATACCGGTCTAAAGTTAGTGGGGTCAGTAGTACTACCAGATTTAAATAACGGAATTAACTTGCTATGTTTCATTAAGTCAGGGAACACACCACAGTCAATACAATTGTTAAAAATAAAAGCTAGGTCGGGTGCAACAATATCAATCAAAGACCTTATAACATTAACGGAAATGCCCCACAAGTCATTTGTTTTCTTAATATTTATTAATCGGAAGGCCTTAATAACGTCTGAGCTGCTAACATGTCTGAATTTAAGAGCGTTATTACATTCTGGCACATTATCCTTCAACAAACAGAGAGCAGTATCTGGTGAAGAGTTTAATGATCTTGTAGTGGAGACAGGAACGTCGGTAAAGAAGGTTTCAAAAGCAGTTGCAACCTCAAAATCCGACGTGATAGATTTGTTACCTATATCAAGTTTAAAGTTATTAGTTTTGGGTTTTATTCTTCCTGTTTCCTCATTAATTATTTTCCAGGTTGTTTTAATTACATTATTGCTATTTTTTATTTTGTTCTGTATATATTGCGATTTTGCCAAAATGCAATCGCGTTTAAAATTCTTGGAAAATAATTTTACATAATTTTTAAACTCATCACTCGTATTATATTCTCTTTCCGCATACATTTCATATAAAGTTTGCCTATTTTTATGTAGTTCACTTGTAGCCCACTCACTAAAAACCAATGTATCAGCAACAATGACAGACTTTTTAGTAAATATAGAATTAAATATCATATTAAACTTACTAAAAAAAGTATTATACATTTCATTAGGACCAATTGTAGACGATAAGAATGGAAGGTCTCTAACTAAACTTGTTCTTATTCTCTCTATACGTCCTGCCGTTACTGGCACATAAGTAATTTTATGTCTAGACAATTTTTTTTCCCCATTTTTGAAACAAATAAATTGACCACAGTGATCAGAATCTAATGTATTAATTATATTTTTACTGATGGGGTTTATATTTGTATATATATTGTCTAAGCATGTGGCACTGCTGGCAGTTATTCTAGTAGGCTCCATAAACATATTCAACAAATTGTATGATTGAAATAGATTTATTAACTTGTAACTTGAAGAGTTACTTTCTAGTATGTTTACATTAAAATCTCCGCACACAATCAACTTTTTATTTGATTTAGATATTTTATAAAGTACCTCATCCATTACCTTTTCAAAAAGTTCAAAGTTTGATAAGGGTGGTCTATATACAGTAACAACAATAAATTGCTCTAATTCAACTGAGGCCAGTTCAATTGTTCGTTCAACAGAGAGGCTCACAATATCAGTTCTGTTTTTAAATTTTAAATTTTTATTTAATAGAATTAATGAGCCCCCATGTATTGCAGTAACTCTGGTAAACGAACTACCAACCTGGTGGTTACCAAAATTAAACAAGTATTCATGAGTTTTTAACCAATGTTCGGTTATACATAAAACATGAATATGAAAATGATTTAAAAACAATTCAATCTCTAATTCTTTTCCTTTAATACATTGAATATTTTGGTGAACCAAGTTGATATAGGTAGAATTTTGTTTATTTTTAATAGAATTTAAATTTAAATTCTGAAAATTAATTTCACCTGAGCAAGAGAAAAACTCTTTTGTCTCTGAGTGTAAGCAAGAGAATACCTCTCTTGTCTCCTTAACTAGTTTAAAATAATATTACTTGGAATTATTTCCAAGGCGTTAATGTCAGAATTAGGACACTGCTCAATAAAAGCAGCTTGTTTAGCCAAATTCTTGGCTGTTATTGTAAAAAAATATGATAGCGAAACAGCTATCTGTCGTTTAAAATAATTGGATAGGTGATACCTATCTTTGTTGTAATTATAATAAGTTTTAGCACACTTGCTAATGTCAATAATTTTAATTTTTTTATTATATGTACATAAGTTGTACAATGTTGTGTTTAAATTATACCTAATTGTATTTTCTTGGTGTGGCAAATTTTCACAATAGGGAAAGGTATATATGATAATACTATTAACTTTCAAGCTATCTAATAAATTATAAATCTTTATCAAATCATTTTTATTAATATTTCCTCTATTTCCCATGAGTAATATTAAATTAGTCTGACCATCATACAAATGTTGATTGTCACATATAGTATCAACAATTGCCTTTAAGTCAGAGTTAGGCAAACAGTAGTTCAATGTAGTGTGTCCGTGTAAATGTAAGTTAAGATATGAGCCCATATTACATCCAATCTCATCGCTGTACATGAAAGTTTTTGTGGAATTTAATTTTGATTTAGGCCTAGCAAAGGAACTGTTAATGTTATTATTTTTTACAAAATTTTTGAATCTGTCACACACCTTCCTCATTTTTGAGGGTGATGATGCTGGTGACACAGACTTTGGATGATAGACTGTATTTTTATCAGTACAGTGTGAGTTCAATTGATCACTGTTGCAATTGGTCTGTTTTATGGTTTCATCTGTAGTCTGTGTGTATACAGACATCATTTTCTTTTGACTATTATCATATTGGGCTGCCAGTGTCCGTAATAATGTTTGTAATCTTGCTATTT
Organism: Lasiommata megera; assembly: GCA_928268935.1. Lineage (NCBI taxonomy): Eukaryota > Metazoa > Arthropoda > Insecta > Lepidoptera > Nymphalidae > Lasiommata > Lasiommata megera. The sequence continues at coordinate 16,642,783 of OV743308.1, read as the reverse complement.
GTATTTCTAATAGATGTGTGTCAGATTCATAATTAGTCCTATTAGTCTCTATCTGTTTTTGTAACATTTCTACTTTATCCAATAATTCTAAACGCTCTTTTTTAGGTTTGAATGTTTTCAAAAGTTGACTATTTAATTTTAACAATTTCTGAGTTTTTTTAATTTTCCTATTAATTTTACAATATTTTTTTAGTTTATTAATGCTACAGGGACGTACAATTGAGCTGTTAGAGTTGATTACCACTGATTTTGTCTCTTCAATATTATAAGCTGAAAAATCCAATCCAGCAGTAATCAACAGCGGGGCCCTATCAACTAGTTCTTCATAAAGGCTATGAGTGTGCAGTGCTGTTGTGTTATGTGCAGCTTCCTCCAACTCGGTGATCTGGTGGTGGGCATCACGTAGTTCGCGCTGCAGAGTATCGATCTGTCCCAGGGCCTCCTCATACTCAGCACGACACTCATCAAGCCTATCCACTAGTAATTGAAGCCTATCCCGCTCCTCAACAATGTCCACATAGCTTATGTGTAAGGCTGCCAATTCAGATTTTAGCCTATCGTTCTTTTGAAGCACATCTAACAGTTCCTTTTCATTACCGTCCCTCTCGTTATTTAACGTTTTAACGTTAACGTTTCGATACATACGGTACGTTTGTCGCATGTAACTTGTTAAGCATGCAAACTAGCAGCGACGGTATATATACTGCAGCGGAGCGACTGCCGGAAATGAATTTTAGGACGCCCGTTGTTTCACTAGTCCCGTGGGAATACTAGACATATGCGTTACTGTTACGAATAAGACTTTTATGTATTGACGATTGCGTTCCGATCTTGTGTTCCCTCCATTCAATTGTTTTTTGCCCTTGACGGCAATCTCACCTGATGGTAAATGATCATGCATGTCTAAAATGGTAGCGGGCTAACCTATTAGGGGTATGGTAAACCGATACTCCTAATTGGTTTCTACGCGACATCGTGCCGGAACGCTAAATCGCTTGGCGATACGTCTTTGTCGGTAGGGTGGTAATTAGCCACGGCCGAAACCTCCTTACCAGACCAGACTCGAGCCGGGAATCGAACCCCAACTTTATAATGAGACAGCGCACACGCTGCGCCACGGATGTCGTCGTTTATAGTCTTTCAGTGAGTTTCTTAAATTAAGAGTCTAAAAATTTATAGGTATTTGATTGATTCTAGTAAATCGCCTATTATACAGTTCAGCTATCATACGCTAAAAGGCAAGATTGTTATAAGTGTAGTATAGTTTCTAAATAAGGAAATTCGGTTATTTGAAAGCAACAAACAAATAAAACTATCGTGAGCACTATATATACTAGATAACTATGTAACTATCATAGCTATTCGCATAACAGTGCGTCACGCAAAACAGCTAGATCATCTGGGTCGTAAAATACAGCTTTGTTTTAAAAGAACCTAGCATGCACAAAGGAGCTATTTATACGTTAGTAGTTTGGATAATGTTATAGATATTCATACACAGTCATGAGGATGCCGACGCAACAAATGCATGACGCTGCTGTCATGAATTCAAGGTTGACTTTTCGCTGTGATGGGCACGTGAATTGCCGGGGCAATAATTATGCTCCTGCAAATCAAGGCGACGTTCATACGTTACGAGTATATTTCCCTTATTAGCCTTTGTATATGATTTGTACACCTGCAAACGCGGAGTAGTTTGCGATTAACAAAACCCTATAACGTCAAAGTAAAATGGATCTTGTATTTTCGGATTAGAGTCGCAGTTTACATACTATTAATTTTTATTTTACTAAATTCGTTTCAATCTACTATAGCGATAGTTTGTTATTTGTTTGGATATTCCAAAACGACTCTACGATAACAAATCTAACGGTACAGAACAGTGTGAACGGTATGAGGACATCAATTGCGGACCCGACTGAATTAGTTACACAACAGAAATATAAAAATCTTGTGAGAATTAGTTTGTACGTTGACCGGTTCGCTTTACTCTTTAAGGATACAGAATACGGTTTTAATGTAAAGTTTCAAACACTGCAAGAGTAAGCAGAAAAATGGATACAGAACCGTATTGTATATTTGAACGTTACCCTTTTCGCTTAAAAGTAAGGAGATTTTTATCTTATGGATTCCCGCAGTACTGAAATATTTAGAAAATAAATACTATCAAGAATTTTATCTTAATACTTAAAAAATATATATTTTTAGGTATAAATAGTCTAAAGTAAATGTTTTCTTTTTAAACAAGGTTCTTGTTTATTAGTGTGCTTGGTCGGCGTTAACTGATTTATTAACTAAATCGTTTATTAATAGAACGTTGTTATTTTGAATGGGCGCCCAGGAATAATAGTCAAGAAGGTATCTGATGTTAAAGCTATTTTCCGTTATAAATGGATGGGTGTTTAATAAACTAAAGAATTTAAAGTTGTTGTCAATGTCTAAAAAGGTTCGAAAGTAAATACATATAGTGTCTAGGAAACTATTGCAGCAATAGTGACCGTTTTACAGCTATTTGTGAAGACAAATACATAGAAGTATGTATGTCGATATGTATTATGTGAATATTCTTCAGAAATTTATGTCTCAAGTTTGTGCTTGAGCGACAGACCACTGATTAAACTCGAACGTAGGTGAGGTAGGTACGCACGAGTTTTTATGGGTGTTAGAATTTGACATTATGTAAATGCAAAATTAATCTTATTTTGTAAATTGATTTGTTTTTAAATATATTGTACGAATGTTACGGAACAGCGCCATCTCGTTTTAGTCGGACTGAGACTGCTAGGCTGCTTCCTAATAAATTGATGTTAATTTGGCTTTTATATTTTTAGTTACTTCTTCGGAGTCAGTGACCAAGCCAACGCGCTTTTTTTAAATTATATTTTCGCCCTACACCTAATTTTAAATAACAGACATCCTCAATACATCAAATCATTTATCTCCTATAGCGAGATCACTTAAAAATCTTTGTCTTCTTGAATTATCGCTATTCTTCCTAGTTTGAGAACAGTCAATTAAAGTATCCTTCTATTAATTTTTTGTCACTGTAACCTCTTAATGTAATATTAAGTCGAGGCGCAAACGTAATCAACGCGCGGAAGGCAAAGAACCTATTCAACATCGCTCGAGCCACACGCTCGTGTCGCGCGAAATAATTACCGACTACAGCGTTGATATAATTCAGATGAAATTACGTGACGTTTGTACAATTACGTTTGGCACCTTCTGTGCTGGAACTGAAACAATATTTAAACACAGTACTGCGTTAACAAAATTACAGCAATTACTTTAAATACTGCATGACTTTTGGACCGCAGATTATTTATAACTAACTCAGAATGATCAGAATTCTAACAACCAAATATTTACAGGCATTTGAAAGTTACAGTTGAATAAAAAAATCCCACATACTTTTGAACCGTGGAAATATAACTTTTCATCTTTTAGCACTCAAAATCAGTATTTATTACTGTATGCTAATAATATATTTAAGAATAAAAACGGAATATTTCGTACTATTTTCTTAACTTTTATGACACATGTGTTTATGTGTGTGTACACACGTTTCTATTTTTAAACTGACTTTTTTAAAACTTATTGTAAACACTATAAGACAAGTTAGAAAAAAACAGTTTCCGTTTACAGTTTGAAAAGCAGCGTATTTCATAACACAACTGTTGAAGTTATATTTTTGTTTTCTTCTTTTTTGTTTCTTAAAAGCTGCTCATTATAAACTTTCGAGTGGCTACACTTTTATATGCACCAACACAAGCGTTGATTGGTTGCTGCCAGATTGAAGGACAAAGCAACGTAGACATTCGTATTTATGATAAGTAACATAGTGGCAATATATATCCTTAAAGTATGAGTCAGTCGAAAAGCTCCACATATCTTTGAAATAAGGGCATTAGAATCTGAACTTGATCTAACTAGCTTTAGCTGGAATGATAAATTTGTTTATTTTTTTTTTTTTTTTCTCCTCAAAATTTTATAATTTGTAATTTATCTTAATTTATTTGTCTGTTAGCCGAGCGTCAAGTGTAATACTAAATTGCTAATATCGGCGAATTGGGCCCCACGACACAGGATAACCTAGTATGGGTCCCAACGGATGTACTAAGTTTTGTAAAAAAAAAATGTTTTATTAGAGCTGCAAGAGTTTCAGTTCCATTTATGTAGGCCAAATGACTCCTCATTTGAACTGAAAGGCGGTGACGCACTGTCTTCATATGCTTCTAAGTTGCACAAGCGCTCAAATTACATCACGTGTTAGTTTATTCTGTTAAGTAAGCTATTTCCGTATAATACACTATTGACATAGGTCGTGAATTTTCTAGGGAATAAAACTGATGCCAGGTATTGTCATCTAGCAAACTGTCAAGAGTGAAGTTGCGCGTGAACCCCTGGGAAAAGTTTAAAAGATCGAGAATCTCTCTCTAAGGAATGCTTTGTTACAGACAAATTTATGCCTGGATGGATAAGTTCATTCTAACAGCAAAAATGTGAAAAGCGATCGAATGATGTTAAGTTTTACTGCGTACGTTGCTTTTGTCCAAATCATGTTTTGAAAATAACACATTTGACCTTTGATGCGACACATCTTTTATAACGTTGACTTAACAAGTGCATAGAAAGAAGAACTAGCTACATTTCGTTTTATAGCAATGGTGGTTTCACTGTTTGCATAGCCTAGTTGTGTTTAGCTGGAAGTGTTTTTACCTCATCGTTCGTGATATATGTGTAACACGTTATGTGGTGACGACGAGTTACGATGGGTTACGATGTTAAACAGCTATTTATTAAACACTATCACAGTCAATCGTAACAAGACTGAGCCCTATTTACCCTCTCCAGCCCTCTGATACAATAATCAAGTGACGTCACAATACGATCAAGTACACAACAAACAAAATGTATCTCAATGTTATTAATTCTCAAACATTAGTTCAATTAATTATTAGTATAATGAGGTTATTAATTAAGTATTTCCCAAAATATGTTAGATTAAAATGTAACCGATGTTCATCCTACTGAGGATATTTTGTTATGTTTTTTTATTTCTAGACCTGCAGTAGATAGAGTACGTAATAATTAATGACCTCAAAAAACCGTTAAAGATAAAAGCATTTTATAGAAAAAAGAAATCCTGATTGGTAGTACGATAGCGCTGCCGTATTATAAGAGTTGCGATTCCCGGCTGTCGAGTCTAGCTTGGTTCTCAAACAAAGACGTGTCGCCAAGCGATCTAACGTACTGGCATGATCTTGCGTAGAAATCACACCGTCCGATCCCCCCGTTATCCCAAACGTCGCCTAAGCCGAGTCAGTTCAAAAAAAAAAAAAAAATTAGGAGTATGGTTTTAACCCCTAACTGGTCAGCCCGCTACGAACTTAGACTGCATCCATCACTTACCAGTTAGATCTATTCAAAAGTAATAATTCCGTAAAATATTGCTGTCTTAAAACCATAAAGTTTATTCGTAGCGCAAAAACCAGTGTAACTTGCAGTCGACATTTCAATTATTTCCGTCATCTTAATATTTCAGACAAAACTTGAATGAGTTACTATTCAATTTTTTCTAGTTTCCACAAAATAAAATGTGTAGATAACCAAAAGACTGAGTAGGTAGGAACACTGTCTCTCTCTTACTCTCTTTAATACACTAAAACCTTTTTCATGTATAACTCTGTCCATCGGCAGAAACTATATGAAAATCCGTTCATATTTTTTTTTTGTTACGACGCGGCGGTGGACATTTGTTTATTAAAATTTAAATTAAGGAATCATTAAACCACTACCTTACAAATTACAATACTTGTTTGAGTAACTCGTATGTTAACTATGTACGTTAATTCCTGTACTATATTATCACGTGCCGTTGTCGTTTGACTTACAAGTGCTTTGGTTCATGTTATGTAGGCCAAATTACTCCCAGCTCGTACCGGAGGCGGGTGCCACGCCGTCTGTCAACGCTCCTACACCAACCGTACGAGTTACAAGTCTGTTTGAAGCTAGTACCTACGCCTATATACACTCTCTGCCTTTAACTTTTTAATACAAATATACTACTTAAGAAGTAAAATTATTGACATCTCATGTTATAATAGTACTAATTGACATTTGTAAATGAAATCTTGGAGTTTTGTATTTAATCTTTTATATTACGGTTTTATTTTTTAATTATGATATATTGTATGGTGACTCAAGCTAATGACTTAAGATGTTTCTTACTTTGAAACAATTTGTGAACGTTGTGTTAAAAAGCTAAACATTCACATTAGCTCACTACGTTAAAAAATGGTCATGAAAAAATGTATTAGCTGTTGGTTTTCCGTATTAAATAAATAAAATAGAAATAAAGAGAGAAAAATTTGTCAACTGTTTTGTGTCCCCGAGGTCGTTTTGCAATAAATAAATAAATAAATAATAACTATAAATTCTTGAAAACAAAGTATTGGTACCTACATATAATTTCAAGACATACTCGTATGTAGATTCTAGGTGTAAGCTCGATGGGTGAACCAACGATGTAGCTACAAAGTGCCATTTTCATGTTCAGAACACCTACTTGAATAAATAATTATCTGTAACATCGGTTAAATCTTGCGATTATCACAAATTCCTTTCAGTCACGAATTGAGTGATCAAAGATAATTCCAGAAGTGTACGTACTTCTTGCTAGTCTGCTGTTACGAAAAAGCTGTTATCAAATATTCGGAATAATTTATTTCAAGTAGCCTCTTTTATAGGCACTTTTATAAGGTCAAGCCTACCTATTTGAAGTTACTCTTACCCGGGTGGTTCGGAATAGATATCAACTGAGAGAAACCTCAGCTCGTTCAATTTTTACGAAAAATGCGAGACATTAAATTAATGACAATAACATGCTGAACACGCAAAATACGTACATACTAAAATTTGATTTGAAGCTGTGATAGCCTAGTGGTTAGGGCGTCAGCCTCCTAATCAGAGGTCGGCGGTTCGAATCCGGGCACGCACCTCTAACTTTTAGGAGTTATGTGCGTTTTTAAAAATTAAAATATCACTTGCTTCAACGGTGAAGGAAAACATCGTGAGGAAATCTGCACGCCTGAGAGTTCTCCATAATGTTCTGAAAGGCGTGTGAAGTCTGCCAATCCGCACATGGCCAGCGTGGTGGACTATGGCCAAACCCTTCTTATATTGAGAGGAGACCCGTGCTCTGTAGTGAGCCGGTAATGGGTTATTCATGATGATGATGATGAAAATTTGATTTCATACAACAACCGTAAGGTTGGCTATGTTTTCAATATACGTAATAATGTCATTAAAATTAATTTTCTTAGAAGTATTTACGAAAATACTCACACGTTGTTGATATTAGTAGCGAATTTGTTGCTTAAATTACTTCGTTTCGCTTAAAAGCGCTTAAGACCACCCACGGAACCACCTTTAGGGGAGGGCTGGAGGCGAATCAAGATTAATTAGTGTGCTGCGCGTCGCAAGCAATTTACTCGCTGTTTATATTATCCCTGCCTCGAAGTTTGTATATGGTAAATCTAAGCAATATCTATCCATTCTAATAATAAAGCTGAAGAGTTGGTTTTTGTTTGTTTGGACGCGCTAATCGCCTCACGGAATTACCAGTCGGATTTGTAAAATTTTTTTTTTTTTTTTTATAATGTTTTTATTTTAGTGGTATGTTATGTTATATTGTAGTTATGACCCTTACAGTCAGAACAATCGATATAAAACCGCGGTTAGTCTCAGCGACATGCTGGGTCGGAGTGCTATTCGTATTTTTGCGTTAGGTTACAAGTCGTCCCATTTTTATTTCATGGGTATTGGACCCTGGACGCCGATTAAATATGCCTCAGCTCTTCTTAAATCTTTGCTTGTGTATCTCGTCGCGCAATGGTATTGTAAATATCGCAAACGGGAACCATTGCCACGGGATTTCAATAAAAAAAACCTTTATTAACCTAACCTAATTTCTGCAGTTAAACCGTGTTAAGATGTTTACATCTTAACACGGTTTAACTGCACGGTTTAATTATCATGACGATATTTTACATAGAGAGGACTAAAGAATTTCCTACGTCATTGTTTAATCTAAACAATTTTTAGTTCTCGTAAATGATGTTTTCCCGAAGCTTATTAAATAATCAAATACCGTAAATTATACATTTAACTTATGTCGTAAGTTTAGCAAATTTTATATAACTCGAAGCCTATAATAAAAGGAAGTATTATGTTTAATTTTTAAGCCGAGACTTCGATATTATCCTCCAAGGTGATGAAGGAACTGATTCCTACTTAATAACATTAAAGCTAAGTACCCCGATTAATTTTAACTGGGTAACGATTTAAAAAATTCTTGCTTTTTAGTGAACTTTTATTGAGTTAATTTTTTTTCTGTCCGTTTTTTTTAACTACCAATTCCGAATGATTAATTTTTAACACGCTCTTTAAAATTCACACTAGATTTATATGCTTTTGTGCAATAATATATTGCGTTTGGTATTACAAAACTCAATAAAAGTAAGTGAACAATGTATGTAATTTACATTATTCACGAAAAAATCACTCATTATTAGGCAGTATTCGTTATTTAAAGCCGTAAGAAGCAGTGGTATTATGTGATAAAACCCTATGTATGTCCAAAGCCTCTTACTGAATCAGATTTGCTAGCGAATCCGCAAATAGAAGTGACGTAAATGTCGCTGTGTAACATTCATAATAGCACCCTGTACGGTATTGCACGCAATCATGAAAAAGCTATTCCTGAAAATCTTTTTAAGAGTATTTAATTTTGTTAGTTTCAAGCAATCTATAATCAGTCGGCCTAATTTATGATCAATTAATTGATTGCTTATCTATTTGACTATTTATATTCATGCTAATCTTAAAACAGTGCAATACTGTTTTAAAATCATTTTGTTGTCCTTTAAGAAGTTCTATCTTTATAGATGTTTAACCTTTCCAATAACTCTTAAATTAATGAATTAATATCAAAATAGGTTCTAATTCTATTATTTGGACATAAACATCGCTAAATTTGACGACCTCCGTTGCGCAGCGCGCGCGCTTCACATTATAAAGTTGGAGGTCCTTTGTTCGATACCCGGCTCGAGTCTGGTCTGGTGGGAGGCTTCGTCCGTGGCTAGTTACCACCCACCCTACCGACAAAGACGTGTCGCGAAGCGTTCCGGTACGATATCGCGTAGAAACCATTTAGGAGTATGGGTTTACCATACCCCTAACTGGTTAGCCTGATACCATCTTAGACTGCATCATCACTTACCATCAGGTGAGATGCCGTCAAGGGTTAACTTGTGGTGTAAAAAAAAATATATACAAGTATCTATACCTCTGGTGTGGTATTCAAGTTTACCCATATAACACCGTGGTTACGTTTATCTGTCAAATATTGTTGGCTGTCCCTATTTTCAGTCGTTCAATAAAAGTAGAGTTTTAATAAGATTTTATAATCTACGTTTATTACAATAATAACTATAAAATCGACGACCTATTGGAATTACGAGTAGTTAGTGTTGAGATAAGGTGTAAAGATTCATTGAAATTGGTTTGCTAAGCGCAAAGTTCAATTATTACCTACTTTTTCAACTCGCCACTTCAACGCCGGAAACTAGAGAACAAGTTCTCGTGTTCAATACTATTAACGCGAGCAACTTCGACACTCACTTCAATAGACACAGATAAATTTTCCAATGGACTCTTAGAACTAGTTACGTGGCAGAAAATCGATTTTAAATTAAAATTCATTACATGAAGTCTACTCGTAGTATGGCTGACTCAGGCTGAGATCTATAAAGCATGGCCTAACCTTAGGCTTAAGAAACCATTAGAATCTATCTCTTTTTGACAGCACACTAGTAAATTTCAGAAAAATTTATGTCTATTCCACTGTAGTTAGTCTTTGACTGCAATCACGCTAGGTGGTAAGTTATGATGTAGTCTAATATGGCAGCGGGCTTATATCTAAGGGTATAAAATGTATATAAACACACATACCTCTAATCGGTCTCTCTACGACATTGCACAGTTTCATGGTCCTTGTCTATAGGCTATGTATAGATACCACATAACGAATCTACAGAAATGTAGGCGTCCCAAATCATATAACGTCAAATAAAATGGAACTTAGTTGTTAAAGTTTAAGTTTGTTTTCTCGTTGTAAGTCACCTTTTTAGAAATATATATATAAGATCCCAAGGGGTTATGGTTCACGTGCTCGTTGTTGATGTCTGTCATATTATTTTAGTATCAATCAACACGAAACGAACGTAGCTTTGGTAGCCTGTGACATTCACGTCAAAGGGGATGTCAACAAATAAAAATGTCGTACACAAAGAGTATATAAACACTACGCGTGCATTATAGTTTTTGCCTTATATATGACGTACGTGTTGACAAATATTGCAAATAGTTAACCTAATACTAATATAGTATTGAATTTAACAATAAATACATTTGCATGACTCACATTAACACAAGTATAAGTTTAACTAGCTGACGCCCGCGACTTTGTCTGCGTTGAGTTAGTGTGTTTGTTTGTCTTTCAATCATGAAGCAATAGATTACTAACCCGAATTACTTACTTGAAATAATAACAGGATAAACATTAAAGTATCTCCTTTCTAAAAAAAAAAAAAAGATTGAGTGAAATCGGATATTGATTCGTTGGTGGGAGAAGTTGTGGGAGGCGCCCGAGACGTGATGGCACGGGCGGTGGCATGCGCGTGAGCTGCGCGCTGTACTGGACAGTACTTGGACATTGCAACATTACTTTATTTTTCTAAAATAAAAGACTTTTTCTACAATAAAAGTAGTAACTCCTTATTACATAAGCTACCTGCCAATATAAGTCCCGTAAAAATCGGTCCAGCCACTTCAGAGATTATCCGGAACAAACAAACAGACAGACAGACAGACAAAAATTGAAAAAAATGTTATTTTGGTGTATGTACCGTGTACATATCCATATGCATGTAGTAAAAAACGGTTATTTCAATATTACAAACAGACACTACAATTTTATTTATTTGCATAGAATTAACACGTCATATGTTTTTAGCCGACAATGTCTCACTTTGTGTAGTGTACAGAAATAAATTAACACATTCACACGCTGCATATCAAAGTCTTTTGTGACTGACACATCCGATAAAGCTAGTAAACGGCTCACTCCGTTTGTTACCGAATGCTTCAGCTGAAATTCGTTAATGACAACAATAATTTGTTCTAAAGTATAAAGTAAGGTATTGTTTTACGAGACATTTTTATCGGCTTATGCACAACTCAAAGAGGATTAACGTCAAGCATCCGGTCAATCGTAAATAATATGACAACAACGAAACAACAAAAGTTTAGTTCAAATATAAATGGAACATGCGAAGACATGTGATAGTGGTCATCTAATGATGGAACGAATCAGGTTCTTCACATTTCCACACTATTATGAATACTTTATGAGGCGACGAGCGTGTGTAATATTTTAACAACTGTAATCCCCGAATTCCAAGGTCAAAATGGGTCTAACTTTTATGAAGATTTCTGTAGGGCTCGAAAGTTTAGTACTTTCGTCGCTGACGACAACTGGATTGTTTTGTGAGTAATATGATATGTCGGCGCGAAGGAGTTATTAACTTCATTCAGCGCGCCAAGAACAACAAGAATTCAATAATTACCCACATTTAAACTCTTGATGATTTTGTTAACACGATTTAGACGGTAGCAATCAATTTTGTACGACCAAGCTTTGCTATAAATACGGGCGGTCGATGCCTTTCGTGGTAAGTATTCTCGCTCGAGACGTGGGATCGTTTGGACCTCTTAGTTATTGTCGCAATATAAGTGTAATCCCTCAAGTTGTGGTTTTAATTACTAGGAGCGAAAGTAAATAAAATCGTGACGTCAATAATGCTGACGTCACCCTTACTGAAAACAATTCGGACGGCCTTAATTCGACAGATATATTATTTAATATATACTACAAGTCAGTCCTTGATGGCACGTGATGATACGGTCTTAGATGGTGGCGGGCTAACCTGTTAAGGGTATGGTAAACCCATACTGCTAATAGTCGATAATAGTACCCATTATAATGTCTCCTTAAAGTTAGGTATTCGAAAAACATTGTATCGGAATAACCTGCGGTTTTTCTGAATGGTATACACAAATACTTTGCAATGATAATAGTTGAATATATGTGCAGCCCGAAACGTTTATTCTACCAAGTTCACAAAACCAGTTGTTAATTGACTTTAAAGATCGTATTATGTCATATATTTCAGGTCAGGTTATGAAAAGTGTGTCGCATATTATGAATATTTTATGAGATTCACAATCAATATCTATCGACGACGATGAGAATTCATTTCACATCAACACACGTGTCCTAAACTTTCAATAGATTATCTACGCCTGTCTTATGCGTTTTTTTTTGACCGACGCGATTTCTTTTCGTTCGAAACGTCGTTGTTACGTCTTATTAACTTATATTCTGTAGTTTTTTTTTAACTTTCTTCTTTCCAGTATTTTTTTTAATACAATATTTAACCTTGAAATAAATATGGATTAAATAAAATGTATTAATTGTTACTGCAATTTTCAAGAATCGATTAAAACGAGACTAACTGAATGGCGGGTGGGTGAACAGCAGACACCCTTCGGGTACGGAACCTTGAAAACTATCGCAGACACGGCTGTCCGACATTGTCACTCTTTTGTTTAATACACTTCTTATTCAGATTTCATACTCATGGATTGATTCCCTCGGGCGAACTGTGACCGAGCACTGTGAATAAACATCAATGTCAAGCAAATTTCTATGTAGCTCTTCTCATAATTGTATTTGTGACACTACAGAGTCAGAACTCGAGTCAAATATAAATATATATACTTGACTGGAATATATATATATATATATATATATATATATATATATATATATATATATATATATATATATATATATTTATATATATATATGTATGTATGTATGTATATGTAGGCGTATAAAAGCTCAATTTGTCTGCAATTTCTTCTGTATTTGTTTGGGTTATTTTTGTTATACCGCGGAAACCGATTGTTTTGCCGGTATAAAAAGTGCTCTGTGGTTTTGGTTAAATCTATGGACGACCGTGTATCGGTTGAAATGACAATGAATTGTACCCACTCTATATGGTTTAAAATTATTTTTGCCATCTGTATTTTTTTGTTTAAAACTAAATTCAAAATAGCTTTATATCAAATATGTAAAAGCTATATGTAAAAATTACAGGCATCTATGAAGCGTTCGTATGTAATATATTTTCCATTATTTTAATTAGTGAGGTGATAACTACACTGGCTAAACTAAAGCTAAGAAGGAGTCCAATCGCGCGCAGGTCTAAGAAGAAGCCCACAATAATCTTAGCCTGGTTTTTTTATTGTTATCACTATCTCACATAGCCAATATAAAATTATAATTAGTTATGAAGTTAGATCAATTCACACCATAGCTTTTTTATTGTTAGTATAATCCTTAATATCGTTTTAGAATTTTTCTGTAAGTTATATAAAAACTGTGAACTTATTCATGTGAAATACGAGATGTATTTCACATTGCCTAAGGTTTTTTTAAAAATACTTATTATAAAGTGTAGGTAGCTATTGTATTAGTATCTACCGCGTAGTCATCGATCAATAATAATCAAGTACCTTGGTTCATTGATCTTGTACTTTTCCGCAAGGCCTTCTAAGCGCTATCGCCGACTGATTAAATTTAGCAAGTTGAAAATCCATTGCTCGTCACATGCCTTAGTTTTCTTAGGTTATATATATATATATATATCAATCAGGCACATTTTCGCATTTGTTTCGCAGACACAGTAATATTTACTAGGAATGACTAGCTGCACCCATAAATAATATTGTCTAATGAGTGACAATTTTACTTGTTTAAATATCCTAAGCTGTGATAGCCTAGTTGAAGCTGCCTAGTAGCCTAGTAGTTAGGACGTCAGCCTCCTAATCAGAGGTCGGGGTTCGAATCCGGGCACGCATCTATAACTTTTCGGAGTTATGTGCGTTTTTAAGCAATGGAAATATCAGTTGCTTCAACGGTGAAAGAAAACATCGTGAGGAAACCTGCACGCCTGAAAGTTCTCCATAATGTTCTCAAACGAGTGTGAAGTCTGCCATTCCGCACATGGCCAGCTTGGTGGACTATGGCCAAACCCTTCTCATATTGAGAAGAGACCTATGCTCTGTAGTGAGCCGAGAATGGGTTGATCATGATGATGATGATGAAATATTCTATAGTTGTTTCCAATAATTACCGATTTACCGATACAATAGAAATGATTAAAATTACTTTCAAACAAAAAAATAATCTTTTTGGAATCTCACATGGCATTACATTGACACATTATGATAGCTTCCTTAAATTTACCAGTGTGAGTAAATGGTAAAATCATTGATAAAGTTGGCTATTTTCGTTAGTAACAAGGTGTTTTATGTTCCCTATGCAAACATTTTACTCGATGACTATCAAAATTTTGACTGCAGCCGTCTTTTTTTTTCCGTTTTGCTTGTTCTCTAACTCAAAGGCCTGTATAAATAGCCATAAAAGCATTAAAATTAACCACATCGCTAAATCCGCACTACTTCCCAGCACGCGCGTCCAAGGTCCGAAACAAGGCCGTTTCAGTGTATATGGAAACCTGATTTTTTTCTATTCTATTTACAGGTAAGTTGCATTGTATTATAAGGCGAATACCAAGAAAGGTGGCAGCAGGTAATGAAATATAGGACAATGTGCAGTTAGGCTGTGTCCAAAAAATATATCTGAGATGAGAGATAAAGGCGCTATTTCCGCTGTACCTACACTGATCTCTTCACGAAACTATATTGTAAGTCATAAAATATTGCTGTCCTTATTAGGCTTTAAATATTGGAAAAGAATAGCAGGTTTTCGAAAGTGTGAGGTGCGAGACTGGTCTGGTGGGAGGTTTCTGCGTGACAATCCGTAATGCCAAATAGAAACCGATTAGGAGGATGAGTTCAACCGGCAACCCATTGGGGGCTCCTCTGGTGTTGCTGATGTTCATAGACGACGGTAATCACTTTGCATAAGGTGAGCCGTCTGCTTCATTGTACGTGTATTAAAAAAAAGGTAAAGTTCGCAATTAAGGTTTTGCTTAGAAATGTCCTATTGATACAAAATTCCCTATTAACTATCCACCACGAATTCCAGCACGTTATAATTAACGAAAATTATTTGCGTTTCTGGATTTAAAATTACCACGCAAGAGGGTTGTCTCTACGCTATACATTTTGCTACAAACTATTTAACTGTCTGACTGTGAATACGTGAACAAACCATCGAGCTGGCTTCGCACGCGAAGGGTCTATAAATAAGTATCGACCAAAATACAAAAACAACATCATTCTTCTATATGATACAAAGAACATGATTTTCGCTTTTTTTTTTCAACTGTAATCTTTAACTTTATTTTAATATTGTTATTTATTGGTGTAGCTGCAATAGAAATACACACTCTGTAATCCTTTAACTCCCTACCTATTACGGATCATGAGATACAGCCCGATAGACGGACGGCGGTTGATTATTATTAGGGTCCCTAAGACACCATTTGGGTACGGTACAAACATATATACATAAACTGCGCAATAGTTTCCGAATTTAAAAGTAATTCCTGAGTCTAGATAAAATTCGCTTAAAACTAATTTAAACTTAGCGCCGAACCTAGACGGGTTTCTCAGACGGGGAGGGCAAATACAAAAGTAACAACTGTAGATTGTTCGACATGTTACTGCCCGCGGCACCCTCTAATACCACTTTATCGTAGCAGAGAGTTTAATTTAGTTTCGTTGTTAGATTTGAGAGTTTCATAGCTCTAGGTATGCTACACTGTTCGTGACACTGACACAAAAAAATGAGCATTATTTTATTATTGCTTGACGACCTCCGTGGCGCAGCGCGTGCTCTGTCGCAATATAAAGTTGGAGGTCCTGGTTTTGAGTCTGGTCTGGTGGGAGACTTCGGCCGTGGCTAGTTACCACCCTACCGACAAAGACGTGTCGCCAAGCGATTCAGCGTTCCGGCACGATTTCGCGAAAAAACAATTGGAGTATAGGTTTACCATACCCCTAACAGGTTATTGCGTTATTTTAGACACTTACACTTATTAGGTGGGATTGGCGTCAAGGGCTTACTAGTAGTGTATAATAAAAAATATCTTTTATCAGAACCGGCTGGAACTCAGAGCTGTGAAGTCTCTTAGTAATAAAATAAAAAACCCACCACGAATGCACTCCTGCGATGAGGAATAGGTTTCTATGACATATATACCTCAGCACCCTTCGAATACCAGGTATAAAATCGTTAGGTGAAATGTATGTAAACCTGAGAAGTACATTTGAGTAGCTCAATGCTATTTGATTTTTTTTTTTAGCAAAAAAGACTGTTGTTCTGTTTTTGTAGTAACGATATCATGAAAAACATGTGTTAGCGTGTAAGAGTACTTTTAAATTGCTATCATCATTATCAACCCATTACCGGCTCACTACAGAGCACGGGTCTCCTCTCAATATGAGAAGGGTTTGGCCATAGTCCACCACGCTGGCCATATGCGTATTGCCAGACTTCACTCGCCTTTGAGAATATTATGGAGAACTCTCAGGCATGCAGGTTTCCTCACGATGTTTTCCTTTACCGTTGAAGCAAGTGATATTTTAATTGCTATAGTAATCAATTATTCAATCAATTTCATTTTAGTGCCTTTATATCATATAACAAAAGAGTCCTCTCGCCTGTGAGAGATAATGCCTCATTAATAGACGGATAATAATGTTGGACCTCTGGAGGTTTAGGATAATATTATAAGTAAACTTACGGCGCTATAAGTAATTCTTTTTTTATAAAATATCTTTATTGTACTGTCTAGTATCTTGACATTTCAATAGCAGGCATATTTTTGTCCCTATTGTGTAGGGAGACCCGTTGAATGACGCTTAGGAATCACTTGAAGGTACTTATAAAACTTGTCGTACTTGTGCGTGTGTTGGAATAAGTAAATTGAAACAGTCTTTCTTTAACCACTTTAACCATTATAATATAAGCCTTTGAAAATATGTAGAGCTCATTTAAGCTCTACATATTGCCACATATTAAAAATATTATTATAACGTACTGGATTTACGCTGAAAAAGATTGGCTATGAATTGCTTCTCATTTCCTTCACTTGGTAGGTAGACATTTTGGCGACCTCCCTGAAGATGCAGAGATTACTGTGTGTCTAATAAGTGGGAGGTTTCGATTCTTGGCAACGGCGATTTGGGATATTAGTTTAGCATTTAGGTGTTGTCTAGTCTGTTGGGAGGCTGCCCTTTAATTTTACCTTCCATACCGCTGAAACAGGTCAGCTATCATTTTAGACTGCATCAACACTGAGAACTAGGTGGGATTGCAGTTGTATGGTGGTTCAGCGTTGTACATATATCCTGAAGTTTCTTCATCGTAAAGCACCTCATGTTTGCGATTATCAAATCAAGCCTGCCAACCTAAATTACAAACTGCTAATGGTAGTTGACCTTTTAATATTTCTGTTAATGTGTCAAGGCAACCATCGCTACGAAATTCGGAAGGCGAATACTTAAGAATAAGCATTTGTAGGAATACTTTTCCATGTTCTAAGTTTGTTGTTAGGTACTTGGAACAGGTCGCGCTTGGAAACCTCATATCCTAAGTCTTCAGTTATAAAATGTAGTTATCATCTTCTCGCTGCAATGTAAATTATAAAAAGTGCCTTTTGAAGCATTATTCGACTTAAGTTTATGATTTATTGATATGTAAAAAAAACCGGTAAAAGATTACTTTTATCAGTTTTAAAAATCATATTATTATATTATATATTATACTAAATATAATAAATTATACGCACAAATTATAGATTTTATGAAAGTATTCCGTAGATATTACAAGTTCAACATCGCTTCTGGTGTGTTTCTTAACGAACTTGAGTCATTATATTGTGCAACATCTGATACAATATTTGTTGCTAAATCTGCACCGGTCCACGTGGGACGGTTTCTGAAAGTGATTATGCAACTAACAAAGTAACTAAGTAAAAACGCTCGTAAAGCGGTTGTAGGTAAACAAGCAAGACCGAAGATTTATTCCAAGCTTTTATTTAGTTTGTAAGTATGCTAATTTTCAAGCAATGCTGATGGTTCAATCATCTCAAATATAAAAAAATCGCGACATAAGCTGGTAATAAGAAATTCTAGAGGACGATCGAGTATAATAAATAAAGATATTCAAAACATATTAATCGCAATACATACAAGGCCTTATATGTTTTTAATCGATCTCCTCTGTAGCTTGTAGGAGTGGAGCAGTTCATATGTTTAATTGTCCTATACATATTTTATCAGCTATTCTACATCACCAAAGGTCGTTGTGGATTTTCATACCTTTTCAAATGTTTTATTTTACTCCATTGGCGTTTGAGTTTCAGAACAATATCTTCATTTGGACTTTGGAGTCAGACGAAACACCAAGTTTGATATACCTTGGAAAAAAAACGACGTTTTTTTTTTCAACCCCCTGGTGATAAAATTTAATAAAATTCTTTTTTACTCTGCTCGCATCATAAAAGAAATCCGCTGTCAAAATTTCAGGTTTCTAACCACAGCGGATTTAACTATGCGTTAATAGATCAGTCAAGTGCTAAATACAATTAGATTAATTTCCAAAATTTATCTTCAACTAGATCTAAACTGTCTATATTGACACAGCGGAACACTGAGTTGTAGAGGTCTCGACAATACGCCTTTACCAGTATCAACCAGTCATGCGTAAACTGAGACACAAGATTAAATATTATCTCTATTGGAGAAATTCCGAATTGTGTCAATATTGCCCTGCTATCGGATCCAATAAGCGAGCACTGTCTCCGTGTCCGATGGAAGTTAGTCACAGTACCCATGTGATATTGGATTTCGGGGAAGGATCATGTCAAAGTTTATGTTCCGCTTGTAAAGATATCAGTTAGCATTGGATTTATATTTCTGTTTCAATTCGACAGTATTGCGCACTTTTGTCTTTTTATTGGATGGTGTTTGGAACCTCGGTGAGATAATAAGTTCTCTATTTCGTAATTTTTTTAATTGTATTTTCTTAGAGACCAATACTAAATTTTCTTCTGCCTCATATGTGGAATCAGTGCGGTCAGTCATTGGATTAAAAAATGTTAGTGTAAACTATCTTAAATATTGTCTTGTATTGTAAGAACTTATATTTAGACACGACCATCACTTTCGTCATCACGACATTCAGTACACCAAATGTTTAAAAAAGGTCTTTAATGCTTACAAGGCCCTAAATGTAAGTGGTTTTTGGTTTTTAATTCTTTTTTTATAAATGATTTTCGATATTTCACCATGACCTCTAAATTCCGGATGCACGGGGTATACTAGAATCAGGATACATAATCCTATGTGACATTAGTTTAGTTTTTAAAAAATGTTTTAAAATGCGAAAATTATTTAATAGTTAAATATGTTAAATAATGTATTTCTCCAGTTTTGTAATTTTTAATCATTATGTAATCGTATATAATAATGAAGAAAGGACAGAAGTACCAATTTTTTTTTTCTTTAATTATTTTTTATCAAGTTCTTTGTATAAAAACCACGTCCCAAAAACATATATGAGGTAAAAAGCAAAAAAGAGAACAGCTTGTACTATATTCAAATATACATAGTTTGATGTCATTCATACATACGCTGTTATATAAATTTTCATTCCATTGTCATTTGAAAAAATAACGGATAAGTCTCATTGTTCATACAAAGTATTTTATTTTTATATTCTCTGCATGCTTTCGTTAATTATTATCTACAACAATAACGTATCGCCCTCATATTTATACAGCGGTTATATATATCTATACATCTATACAAATAATACAAATGAATATTGGACTGCTATTTCCAAATGCCTCTTATCTCATACCGGTACATTACTGTTTTTCTTTTTATTGCTATGAATCTGATTAGCCAGGCTAATCTTTGGAAGCGTTGTATCCATTTGAGATTATTTGTTTTATGAGGTATGTAAATTACTTTGTAAGGGTAAATGTAGATTCATTCTAATCACGAAAAGAACTTATAAAATGGGTCATCTAGGCTTTAAACAAGGTCGCTTCAGACGGTAACTATCTTCTTTCGTCCGCATTGGTTGTGTCTCTGTGTGATAATTACAGTCCAGTGCTTTCTTCAAAACGTCTTACACATTTGTTTAATCGAATTAGTAGTAACTGTTACATTCAATGTCTATCATCATCATCATCATGATCAAACCATTGCCGGCTCACTACAGAGCACGAGTCTCCTCTCAGTATGAGAAGCCTTAGTCCACCACGCTGGCCATGTGCGGATTGGCAGACTTCACACGCCTTTGAGAACATTATGGAGAACTCTCAGGCGTGCAGGTCTCCTCACGATGTTTTCCTTCACCGTTGAAGCAATGTCTATATTTACCAACAAATCACAACTCTTTATGTTTGTAACAGTAAAGTGTTTACTTTATTATATGCTAAAGATTGCGTTCAGAGTATGTGGGCTAAGAACTGCAACTGTTTCATTAACATAAAGGAACGCTGTCTGCTTCAATGGCATTCTAGTTCCTGCAAGCTCTGTTGCCTTAGTACGAGTTTGCACACCTTCCGGGCGTTTACAGTTAACCAACGAATTTACGATTGAGTAAAATGGGCCTTTTACGCTTTAAATTATAAAGCACTACGTTATATACCACCGATTTTTATTTCACTCCGAGTTTGCTGCGTGTAGAGATGTATTGAAGAACTAAAGCAAATAGGTAGGTTTGGGTAAGTTTTGACCGCCCACATAAAACCTGGGTGTTACATATTTGACCACTTTTATCTTAGCGCTCAATGTTATTTTTGATTCACTTGAAGGACTGAATGTTACCTACAGATATTGCAGGAATAATAAGCTGTCTTTCTAATACATTCATCATGATCAACGATGTTTTCCTTCACCGTCTAAGCAATTGACATTTTAATTTTTAAAAACGCACATAACTCCGAAATGTTAGAGGTGCGTGCCCGGATTCGAACCGCCGACCTCTGATTAGGAGGCTGACGCCCTAACCACTAGGCTATCACCGCTTCTCAATACCTGTATACTTCCGTTGAATGATTCGACACTCAAAAACCATAGCAAGTGATGTTTGAGATCTCGCACTAAAGCAATCTGCCCACGTAGCAAACGTTGACTCAACAATCCTTCTCTGAATCATTATGTCGTTGACACCCCGCTCTTGGCACTTCAGTAACTCGTAGTATCACTGCATGCAGTGCCCCTCGCATTGCAAGCTGCAATTTTCTAGTTGACCTCGTTGTTTGTAAACATTTCAAGCCACAATACGAGCTGCTACCGTGACGCGCATGGAAGCAATTTTCGCAGCGTGAGCCGAGTGTATTACGGGAGCAATAAAGTTATTGTTCGAGGGATTGAACTGTGCCATGTGTTACTGATTTTCCTTTCATTCAAGTAACATCCAACTTGGAGGATAACCTTCTGTAACAACCGATCCTTTGTTCCAACAAGACCTTGTGTGTTGAACGAGCTCAGTCAGTAGGTCTGTGCACGAACGCAGATATCTCATTTCCGAATGTCGATAAAAGAGCGAACGCGCGAATGGATGATTGGCTCAGTTGTGATTGAATTGTATTTCGTAACTTTTTCTATTTATTCAGACGCAGTGTAATGGAGGAATGTGCCAAATTTCAATTTAGTTTGAACGGCCAAACACCTATTGTGTGGGGGATTCGTACTGTTGAGTTTGTTCAAGGACTCGGTAGAAAAGGGTCTAATTTCGCCACGTTTGCACGTACGATTTCGAGATGAAAATTCTTGAACCACTTACTCTGAGAAGGAAAGAGAGCGGCAATTTTGTTCCTTATACGGCCCGCATGTGTGTTTGTGAATGGTTTCAGCTTAACCTATTTGCTTTGTACTTACACGCCTGTATTTAGAGGCTCTTTCTCTTTTCCATTGATTAAATAAGCCTTCTTAAGAGCTTTAAGCGGATTATACAGATCGCGTAGGTTTGTATTTCTAAGAATCTAGTTTGATGTTTTCATTAGAATATTGTTTTTCTTGTCTCCTATTAACTTAATCTGATCAGATCATATTATTGAAGATATTTACGATTATACGTGTATTTGACCGATAAGTTACGAAGAGCAGTACACAAATGGTTTTTATCTCTTATGGTTATCTTTGCAAAATGCAAAATAAACTTAATCGAATTTTTAAATAAATTAAATTTCTTATTTTTGGATTTTTCTGTTGTTTATTGTTAAGCTTGAATATCTGAGAAATAAGAGCTCGGGTCGACACTCTTTTTTTCATAGAAACAGATAATTATTGTCTTTTTTTTTAAATAAATTTGTAATAATTATTTTGTATAATTAAATATATATAATTTATGTGCGTATTGGCTTGTATTTTTCATTTAATCTTATTGTTGCCGCCACAACTCGTTTTCTCTTATGACATCGCCAACTAAGTAACGGTCTAAAATCTATTAACCTTGCAAAGCGACCGCTACAAGCTGCATCAAAGAAAGTATGAAAACATACCTATTTACATCTGGCAACATTCTACCTTCCTCTCAGTCTGATATTAAACTAAAGTTGCAGTCATTAAAGTTCACCTGAACAAATAGTATGAAATGCAATGTTAAAACATAAAACATTTTTCAAAAGATAAACGAGATACAATTCCAGGTAATTGCTTTCGAACGATTATGTTAAGAGCGAGCAATACAAGAGCGCACAAGGTGAATATGATAAAATTATTTTCACATTTATTTGACGATAAAAAGATGGTGTTTTCAGTTGAAAACCACGTAAATGTCTATTACGTATTGAATAATATTACGTAGAAAATGTCATACGGAAGCTTTTTAGCTTTTATTCAGTATGATAGGGGGGTTTACACGTAATGATATTTACATTTGAGGCCGGAGGCCGGAGTGCCGGCATGTAATGCGAAAAAGAGGCTTTTATCACGTCGAATATTATGTAGTTCAATTTTATAAATTGGACTTTTAATTTGTTTTTATTAGGTGTTTTCGGGAATTTCGGGAAATTCATCGTGGTTTGTCTATAAGGAAGCAATGGCGGATCCAGTTAGTCTATGCTAAAATATCATCGGGTGGTAAATAATGATGCAGTCTAAGATGGTTCCCGGCTAACCAAAGGCCGGATTTTACCGGGGCGGTGTGTATTATATGAATATGATAGCAAACTCAAGTACTATGATTTTTTTAATATTAAATATTATCAGTAGGTACATAGTCGACCTCCTCGTAGTTCAGACTATGACCCCTGGAATTCGCATTTGCTACGAAGTACCAGCAATACTCAGCGATTAATGTTTGCTTTGCAAAAAAAAAAGCTTTTTCAAATAAATGTGGCGTTTTTATTTCTTCAAAACTTATACTTATTTAATGCATTCTAGCAAAATCCGTTCAGTCAGGTTAGAATCAAATCAAATCATTTATTTTGCATAGATTGAGTCGGTATATTGGTGTTACATTAAATTAGTGATGCTTAACAATCTGCATCTGTAGGCATGCAAAAAATAATATTTTAAAATTATGTTTATGGTCAATTAATTGTAAAAGTCAAATGTCAAATTTAATTATTTATAAATGTAACTATATATTGCTGTCTCTTAAATATTCTTCAATTGAATAGTAAGGCTTTCTCATTAAAAATTCCTTAATTTTATTTTAAATTTAGTAAAATTCGGTTTTTGGTCAGCTAATGTATTCATAATATTAATAGGATCGTTCATTAGTACTTTTCCGTAGGAAACGTTTATATTTTCGGAGTAAATGCAGCCTATCGAAGCTCTTATTCATGAGCTTTTTAACAAGACACGCTATAATACTAAACCGATTTGGTTCGAAACCAGTTAAGCGTACTTCAAAGAAAATCCACGTGAATCTAAGTATTAGTATTAAAGAGTAATGGACTCTGTTCCATTAAATTATTCATTAGAGGTAATAATACGATCGTAAATGGTTAAATATAGTATGTGTACATTATGTAACATTCTATATTTCAACGTAGCGCGAACTATTACTATAAAGTTTCTACCTTTAGAAAAGGTTTTCTGTTAAATGCATTATAAATTCGTATTTCTGACGTAAAATACTGTTAATATTTAATTAATTTAAAAGCTTACCAGGATACCGGCTTGTACAAAGGTATTTTATATTTAGAATTTAATTTAATAATATTTTTACTATTCTAATTAGTGTTTCCATTAGGAACGTCTCTTTCTCTCTCCCTCTCATCATGAATTTCTTATTGAACCAACTGTTCAGTGCTCATTGGAACTTTATACATTTTTAAATACTTCAAGCTAGGTCGGATTCACTCAGCACGAAACAAGACGCGCCTTATCTAAAAAAATCGATTGTCGATTGAATATAGTGCCATCCTTATCGACAGGGAAGAGTAGGAAAGGGACAACACTACTAAAGTCAAACTGCTATCTGAAGATTTTTATCACATTGTTTATTAATTTTTGGCGGTTAGAGAACATTATGGGCTAACTCTCAAGCAAGCAGGTTTCTTCTTTCACCGTTAAAGGAAGTGATATTTTATTTAAAACTAGCTGAAGCCCGCGACTTCTTCTGCGTTGAGTTAGTGTGTGTGAAAGTGTTATTTGTCTTCCTATCATGAAGCAATGGATTTCTAAACCGACGACCTTGAAAGGTACAGGATAGTCTGTAAAGTATCTCCTTTCTAACAAAAAAAATTGAAAATTCGAGTACGCGTTAATGAATACAGAATTTGACAACTAAATACAGATTTTGACTTTCATCCCCTCTCCCAAGGGAACCGTGCTGAATTCTTCTGGGATAAAAACTATCCTATATCTATAACCAGAGTACTACAGCTATACTAAATTTCATTTAATACCATCCAGTAGTTCCGGCGTGATGCGCGGCCAAGATCAGACAGACACAAAAAAAAAAAATAGGTTTGGGCTCAGTATCGACAGTAAAGCATCCTCCAATTAAAATTTTCAAAATATATTTAATGTACAGAATTCGTCCTGTTACAGTTTTATTATATTATAGATGGCTTTTGGTTAATCGCACATCACACTCCGAAAATAGAGGGAGCCGAAGTCTTAACCGCTAGGCTATCACCACCTTTTAAATAAAGAACACATTTGTAATTATTCCGTGTAATTCGAGGGATGTTATTATTTACCGTACACGGGTAGCGTTGCGCGAGGAAAGCAGATGCAGGTTTATATTTAGAGCGGACACAGATGGCGAAGGTCGTTGCTACAGAGCGCTGCTTATTTATTTAACGGGTGCCCACACAACGCGTCCACGATTTTGCAACGGGTGATGAAAATATTACTTAAAATATTTTACTTAAAAATACTTACTTTATAATGGAATGGAATGGGATAACTTTATTTGCAGGAATGTCTCCAAAGCATTCAACTAATTTGATAGCATGCAAACATTCTGAAGATTTTATATAAAGAAATGGGTTTCGCTTTTATATCTAATTAAATGTCAAATTTAAAACGTAAACATTAAACTTACTTAAAATATTATAATACTTTAACTATCATGAACTTAAACAAATGAACATTAAGAGAAACATAACACAGTGCAATATATAATTACTAGATATTTAATGCACCTCCTTATCTTTATACGAGTAAAGCAATCGTTTTCGTTTTTTTTCTCGTTTCTTGGGAAGTCAACATCACCTGAGGATGCTCCTGATCGTTCGGAGTAAAAGGTGCGTAGAGAGCCATCGTAGAATATCTATGTGGTGTGATCTGTATAAAAGTAGAAATTATATATTCACCCCGAAGATGCTTAGCTTAGCAAACATTACAAATTTAAAGAAAACTGCCGAGTTTATTTCACCTTGAATGACAATCTGGGGCATGTGGTTTCATGCATTTCATGTACGACCTCCGTTGCGCAGCGCGTGCGCTGTTCCATTTTAAAGTTGGAGGTCCTGGGTTCGATTCCCGGCTCGAGTCTGGTCTGGTGGGAGGCTGCGGCCGTGGCTAGCTACCACCCTACCGACAAAGACGTGTCGCCAAACGATTTAGCGTTCCGGCACGATGTCGTGTAGAAACCAATTAGGAATATGGGTTTACCATACCCTAACAGGTTAGTCCGCTACCATCTTAGACCGCATCATCACTTACCATCAAGTGAGATGCCATCAAGGACTTGTGGTATGTATAAAATAATATATCTGTCGAATTAAGGCTTACACTGATATTGCGACAATAACTAAAAGGTCCGAACGGTCCTACGTCAGGTGAGATGCCGTCAAGGGCTAACTTGTGGTGTATAAAACAAAAAATAAAAGTTTTTATATTGTGATGAGCATGATATTCGCATACTTAACACTTAATTTCTACTATGATAAGGTAAGAGGCCTAAGTCCAGCTGTGTGAAAGTGAGCTAAAACGATGATATAAACAGCCCCTTTTAAATTCACTGCGGAAGTTTACGAGTGAGACTCTGAAAACATTGAAATATCGATATTAATAACATCGGGCTGTGATGCTTTAGGGCGGGTGCCTCGCGTGTTTGGCTTTCATTAGGGAGAGTCCACGCCCTCAAATATACCATGTCATATTCCATCGGCATCGGATCGGCGCGCCGCGGGCGGGTGACTCATCGCCAGGTTACATTATACCGCGTCCTTATTGCGCTGGGTTTATGCCATAATCAGGATTTTAATCTCTGACCCCAGCTCCAACTGACAGTAACTTTTCCAGAAACTTGCCAACTTGGTTGTCTCCTTCATTACGCATAACTTCATAGAAACAGTAACAACAGGGCAACTGGAGTGCTAGGAGGTTGGGGGGGGGGGGGGGGAGCTAGTTGTTCCTATGCACGCCTAACTTGAGAACCTTGAGCAACAATGAATACCCATCTAGGTAAGGTAAGCGCGTGCCAAATGAAGCCCTAGTATAAGATATGCATATTTCCGTTTTTTGTTTTACAAAACTAATGGAAGTTTGCACGAATTTAAGTTTTAAATCTAGGACGATACGATTCAATTTACTGACGTTAGTGTTGTTTTCATGACGGTAAGCTTATGTTATTTTACTCACAATTGTAGACTCGAAAAAGCTTCTAAAATTGTGAGCAAACAAATGTTATGTTAAAGATACCTATCGGGCGGATATTGACGTCAACTGTTTGTCTCGACTGTAAACAACCGCATTAAAACAAAAATTAATGCTGCCAACAAAATTTTGTTACTTACTATCAAATAAAATGTTTGCATAGGTGAACATAACACTTTGTTACAAGCAATAAAGCTAAAATTATTATATTTAACTGATTTTACCATTTAACATTACAAAATTTATTTAAGCTCTTAAATTATTTTCATTTCTTTGTTAAATTTACAAAGTGAATTCCCAATTATATTGTTTTCTCTAAGCATTGTATTTATATTGACTCTAGCGCTAGTAAAATATGTCATAGGTATTATCAGTGCTATAATTTTCTTATTGGAAACGATATTAAAAAACCTATTTTTTTTAATATTTACGAGTACATCGCGGGTTGAAATAGGTAGGTATTATTATCGGTCGGTATTATCAGTGCTATCATTTTCTTATTGGAAACGATATTAAAACACTTTTTTTTAAATAATATTTACGAGTACATCGCGGGTCAAATGAGCAGACGGGTCTCCTGATTTTAAGTGAACGGAGCACCAGGGTAGCCACCAAAGCGTTGCCATCTGAACCCATCTTCCATATTTGTTTAGTTATTTCAAGAAGATTATGAACGCCCTTTGTTTACCTCCCTAGACTGCTTCGTTGTATATTAATAATAGTGTTTTTTTTTTTGTTTTTATTCATGCTTAAGTTGGTACTAGAGCATGTTAGTAAACCTATTATAAGAGTAACAGTTGGAAACAGTAGCTAACGCAGAGTGTATAACTCTATAATATGTTCGCCTCATGACTCACGCCTTTGTGTTTACGAGCTATCAAGTTTATGTGGGAAGCGCTATTAAAACAGTTTTTGATTAACAAAACTTTAGATTACATAATCTAATGATACGGATACTCCTATAACGCCAACCGCGTTAATATAAGAGGTAGTTTTTATTATTATTTTAAGAAGTTTCACACCGCTGCTGATATGGGTGGCCAATTTAACGATATTGTAACCGGTTGTGCCGTCGATTACTTACTGGTGTACACCCTGAAGGCATTACCTGCAACATGTTATTACTTTTTTTTTGATTTAAGTCTGTTCATCGTTTCTTTGCTCGGTGAATTCATCTCACAATTTTACTTATATTGTTATTATCAAGTTAAATTCTTTTATCATTCAATGTATTTTTTCTTATGTCTATATATTCACACATTAGTTGTGATGAATAGGCAGGACTGTTTTGCAAAAGTAAAGAAAAAAATATACCCAAGCGAACTTCGAGACTACATTAATAAAATATTCTGTTTACTCATACTGTAATAACAATAAAAGGAAAGTTGTTATTGGACGGGCATATTTTGCATGGACGAAAATAAATTTTCATTTTCCGATGTCACGTTTTGTATGATATAAATTACAGTGGCGTGACGTCGCGTCGCCTACTCAGTTATCGTCCCGAAGTTATTGTTTGGGCGCACCCCGCGGGCGTTTTATATAATTATACAGCTGTACTATCACTATACCTATAGGAAAAAGATTTTATATACTTACCACTACTAATACTAACAAGCCTATAACAGGCTAGTCTGCTACCATTGTTTAAAGCATTATCATTTACCACAAGGTTTGAGTGCAGTAAATCGCTAACTTGTTGTGAAATAAAAAAAGTCATGCGCCAACGAGACATTTAGATTGTTATAATGATTATTCAGCTTCAGAATCTGAATTGACATTTAGTGTTCTATCATACTTTCTGGTTTTCTGGTCAGAGGACTGTCACTTGAAAGTGACAAAGCATAACTATTGCGACGTTTATTTTAAAGTAACAGCGCCGATATGACATACAATTATAAAATATCTGCTTTTGTTGCTGATCGAAACTCAGTTCCACTATAGTAAACTATTGCCATATGCGAATATTAACATTTGGTGACATTGATCGAACACTGACACATTAATGCAATAGCAGCCGCGGCCTCCAGTTATTTAAAATACAGTAACCTTTTTTTTTTTTGTTTACGGGGGGGGGGGAAATCTACTGAGATACCCGATTATTGCTGGCTAGGATAACGAAATAGTTTTACTTCTGACGCTGCTATCACCATTTACCGAAGTTTTTTGCCCGTAGTCACCTAAATAAAAAAATATTCCACATTAAACCAAAAATTATGAACAGGAAACTTCAGTTAACATGCGTCTTTACGAGTGATCGTCCCTAGTGTATATATGTACTCGTAGCAACGTAAGCCTCCATCGCCGTTGGTTTTAGCTTTGCTTTACCTGCGGAGTTATATTATATGCCTATATCGATTGTGGTAGTGGATGATACAGTTGACGCATAATCACAATAGGGATGCTTGCTTGATTTGAATAACCTATTTCATATAATGATAGAATGCGATATTGTTGACTAACGCTTGAGCGATACTATTAACGATTCCCTTACGGATTTGCAAAATCAGAAAAAGCTGTGAACGGTTTCCATTCACTGAGGAAAAGGATTGTATATCATCTTTAATGACTTTATAATATTCTTAAAAGTAAACCGCTCGATATGTCGCGATTGCATAAATAATTTCTATTAAGTTTCCGACACATGTGTTGATTGCTCGTCGCTATATTACAAACAATTTCTTAGAAGTTACTCACACTCTAATACGTAGCAATTGCGGTAATACTCTTTATTCCTACTACTCTACTAACACAAGTAAAGAGTTGGAAGAGGTTGCTTAAGAAATAAGACCGCTTTTGTATACTGATAAAACGAAATGTTGATGAGATCATTTTGTAAATAATTTGTGCGTAAAGAGTAGATTATTTATCTCTCTTTTTCCAAGCGTTGATGACTTGTTGCGATTTTATAAACAATTCCTTGGAACTTACTGACACGAGTGTTGATGAAATTTAAGATTTCATAAATTAACCTGGGAACATTGTAAAGGTTCAACAATGAGATCGTTTCAATGAAACTTATTTACTTATCGGTCGTCTCAATCATGGAAATGATGGAGTGGGAAAGAATCGAATTCGTGACTGCGAAACGTGAACTGCGTTGCGAGGGAACTGTTTCAGTAATGGCTTAATAGTCTATCTAAAGCGAACTAACCAGTATTAGTTTAGAGCACATTGATTTATCGCTCCTACAAATTACAACTATCTCGGATAGAGCCTTGAGAAAGTTATCTTGTTCCCAGAATCTTGGGGAAAGGGGAAATTCCATTACTATGGTTTTTGACGATCGCATATCGCGATTATGCTTGAGGGTCCAATAAGAATGATAATTAATGACAACTATTTCTAACTAACTAAACTACTTCTCTATTGACAAAAATACGCATTTTGCGCTAATACCACTGAATTAGTAGCAATAGTGACCATCGCAACGTGACATAGTGTTTGAAACCACGTAAAATACGCAATATATAAATGCGCTTTTTGCGTTCCGTATACGCAGGGTGTTAACAAAAACCTATAACTAAATCTCCCCCGTCCGTCCGAACGTTTTATTGTCAGCGGGCCGTAGGTATTTGTGTCGTCTTCTATCGTTTATTACTACTATATCATCGTCACAGAAATAGCCAAACAAATTCAAAATAAAGACGAAGCGCCAATATTTATTTACTGAACACAAATAAACTTTTACAAAGCCGGGAGGCCTAGAATGTTCTGAAAGGCAATAAAAAAAAGAACTCGATCGTGTCTCGATTCCCCCGAGAGGACGTGCCCAAAACTTCAATAGGGGCTTTTCTACTCCCTCATTCTCGACCGCGTCGACCAATTGGGGTAAACTTCCGAGAATTAGAATTTATTGTGGCTGGATAATTTTGCTGTGCTATCTGCCTACTAATTAACTAGAGCACGATGTTACCAAGAACTGTGTACATGGTCCTACGCGGGCTTAACGAAATTAAATTGCGTTTATTTCACTGTAGGAATTTGCTAATGTTGTTCTACCACCTTTTTTGAATTCATTTTTTCATAATTTTCTAGATATCGTAACAGTATTTTCGTTATTCGGTCCTACGCGCTTAGGTAACTTGGTGACCAGAAATACAGGTAGTTGACGAAGTTGGACCCCAATAGATACGCATCTCTAGCTTGATTGGACAAATTGTCGACAATCAAGTAAATCGATACACGTGCGATCCTTTGCAACCGTTGATCTGCAGCGATGGGTCCTTTGAACATTTGGCCGTCCGGGTAAATTCGTGCGGGCTGTATATTAATACAACCGTTCGTACTGCGCACGTGAGAGCGACCGTGATTACATATTAAGTCGCATCTAGTTCGGTTTTCAAGCAGCCTAGCTTGCGTAGATTGTGTCCCTAAGTCCTCGAAGTCGAAATAATGATTTGTGGCCAGACCGAAGGGCGAATGTGGTACGCCTGGTTCTATTAATAGTAAGTGATCTTACCAAGTGTTGGTTAATGAGTTCGAAGCGCAAATTACATTAGCACCGAGCGATTAATTATGTCAACACGAATATAACTGTGAAACTGTGAAATGAAAATATCGTATAGCCAACAAAAGCCATAAAGCCAACAAATTTTCCAGGCAGGATTAAAATATATATAAAAAATAAAATAAAAACAAAAACAAAAACAGAAAAGAATCCAAACACGTACTCACGCACACGCACACACACCCTCACACACTATAGGAGCACTTTCCCAGTCACTCCGTTATATCAGCATGGGTTATGCCTGAAAATCAGCGCTGCAGTCAATTTTGACGCAGCATCAAGCTGAGGCAGCGCCCTGTTCAGCCAATTTCAGGACACATTCGTTTTTAGATGTGATGTAATTTTTTCCTTATAAAGGCTGAATAAACGCAATTTAATTTAATTTAATTTAATATTTGACAAACGAGACTCGAGAGTAAAATTTGGTGCTGCATTTTTCAATGCACTTGTAAATGAACGCCACACGAAACAATAAAACTACAAGCATTCAGCACCGTCACTCCGAAGGCTGAATGGAAAAGTATTACCACACAGTCGGCCGTGAAAGCGCACTTTAATGTTATGAAAACCGTGAAATATTAGCCACTTTACGGAGAATTTGTATTGAAAAATATATTAAGAAATAAGCGGCTCTATTACTGACGTACCTATTCCGTTTTCGGAGGCCAAGTTTTGTAATTCTATGTACACCCTAATGACTCACAAAGCGTACTGCCTCATTCAAAGCTGGCTTTTTTTGAAACGATTTCGTTCATATTCAGAGGTACGCGCACGACCTTGTGTTATTTAAGCCAATTATCATCAGAGCAATTTTGGTCAGTGCGATCATTGTTACGTATTTAGATATGCCATAATGAAGCTAAATGTGGAAAGTTTTTTACGTGGACTACAGGATTATGTCAACGTCTCCTCGAGTGATTTAATTTTGCCCTTTTCTTTTGTCCTGTAACGCAACTAGCAAAATAGCTTTATAATAGCTATTTCGCGTGCCACTAGCTTAACAAGAGTGCTATAAATACTACACAGCTCTAATAGATTTTTTGTAAATATTGTTAATCTCAAAATCTCTTTTTCCAGCTCCACTATAAAATATAGATTCACTCTATTGCATTATTTGATAGTTAGTTGTGTATCTAAAAGTTCGGGTCGACATTTTGACGATCTCCGTGGCGCATTGCGTGCGTTGTTGCATTATAAAGTTGGAGGCCCTGGATTCGATTCCTGGCTCGAGTCTGGTCTGGTGGGAGGCTTCGGCCGTGGCTAGTTACCACCCTACCAACAAAGTGGAGTCGCCAAGCGATGTAGCGTTCCGGCACGATATCGCGTAGAAACCAATTGGGAGTGTGGGTTTACCATACCCCTAACAGGTTAGCCCGCTACCATCCTAGACTGCATCATCATCACCAGATGAGATAGCCGTCTAGGGGTAAAGTGTAGTGTATAAAAAAAACCCCTTGACTTGATTAAGAAATATACGGGAACGGAAATAGAAAGAAATGAGATTTTAGGTATTTGATGAAGAACTTTCTGATGTGACGACAATCTTGGAGCACGGGTGAGCGCTATTGTTTTACTAGTAGCAGGACCCGGGGATCCACGGCGGGGGCTATTTAGGCGGAAAAGGCCAGAAAAAGTTAAGCAAAGATAAATGACCTAATTGTCCCTGCCGGCCATCGAACCCGTTTTCTTATAAGGCACCACTCCAGGGAGATTTCTTGCCTTAACATTATTTGCTTCACCAATAAATCTGAGGAGATATTACGTCGATCAATTGAGTGACGTCTCCGAGGTCGGTGTGCTGTAGGTCGGTCGTAGTAAGAAAGAGATTTGTCCCAAAGGTAGAGCGGCCATCCGATTTATTTCTGTAATATTTGGTAAATCGTTGTCTAGAGTTGACTATCAAAACTTGGAACTATGAAAGGTAGCATATAAGACTATTTTTCTTCAGAACTATTTTTA
Organism: Lasiommata megera; assembly: GCA_928268935.1. Taxonomy (NCBI): domain Eukaryota; kingdom Metazoa; phylum Arthropoda; class Insecta; order Lepidoptera; family Nymphalidae; genus Lasiommata; species Lasiommata megera. The sequence continues at coordinate 16,609,071 of OV743308.1, read as the reverse complement.
TTTCAGAACTAGCTTTATTAATATATGAATTAACAAATGTGAATTCGGCAGTCGCGTTCTGAACCAATCTTTTACAATATTTTGTCGTACCTATCCAGCGATAGGTAAATATCAGTTATCAGTATATAACGTATGTTTATCAGCATATAACGTTGACATATATGTACAGTAAAAGAGGTTAATCCGATCAAATCAGACGCCGTGGCAACTGAGTTCATATTAAAGAGGAATTATGGGATTTTTTTTTGTGATAAACAAATGAAGGTTTTTAAATTTTTTGTAGTCTTCCCTTCGCCGGTTGAAAATGGTCGAGACATTGCTAAGCTGGTCGTTTTGTCCCATCTGCCACTATATTTAACGTTAAAATGTCGTCGACACCCAAGTTAACTTGACGGTCTACGTCACTGTTTGCACAACAGTCGCTACGGCGACGGATTCGATTGGATTAAAGGGGAATAATGGGATCTGGTGGATAAATAACTACTGAATGTATTGCGCCGCCACGGCGACGTCATTTCGCCGGTTGAGAATCTATGAGTTAGCTTGCGGACTTTTGTTTGTTTTACTTTACAATGGAATCTCTAGTTATACCAGCGAATTGATAACATACCTATTAAAGTTAACTTTTTTTATCTACTACAAGTTAGCTATTGATTTCAATCTTCCCTGATGGTAAGTGATGATGCAGTCTACGATGGTAGCGGGCTAACCTGTTAGGGGTATGGAATACCCATACTCCTAATTGGTTTCTACACGACATCGTGCCGGAACGCTAAATCGCTTGGCGACACGCCTTTGTCGGTAGGGTGGTAACTAACTACGGTATAATATATAAATGCGTAGCGGCTGTCGGGTCTTTATTAGTTGTTTCAACACAAAAATGAGCATTAAAATAGAAATTAAATTAACGTATGTTAATTTGTTATAGCGAGCGCTCTATTATTCTTTATTAGCCCGAAGCAGCTGGAACAACGTTATAAATATATCCAACCTATTAACTCTCTCTATAGGACACAGGCCTCGTCTCTCGAAAGTTAAACATTATTCCCACAGCATTAATCTTATGCGAATGGTTTGCTCAGGCGCTCCAATTAGGAGTGTGCTTACCATACTCCTAACAGTTTAGCCCGCTACCATCTTAGACTCCATCATCAGCCGTCAAGGGCTAATTTGTAGTGTATAAAAAAAAAACGGTCTCAGGTTTTAATGTGATAATGTTATCGAATGTTTTGGTGCGGTTCAATGTGTAATGATAGTGAAAATACACTTTATGGTACACCATACAAAAGAAGACATACAAGACAGCAAAGAAACACACAGAAAAGAGGTACAATAGGTGGCCTTATCGCTAAAAAGCTATATCTAGCGTAGAATCTACCTAGCGTAGAATATATTCTGGGCTAGGTTGCCTGGTACATATAGCTATGCAGATATAAAGATAGGCAGGGTAAGGGTGTACAATTAGAAGTGCTTTCGTTATCTCGTAGGATCGGTAAAAAACATTTTCAGTTAAACAACCACTTAACAACTTTGCACCCTTTTACCATCAAAAATTTAATACCGTACGGTAAGAATACTTACCGTGGTCTATAGTTGCGAGTTGTGACAGCGCATATAACTTACCTACCCTGACCACCAGAGCGGTACGCGTAAATCCATGATGCGATGAACATCAAATACACAATTAGATTGCTACAAAAGGTTTACATTCTAATTTTGCCATGTTCATTAGGATCGAGGAGTTTGCCTAATAAATAAATTCGCTTCAATTCCGCTAATGGGTTGCTAGATATTGCAATAATTACTCTTCCTAATATTATAAACGCGAAAGTTTGTATGTATGGATGAATGGATTTTTGTTATCTTTCACACGAAAAGTACTGGACCGATATCATTTGACTGATATTTGGAATGGAGATAGAAAAAACGTAGTCTTCTTTTTATGCTGGAAAAATGTATGCTTATTGCGAGATTTTCTAAAAAAAAAATAAAAAAAAAACCGGGCGAAGCAACGGCGGCAACAGCTACTTATGACGTAATAATAATAATTGGTACCGACTTTTGAACGTACCCTTGTACAGGGGAGGACGAGGCAGATTTACTCTACTCGGGACTGGTTTTCTTTATAGAAAAACGAAGTACGATTATTAGTTATTATCTATTATTAAATTTGATCTGCTATACAGTATAAATTGCACAATTTTATAGGCTATGCGCGCCCGCTTACGTAGCTTGTATAATCTGAACGGCCAAAATTTGACTTAACAACTTTGCAGCGTATGAAAATACTCGTTCAAATTCAAATAGCTTCCTATTCAAATGGGAGACTAGTATATTTCAAAAGCGTGTTTTTGAATAGAAGTCTATCTTTTGATGGATATTTGGGACGTTGACTAAACGTCACACAGAGCGTACAGTGCTTTGGAATATTTAATAGGTGCATTTAATTAATTTGTCTTTTCTTTGTTTGTTTCAGGTATACTACACATAGGCAAAAAGAGGTGTTTGATTTACGAAGATTCGGTAAAGTATACTTTTGTACTTAAATATAATTATGATTTTCCATTATCAGCCAGAACTTCGCAAATCTTTTATTTTAACATGCGAAAGAACTATTACCGCTGTAAAATAACGAATCACCACGCAGAAATACTAAAGAGTATTTTAAAACAACTATGCATGCCATTGACGCAATATCACTGCGACACCGAAGCACCCTCAGCAGATGTTGACTCCACAAAACACAATTGCAAATTCCTTTCAACAAGAGCATCAATAATATAAAAGAACAGCACAAAAATACAGTGTGTAATGTTGTGCTGTTCTTTTATAATATTGATGCTCTTGTTCATATATATTAATTCTTATAATAGTATAAAGAAGTCACAGGTTGACTCGTGGAAAATGCTTTCAGCGTTAAATTCGGAATATGTACATTTTACTTTGTGCAATAAAGTTAAAAAAAATTATGTGTGTCGTAAAAAACGGCAGTGTTGAAATTTAGCAATAATTACTCACGTCCCATTCCCTTGGCAATAATTATTTAAAAAATATATGAATAATTAATAAATAATAATAATAATATGCATGAAGATTTAAAAAAATTAGAATAGATATAATCTTCAGGTTAAAGAGTTAGCCAAACGAATGATATATATGTATGTGAAAGGGCAAAGGAGTAGAGGAAGACCAAACAAGAGATGGACGGACTGTAAAAAAAGAATATGCGTGTTAAAGATGTGGTTAGTGAAGTGACAGCTGATAGAAGAGTTAGCCTAAGAGATGGATTCAGTTTAAGGCTTTATATAAACTCGGATATGCCTCTGAAGTCACTTCCGATGGCGAACAAGGAATTAAGTTGGATATCCAGTGGCATGCACAGGGTGCTCTACAGGTTGTTTGCAGTACTAAAAGAGGGGGGTTCTAAGTTCAATTCCCGGTTCTAGTCTGGTCCGGTGGAAGGCTTCAACTGGGTTAAAGTGCTAGTTAGAGTTACTGGCAAAGACATAACGCCAAGCGATATATGTATAAGAAAAAAATATTGCTTAGAAAATATAAAATGGTAACATTCTCCAACAAGAGATAAAATAAAATACTATGTGCAATGCAAGTAGTATTATAATGAATGTATAAAGTGCACGCTATGATATGCTACCTGTTTTATTTAACAGTACTGCCATACCACTTTATGGTGACTCACGAGTCATGACTTTAATTCCGGGTACCATAACACGTAATTTTTTTTTTTTTTTTTTTTTTTCTCTCTAATGTTTCTGCTTCATGGCAATCTGTTATTTAAACAATAAGCCACTTCTTTGTTTGATTGCTCAAGTTATGTTTTCGTTGAGAGCCCTGTTTGTGTGAAGCCCCTCACACGGCTCTCCCGATGTCAAGACGTGGCAAATCTTTTCTGTAGGCTTGGGACGTCACTCCTCTTTAGCCTGCTATGCTGAATCGCGCCTTCTCCACTTAGAGCGTGTGCCAGCTTATTTATATGGACGGTCAGCTTCTCCTGGTATTTCAGGCTGCTTTGAAAAATTTCCTGCCGAACCGTTTTTAGGCCGAGGTCGAGGTATAGATATTTATTACTAATGCAATGAGGGATGCCAAACATTGTTCTCAGAGCTTTGGTCTGGAACCTCTCTAGAATGTCTATGTTGCTGTTGCTGGCCGTTCCCCACAGTTGTATGCCGTAAGTCCAGATTGGTTTTATGGTGGTTTTATACACTAACATCTTGCTGTTAGGATTCAGTTGTGAATGGCGTCCCAATAACCAGTTTAGTGACCGCAGTTTTCCATCTAGTTGTTTGCGCTTTGTCCAAATATGTTTTTGCCATGTGAGTTTCCTGTCTAGGTGCATGCCCAAGTATTTTGCATTATTTTCTTGAGGGATAACTTTTCCGTTTAGAGTTACCGGTGGACATGTTTCTCTCCTAAGTGTAAACGTTACATGTACCGATTTACTCTCATTGGCTTTAATTCTCCAATGCTTCAGCCACACCTCAACTTCTCTCAGGTGGTTTTGCAAGTGTGATGATGCCGTTTCTGGGTTGCTATGAGCCGACAGCAGCGCCGTATCATCAGCGTATGTCGCAGTCGTGGTGAAGTCAGTTGTTGGAATATCTGCTGTAAAAATTAGGTAAAGTATAGGGCCCAAGATACTGCCCTGAGGGACACCTGATTTTAATTCGTGTACTTCTGAAAGTTCATCGCCGTACTTCACTTGGTAGCATCTTTTATCTAAATAAGATTTCAGTATTAGAAATAGACAATGCGGAAGATGCTTCTTTAGCTTGAACAGGAGGCCGTCATGCCATACCTTATCAAATGCTTGGCTGATATCCAGAAAGACTGCAGAGCAGTATAATTTGTTTTCAAGGCATCTGCTAATGGTGTCCACTATACGGTGTACCTGTTCAATTGTTCCGTGTTTTTCCCGGAATCCAAATTGATGGTTCGGTAATACTGTACTCAAGTGTTCTTTCATCCTGTTAAGCAATATCCTCTCAAACAGTTTGCCAATAACACGTAATAATAAATTATGATACGAGTAAAAACTGCACAAGCACTTGAACTTTTTGAAATGACACCACCTCTGACATTGACAGCAAAAACAATGTACGGTGAAATAAGAACTTTACTATTCATGACACTGATGGCCGTACCATAGCCAGATAATTAACAAATACAGTTTATTCATGAATATATAACCTTGTACACCCGTAAGGTGTTTAGTAGTCTTTTTGGAAAAGGATTAATCCATAAAATCTGCATGCCTGTAAGGTTTTTATTAGTCATTTTGGACTATACTCCCAATTTTTCCTCCTGATTCTATGTGACACCGAGCCGGAACCCTAAATCGCTTGGCGACACGTCTTTGTGGGTAGGGTGGTAACTAGCCACTGACGAAACCTCCCACCAGACCAGACTCGAACGCAGGACTTCCAAATTTATAATGCAACAGCGAACGTACTGCGTACTGGAAGTCCATCACCCTGCATACCTGTAAGGTATATATTAGTCATTTTGGAAAAGGATTAATCCATTTATATGTAGATCAGCGGGTTGATGAATGCTCACCTTGGCCGAACACCCTGTACACGCCACAGTGACATATCGTATAGTTCGCACACACGCTTGTCCATTGTCTCATTTCCTAAGAAACGCTGAGTGGAATTCGTAATGCAATCCCGGACCCTAGTGAATATGTATGGCGCACTGAGTCCCGGCTAGACGGGTGACTCAGCTGGAGAAATTGAAAACGGTCAGGTCTGTGCTGACGTCATCGAACTGTAGTACAGCGTTTCATATTCATAAGAAATTACTCTCGCGTAATTCGTTCGGACAAATGGAGGTGGATAATTGAATTTTTTTGCACACTAGCCTTTCATCGTGCCCTCGTCTAATTTAACTAGATAAATGACAGAATTAAAACACTCTTATTTTAAACCGCACAAAAGTACACAGAAAGAGAAAAGTGAAAAACCAATAGCAAACAATTTTGGCTACAAAGCGATCTCTTCCCGGCAACCAAATGAGTAAAGATGTAGCTACGAGAACGAAGAGCATAATATCCATTGTCATGTTTTGTGTCCTTATATCTCAACAAAATGCTATGAATCTGTATGCGACAGTTGCTGTTTGAAAGAAAGAGGTATGCGTGCTTAAGGACTTACGGTCACGGCCTTTGACTGAATAACTGAGAAAATCGGTAGGAAATGTATAGTGGTATACTATCAACAAAGCATAAGCGAAATACAAACTGAAAGATAAGCACTATTTACTAATCTTTTTCGAAAATGTTATTCGCTCGCTCGCTTTTTCTATTTCTTCTCATTTAAATTAACGCTAGCTTTGTAACGCGGTAATGTAAGTTTTGCCAATCAATTAGGGTTGTCCTTTTTTAAAGTAATTATTGTATCGCACGGGAACAGTAGGTATTTTTATTGATGAAAGAGTCCCGATATCCTTTTCTTTGCCTCTTAACGTACCTTTAATACCAGACGGTTTATAAAGCATTATAAGCTCTATAGTATAACTCACATTTTCATTGCATTCATTATATTACTTAATCGGTTTCGAAAACCTGAACGTCGTATTGGCTTTCATTCAAAAACTTAGTACGATGCTGGACTTGTCTTTTGTAGAGATTCGCCACGGGCTGTTCACGTAGTGGTTGATTCAACATTGAGCTTTCTAGAGCTCGGTCGCCACTTTAATACGCCAATCTCCTTCAGTGCTTCATCTCGTTCACCTGTGCTCGTAACTCTGGTTCTGCTAGAGACACTCGGAGTAATGCTTTCTTCCTCTCTCATCTTCCCACACCGAATACATCACGAAGCTTGTCTAATACTAGGAACATCAGAATTTGATTAGGCGAGGCTCAAAAAGTAGTGTCCGGATATTACGAACTTCATCTCTTTTGTTTTATACACACACATAAAACAGCTAAGCTAATTTATGTGAAATGTTCGTTAAGCACGAGTTGACCCACATCACAGAAGTAGCGAGGTATTTCACTCAAGGTTGTACAAACATGTGACGCCGTCAACCGTCAGCGGAATGAAATGCAGAATTCAATTATTCTCCTATTGCATTTTTATACATATTATACATAGTGTTTTTTTTTAAATTGAACAGTATGGGAATTTCTCCACTTAAGAAGGTGGAGTATAACATTAATGAAGAAGGAGGTTTCTCACCTATCCCGGTGTCTTAAATGTCTATTTTTATGTATATGGTGTCTTAAATGTTTATTTTTATGCATATGGTGTCTTAAATATCTATTTTTATGCATTATCAAATGGCGATGCAATATTATTATGACAGAGAGCAAATACAGCCGAAAGATAATTATGTAAACTCTGTACTAAAATAACGCTCTTTCATCAAGTTTGAGCTCGTTTGTTGCGACTTGACAAGGTCAGTGGCAAGTGGTACGTTATTTTGCTATATTTGTACTGACGACTAAAACTGACCATCACCGCAACAACTATCATAGAACTCAAACGGAGACGTGGCCGGAGACGTTGTTCCATCGCCAAAAGAAGAGATATGATAAATTCATTTTGGTACGTGGTTAAAAAAATACGATGAATAGACACAATACTCGATTGGTGGAGTGGGGTGGAGCGTTGTCTCTACCATAATAAAATATTCCGCTACATTTAGGTAATGTGGGGTAACATTTGAATTCATTCGCCTTCTATAATTTTTGCGTTTCCAATTCTGGGCCTCACGAGTTACGTGTTGCGGGGCCTGAATAAGATATTTTGGACTTCATGAATAAATTCCAATATTCTAATCAGGCAGTGAAGACGCTGTGTGGAATATGATTGGTTTTTATATTTATCGTGGAGTATGGAAGTAACCTCTATATTATTAGATGTCGGAAAAATCATGAGAGTCTTCTTCCTCGGTGTATCATATGAAAAGAAAATTGATAAAATGTAACAAATAACCAGAATTATATAAAATAGTACTGTTCGAAAGAGAAAGGTTTGGTCTAAGAATTATATACAGGGCGGAAGGGACTAGTTACGGAACACTTGTGAAGAAGTTTCACTGAATGTCTCTAGCAAGAAGACATGTGGCATTTATTTATTATTGGGCATACGCTTTTCTTTTTTTTTGGGCATGCAATGTTTAAGCAAACAAGCGACGAAGAGGTAGATACGCATCGATACAGAATAGAATCGTAAATAACTAATCATGGTGTTTTACCACATGCTGGTATGCTCGAGTTATCACTTGTCATGTTATCACACAACCGTTCGTACAATAAACACGTGCTATCAAATCTATTCCTTTGTTGAGTTTAACGAACTGCAAATAAATCGTATCGAAATTGCAAAACCATTCGTCTTGAACTGCATCGGCCGAGCGATGAGCACAAACTAATACTAAACTCGGGCAGTGCAGGGGTCAGCGATCGTCTGTATAAGCCGACAATGCGCACGCGGCGGTAGCGGTGAATCGCTCGCCGGCTACGCTGTATTATCACTTCCACGTGTCGGAAAGTACAGCGATGGTAAATCTACTACGAGATGATATACATACGAAAAATTAGTTGCTGTTACATTTACTAGCAGCACAATTAGGGATTAGCTTTATAATAGCTCGGTTAATACTATATTTAGTTGTGGTCATGTCAAAAGGACTTTTCGGAGTTCTGTGCGTTTTTAAGCAATTAAAATATCACTTGCTTCAACGGTGAAGGAAAACATCGTGAAACAAAACCTGCACGCCTCAATAATGTTCTCGAAGGCGTGTGAAGTCTGCCTATCCGCACTACTGGCTGCTGGCCAGAACAGCGTGGTGGACGTCAACCCTTCTCATATTGAGAAGAGACCCGTGCTGTAGTGAGCCGGCAATGGGATGATGATGATGTAAAAAGGAGCATATACAAAATGATACACGATTACACACATAATGATGATGATGATGATGATATTTAAGAATCAAGAAGAAGTGACACTAGAAAAGAAGAAATATAGTGTCAATGAAAAGTTGCGAAATTGAAAGAGTGTGTCGTAATAAAGATACCAGTTACGCTCACGTTAAACTAACGTTTTATTATTCCAGTGCCAGGAACTCATACGGTTCGCTCGTTAATATATCACAACCAGAAAGGAAGATCAGATAGAAATATAGGGAAATGTAGGAGTAATTTAAAAAAAAATTATGTGTTAAACATTTATTTCATTTAGATTCGCCTGTTTCACATGTAAGGAAGTGAGCCGGTTGTCATTGGACCTAATCAAGGCTAACCATCGATAGAAATCGCTTTTATTGGATCATTGACTGATTAACCTAAGTAACCGGTCTGACCTTAATTGCTTACAACTATTATCGTTTTATGATGCTGCAACTTGATTGTAGCAAAACTGCCGGTAACGGTTAGAAGAAAGAAGTGCCTATACTAGGTGATATGAAATCTTGATGCCAGAGCTGTCAAAGAAAAACATTAATGTGAATAAAGACCAATTACTAAGCAAAAAAAAAAACATTTGACTGTCTATTTGAAATCATCTCATTCCTAGAGTTTCTAAAAAATGATTATATTATTAAATTTTTTTTTTTAGTTCGCAAAACTGTCAACAATTGCATAGTCATAGTTCATTAGAATACAGAAATATCTTAATTCTACAACATTGACTTCTCGATGCGAACATAGCATGCACATGGTGGGGTACAAACCGTGAAAAATAATAAAATAAAATTAATATTACCATTTGATAAACAGAAAGAGAATGCCAGGATTCGTAATTAATATGAAGATTAATGTAACTTTCTTCAAGAAACAATTGTGAAGAGTCCTTAGCAGGCTCGCTTATGATTAATGAATAAAACAATTCCTCAGAGGCGATTTTACGAAGACATTTAATATAAAATCGAAATAAAGAATATCTTCAATCTTGACACTCACTGTCCGAATTTCTTAAAGGGGGATATTATTGTATCTTTTCAAAAAAAAACTTAATAGGATTGTGTGGCGCGATTTTCTGATGACAAAATTTTGACGACCTCCGTGGCGCAGCGCGTGCGCTGTTACTTTATAAAGTTAGAGGTCCTGGGTTCGATTCCCGGCTCGAGTCTGGTCTGGTGGGAGGCTGTGGCCGTGGCTAGTTACCACCCTACCGACAATGACGTGTCGCCAAGCGATTTAGCGTTCCGGCACGATGTCGTGTAGAAACCAATTAGGAGTATGTGTTTTCCATACCCCTAACGGGCTAGCCCGCTACCATCTTAGATTGCATCATCACTTACCATCAGGTGAGATTGATTGCCGTCAAGGGCTTACTTGTAGTGGATAAAAAAAAAAAAAATCGTGAAATTTTTTTCAATTGTGTTGATATCAACTTAACACATTATTGCTAATTAACAAAACCATACTAATATTATGAATGTAAGATTATTTGTTTGTTACCTATATTTGATCCTACCATTGCATCGACCTTGTATACTGTAGTTTTTTTCTTTTGCAACTACAAAATAGCCCTTGACGGCAATCTCACCTGGTAGTGATGATGCAGTCTAAGATGGTACTTGGACGGGCTAACTTGTTAAGGGCATGGTAGAACCATATTCCTAATTAGTTTCTAAGCGACATGGTGCCAGAACGCTAAATCGCTTGGCGACACGTCTTTGTCCGACGCCGACACCGAAGCCTGCCATAAATTTTAAGCCGGGGAAAAACGTCTCCCGGTAGAAGTATAAAACCTAAATAAATGTGGGCGAAATCGAGGGCGAAAACTAGTGGATAATATGTACTATGAGTGTGTGCATATTCACGCATCAGCGGTCTTTGAGAGAAAGAAGGACAATGCCTACTTATTCCTACATATTTATGATATTTTAAAAGTCACATTTGTCAGCTTCTGTATTTAGAGAAATATTCATCCGGGTAGAAATATCCATTTTTGGCACACTTATGTTATTCATAGTAGCATTAAACCGGAAGCTTATTGCGTCGGCATTAATATTATCGTCTTTTAACCGGCTACAAAGAGCTAACTTGGCTGCGACATACGCTTATATACAAAAGCCATTATTAGGCCAGTGCCCACCGGGAATGGCAGGGCGGAACATTTTATCTTTACCCAATATTACGTACGTAACAATCTTCTCCGCTATCTTACGTCATCCGGGCTCCATCCGTGGCCTCGGAGACGTACGGACCACTCACCGTCCGACCCCCCCGTTATCCCAAACGTCGCCTAAGCCGAGGTTCGGCCTCTAAGGAGGCACCCTTAGGCAGTCGTTCCCTTAGTTTCGAGCCCTAGAGTTCAAAATTTCTTCTGGCAGAGCTTCTTTCCGAAGCTCGCCAAACAGCCCGGTTACGCTGTGGCAACCAATAGGGTTTGTACAGCTAAACAGCAGACAGTTCGGAAAAAAAAGTACGTAACAAGTTTGTAGCGCCGGCATGCAACGGTATTTAAGAGGCCTATGATGTGTGGTGGCTGGTCGCGAAACCCCTTTGACCTGCCAGCTCTGCAAAAGGACCTCCGTGGCGCAGCGCGTGCGCTGTCGCATTATAAAGTTGGAGGTCATGGGTTCGATTCCCAGCTCGAGTCTAGCCTGGTGGGAGGCTTCGGCCCTGGCTAGTTACCACCCTACCGACAAAGACGTGTCGCCAAGCGATTTAGCATTCCGGCATGATTTCGCGTAGAAACCCATTAGGAGTATAGGCTAGCCATACCCCTAACAGGTTCGCCCGTTACCATCCTAGATTGCATCATCACTTACCATCAGGTGAGATTGCCGTGTCAAGGGCTAACTTGTAGCATATAAAAAAAAACGTTGTTCATGCTGATTAGTCATCCTATTAGGCATGGCCGTCCTTCTAGGATGAGGGGACGCTGCTATCTTCTAAGAAACGCTTGGATAATTATATAGAAATAGAAAGATGTTATGGTTTTAAGGAGGAATTAAAAATCTTCAGATGGATTATTAATTTTTTAATGAAATAACATCCGATATTTATATTCCTTAAAGAAACCCTTTAAAATAATAAGGAGTAAAAGTTTGTACAATATTTTTGTTTTAAAAATTGTACTTGTGAAATGTTATTTGTGTTCGAGAAACCCAAGGACAAGGAGTCGATCTATAAATATTGGAATATCTCTCTCTGTTTGCTCTGGCTCGTTGTGAGCCGAATCTATTACAATGTAAGTACTATATACTATTAGTATTTAATTTAACAGCAAAAATTCTCGTTTTTTTTCCTCCTCTTTATCATTGTGCCCGAGTCGAATCTCGAATCAGCCCGAATCTCCTCTCAAAGTGAGCGTTTTACCCAAAGTCCACGAAGCTGGTCAAGCGCAGACTTCGTACACAACTCACAGACATGCAATGCGGATTTCCTAACGATGATTTCTTTAACCGTTAAAGCGACTTTAATTTGAAATTTATTTAATTAAACTAAAAACGTGGGAATTGCCCGGGGACATATATATATATATATATATATATATATATATAGACCTCAATAAGAAGCGGTGAAAGCCTAGTGGATAGGGCGTCAGCCTCCTAATCAGAGGTCGGCGGTTCGATTCCGGACACGCACCTCTAACTTTTCGGAGTTATGTGCGTTTTAAAAAAAATAAAATTTCACTTGTTTCAACGGTTAAGGAAAACATCGTGAGGAAACCTGCACGCCTGAGAGTTCTCCATAATGTTCTCAAAGGCGTGTGTAGTCTGCCAATCCGCACATGGCCAACGTGGTGGACTATGGCCAAACCCTTCTTATATTGAGAGGAGACCCGTGCTCTGTAGTGAGCCGGTAATGGGTTGATCATGATAGACCTCAATTCCACCAAAAGGAAGGTCGAAGTATTGACCACTAGGTTAGCACGGTTTAAAATCCAAATACTGCCTCAAATTCATGCCTTTTAAAATGCACCTAAAACAATGATTAAAGAGGCGTTCAATATGAGTCAGTTTCCATATCCACTGTAGTGGAACTAGTGCGACAGGTTGAAAAGCGAACCTGCCGATTGATTTTTGAAATAGCGGTAACATCTAGGTTTTGCGGTCGTTCTGTACCTTATTATATTCAGAATAACTAGCGGTTGACCGCGAATTGGGGTACGTTCACAATTTCCATAGAAACGTACATCGCCGGTTCTACACCCTGATGGATTGGTTTAGGTGTTACTTTTACCTTCCAATTGCTTCTCGTAATATTCTACCCGACTGTGATGCCAATGGCTGGTCAGTGTGAATGAGGTGTAACGTATTTTAAAAACTATGTTTGGATTATGCTATCTGTTGAAGCAAAAACTAAACGCTCCAAATAGTGGAAGCTCATTGGTCCGCGTAGCTCGCACCGAGCATAGATTTTGAATTTCAAAACGTCTAAAGTGTAAAAGATATAACGGTCTCTTGCTTGAAACGCGAACGCGCAGCACGAACTCTTCTATGTAACTCTAAACGAAAATATACGATTTAAACAGTACCCAAAGGATTCTTTGATTTCGATCAGCACACATTTAACGCGTAAACACTATCCTTTAAATAGTTATATGAACCGAATCAAATGCAGATATTTCGAAATCTCCGACTTTATCTATTACCTGCTCAAGTTATACGAGGTTGTTGCCGTAAGGTTTACGTGATGAATGTGTGAAACTATAAAATTCAAAACACGGCACTTATTTTTAACACAACTATCATTTGTAGGGCCCTAAATCTACTAATATAAAGTTCACTAAACTAAAAAATTGCATGTAAAAGCTTTTAAGAAACTACCTTGCACCGTCTGTCGGGTACGTTTCAACATGAGCCCCGGTTGAGACGGCCCGAGTCGCTCTGGCGCCCGTGACGTCATCGCCCGCGGCTTTCCCCTATCACGGGGCAAAGGACGACCCCTGCCTCTTGTTTACATCCAGTGCCCTTAAATTTGCGCAGTCACGCTCCCTGAACCACAGTAGAACTCCCTCCCTATGCTTCCGTAATGGTTCCTAAGGTTATTTTTATAGTAATAACATTTAACGGGGAACAAATAGACAAATTTAATGTAGTTAAGTTATAAAATCTATTGTATTTATTCGATTAGAAAGTTTCATTTTACGCGTTGTATATTTTTTTTTCATATTTAACAATATCCGCGTCCGATTATTGTTATGTTATGTTATTTATATTTAAACTAATTAAATATTAAATAATTACAGTTTTGTTTTTGTTTTAGGAGGTTTTCTGTCTCGAACGTGTAAGCAATTTGCAATAAACCAATAGAAATTAGATTAAAAAAAAAGGAACATAATATGGTTGTTTATTCGTTTTCCCTTATTAATCCCATTATTCGCGTGGTCGATGACGTTACAGCGTAGGTGACAGACGTATATAATGTCCAATTTGGGACGGACGATGCTGAGGGAATCTGACATTAAGTCTGTCAGATTTTGCGATGGCTCGCCCACAGTTATACCTATTTATGTCGTATTCGTTTTTATTTATTTATATTGCTTCCATTTCCTTAAGAGTAGCTAGCTTACATCACTATCTTATTAATATTGGTTGTGGTCAATTATATTTTTTTAGAACAATAAATCTGGACGAACGAAAAGTACGTAAAAAGGAAAATTAAGTGTCAATTAATTTTTATCCGTCATTTAAAAAAATGTACCCTCTAAGTTTACATCGATGACAAAACTATGGCGTTTCTTTTATATTTTCACCTAGAGGTAAAGTTTTTTACAAGAACTTATCTGGTCTTTTTTTTTATCACGGAAACCGGAACACATTTTGACAGTATTTTTCCAGTTATTTAGGTACTAAGAAAACTTCTTTATTTCAATCATCTACCCATTCTCTGCTCACTACAGAGCACGGGTCTCCTCTCAATATGAGAAGGGTTTGGCCATAGTCCACCACGCTGACCATGTGCGGATTGGCAGACTTGACACGCCTTTGAGACCGTTATGGAGATATTCACCTCACACATGATATTCACCTATGATATTTTAATTACTTAAAAACGCACATAACCCCGGGATCAAACCCCCGACCTCTGATTAGGAGACGAACGGACGTCACTAGGCTAGTGCTTAGTGGCAATAATATTACTCGATCATAATTAAAAAACCATATGACACAATGATATGACGCTAAACTAAATATAGCCGGTTCCGCGATCAGGGTCGGTTAGCAACCACAAATCTATTACTTAAACTAAATGGATCAAGGACTCGCGATCTTTAGTTGACCATATTAAGCGACCTTGGCTCATTAGCAAACCATGCTGTACACTAGACCAAGCAACGAGTCAAATGTAAATAAACGATCGATAGTGTTATCTAATCACGCGAGACGTGTAAAGGTCCATGACATTCCGTGTTCTGCTTAGTATTCTGATAGCGCCTGCGCTGATAAACGGCGTCTACGAGGGTCTACTAGTGACGCGTTTCAGCGAAAGTTTATTCCGACGGCTGTTAACTTGCTATTCACTTTTTATATGCTGCTCATGGGCTAGTTACGTATGGAACACACTCCATTTCGTTATATGAAGATTTGTTTTCTACCACTTAACTGTATCTATTTTCAAACATCTGTAGGGTAGAAATAATTATGTCTGACCAGTATCTCGTTTTTTAAGGGATTATTTCTTGCCTTTTTGGCCTATATTTTGGCCCTATCGTTATGGAATGTCCTTATAGCTTCTCTCCTACTATAGTACCTATCCAATCAAGAGTCAAGTCACCCTCGACATAAGAGCGATCCATCAAAGGCTTCATTATCTTTCATCATGAACCTCTTTCACATAAACATTTCTGGTCTAGATATATGCCGTTCTAGTAAACGAAGAAATATTTATTTGTTTTTTTGTAATCGACAAATTTTTTGTTATGTCTTCATCATACTGAGAATCAAATGAAACCAATTAGAAATAAGCACCCTTAAGTACTTATTGCAACATGCTGAAGTAGCTATTATGAGATCTCCCCTCAGATATAGATCCCTCTAGTTAAATATACCGTTATAGTAAACGAAGAAATATTTGTTTTTTTTTGTAATTGACAAATTTTTAGTTGTCTTCATCATACTGAGAATCACATAAAACCAATTAGAAATAAGCACCCTTAAGCACTTATTGCAACCTGCTGAAGTATCTATTATGAGATCTCCCCTCAGATATAGATCCCTCTAGTTAGATGTGTATCTAACTGGAGGGATAATCTATAAAGTACGAGTAGGTACTCGTAGTAGCAGTAATACTCCAGCTACATTCGTAGACAAGGTAATCTGCCGGGGATGCGATATTGAGTCACGATAGCCCTTGGTGTTATGAACTTAGATAGGGTAACCAGATCTTTGGAATACGAGATAACATTACATTATCACGAGACTTACGAGCAAGCGGTGATAGCCTAGTGGTTAGGGCGTCAGCCTCCTAATCAGAGGTTGGCGGTTCGAATCTGGGCACGCACCTCTAACTTTTCGGAGTTTTGTGCGTTTAAAAAATATATATATATATCACTTGCTTCAACGGTGAAGGAAAACATCCCAAACAAATCTGCACGCCTGAGAGTTCTCCATAATGTTCTCAAAGGCGTGTGAAGTCTGCTA
Organism: Lasiommata megera; assembly: GCA_928268935.1. NCBI lineage: Eukaryota > Metazoa > Arthropoda > Insecta > Lepidoptera > Nymphalidae > Lasiommata > Lasiommata megera. The sequence goes on along the minus strand of OV743308.1, from coordinate 16,592,502 downwards.
TTCCGCACATGGCCAGCGTGGTGGACTATGGCCAAACCCTTCTCATATTTAGATGAGACCCGTGCTCTGTAGTGAGCCGTTGATGGGTTGTTCATGATGATGTCATGATGAGACTTACGAGATTATCAGCCACAGCGGAAGCCTCCCACCAGACCAGAGAAATGATAAATTTCTAAATCCAGGAAGGATTTAGAAATTTATCATTTCTCTCCTGGCATCACATTACATCTGGGACCTCCCGCTTGTAAGACCCCGCGCACAGCACTTCGCCAGGGAGGTTGTGAATTGTGTAACGGCGCAGTGTCCTAATCCTGCTAATATTTTTTCTTTGTACAAGCACGTATACTTACTCGTACCTTCACGAGGAAGCATTAATTCATAGTCTAACATGATATATGTTAATTAATATGTAATGATAAATATATGAGCCTTTAGAAATAAAATAATTTTAATAAACAAATTCAGGGTCCAACTGAATAGCAGCGAGCGCTGCAGCTTTCTGCGACTGATGCTGAGTTGGTTACCTTTATTTGTTCGGTACTAGATCACGTAAAATTATGTTTTGTATATGTATTGCATCAAAAATAATATTTTTCTATCTTTCTTCTTTCAAATGTGGTACATGGTAACCCTACTATCGAGTCTCACGACAGTGTAATATTCCAAGATTCCGATTATTGGTTTTTACGAGCGTTTTGACGTCTACCTACGAGAATTGTACAAGTTATACCTTTCGCTCCATTGACGTAGTTCAAGCGTGAATATTATCTGCAAACTTTAGTTACGTTCCCCTCTATTATCGTATCCCTACTTTATATATTTGTTTTCTGTGAATAAGAGGAAAACTTTGTTTCAAGAACATTCCTCGAAATGGTGTTAGTTATACGGTGATTACTAGATAAAAAATAAAGGTTTTCACGAAAATCAATGTTCGTAATCTATCGTATCATTAATAATATAATTTATTCGTCATCATTAATAACAGACTAACAGCTAGCATATTGCGAAATTTTATTACAGCGATCTCAAAGCTGTTTGCGGATATACAAATAAGATTTATGACACAACGTTGCCATGGGCTCTTGACGGTTTGTAGGGGTTTGGAGGGGACAAATAAATTCAATTCCGTTGCATTATCCCTCGTAACTTAATCACTTTGAACCTAAATGTAATCTCTTGATAAACGATTATAACTTTACGAGTATTGTGAAGAGATTTTCAAAATTCTGTGATCTTAGCCGTTCATTTGCCCGCACTTTTGCCCACGATAAGTTAGTCGTTACTTCTTTAAAACTTGAGACCGACAGACAGCCACATTTTTCTTTTAAATTATGAGTCATTGTCGAATGTCTTCGGTTTCTTTCGCTTGATTTTTCGATCAAGTTGGATTGTTATGCTGGTATTTATATATTATAATAATAGCGTGCTGGTTATTGGCCCCCATATGTTGACCGCCGTGTTTGAACATTTGTTACACCACCAATGCCACATTTTACGCACCTCTAACTTTTCGGAGAAATGTGCGTTTTTAAAAAACTTAAATATCAATTGCTTCAACGGTGAAGGAAAACATCGTGAGGAAACCTGCACGCCTGAGGGTTATCCATAATGTTCTCAACGGCGTGTGAAGTCTGCCAATCCGCACATGGCCAGCGTGGTGGACTATGGCCAAACCCTTCTCATATTGAGAGGAGACCCGAGCTCTGTAGTGAGCCGGTAATGGGTTGACCATGATGATGATGATGATGATCAGGTGAGGTTGCCGTCAAGGGCTAACTTGTAGTGGATAAAAGAAAAAAGGGATTTGCACTTTTGTCTTTTAAGTCAATCTCGTAGTTTAGCAGGAATACCATAGGTAGCAGCAGATCCTACAACTTGGATAGTCGAGTAATTTGTGCTTGGTAGAATTATTTACCAAGACGTACCTGTTGAAATTGGCTGCGTAAATTATCAGCGGGCAACCTTTAATCATTAGACAGAACATTTAAAAACACATTTGATGATATGAAGCATATTTTTAATATATCACTGGCAATAAATAATGCATGATACATTCCGAACAGCAGCCCTGACGGGGTATTACGGAAAAGCTGCGTTGTCAGCTCGGATGTGGAGCGCTTGATTTATTTTGTACCTACTCTAAGGCTTTTCCGCCATTGTTATCTTTTAGCCGTGTATGTTGCGTATCTGCTTCCGTGGTTCATATTTCACGTGTTCGGGTGGCTTTGTACTTCATCGCCATAACGAATACTGCCTATGGATTATTAACAGTTGCATTGTGCCATACAATGTTAGTATGACGTGCATGTCGCATTATAAAGTTTGAGGTCCTGGGTTCGATTCCCGGCTCGAGTCTGGTCTGGTGGGAGGCTTCGGCCGTGGCTAGTTACCACCCTACCGACAAAGACGTGTCGCCAAGCGATTTAGCTTTCCGGCACGGTGTCGCGAAAAAGTATTAGTATACAAGTGAAAAAGAAACATATAGCAAGTTCGCTGTTGCTCTTGAGTCTAAAAACCTGAGTGACCAACTTAAATTCACGCATCTCTTTTATAGTTTTGGTTCCATATCTACCGGAAGGTACCGTAACTTAATTATTATTCTTGGTTATATTATGAAATGCCCCAAAATAGAAGGTCTGTTATGGTTACAATGTTAAAGCTTTAATATGTTTTTATTAGTATTCAAACCCTAGTATGAATCTACTGACACAAATAGCATAAATTTGAAGACAAAAGCCAGTTGTTTTAAGATTTTTAAATAAAAAGTGCCCTATAAGATATCCATTCTCAAGCTCTGGCGCTTACACAATGGTTTTAGAATTCATATCAATATTAGTTCTTTTCACTGCATCTCCCTCGAGACTGAAATTAGTCTGGACGATTTCTATCTAAAGTTTTATTTCAAATTTTCTTTGGTAGTTTTGTCTGGCTCATAAAATTGCGTAGTTACTTAACTGAGTAACTACAAAATGTAATCATCATAATTAATTGTTTCACACAAACGTCATTATAATATAAATTCACGTCATTATAATTATCTTCTTCATCTTCAGCAGATCTTCCCAAACATGGGACCATGTAGAACACTATATCAAAGCGAAAAAGTTTTAATAAACTTGGATGTAAGTCCTAAGATTGGTTATGAATGTAATCCATAATCTTTATTAAAACAAAATTGTCAGTATATAGTCATCCTTATCGAAAGGAAGGTGTACGAAATGAATGATTTTGGCAGATCGATTATTAATTTCGTAAATTATTTTATGAAAACCTCCATGTCGATCAATTCCACTGCCTTACTCTCGGTTTACCTTTTGGATAACAGTTGAAAAATGATTTGTTGCCTGTTTTTCGCAACGTGTAAATGACATAGCGCCACGCTAATGGTCCTGTAGTAGCGATCAACCCTGATACAACCAACATAATAATATATCCTAATAGTTGTGTAGTTTACGGGGTAAAGCTGCAATTTTCCGCTTTACTGACGCTCGTTATATTCTCATTCACGTCGAAATTGTGCTACGAGTAGTGAAGCATATCTACCTACACTTCACGAAACAAGGAGCTCTAAAGACTACGTATTTCATATTAAAATTCCGCCTCATCTAGAGCTCTTGTGTTTTACGACGTACGCTATAGGTGTTGTAAAGTTTCTTGGATGGCAGATAATATATTTGGTTTCAGTTTCAGTTTCATTCCTTTAGTACCTCCTCGTGTTTTGTGAAAACCTAGGTGTAGTTACTTCACTCTATTAAGCTGTAATGTTGAAGGCGATAGAAATAAATTGAATTCATTGTTAGTTGTAAAATAAACATTCGTAGATTTTTATATTCAATGGACTTATCATAGCTTTCGGACAGTTCGACAAGTGATCCCACCGATCTCATGGTGTTATTCTTAGTACAACAACACAACTAGTAGGATTCACTAAATTTGTCTAAATCTATAGTGGCGTAATCTGTACATTGAATTCACAAGTACTTCATCTCCCTCAATCATCTTATTATTTCCAATAACATTCTCTTCAGTTTGAAAAATAATCTTTAAAAAATTAGACATGGATTTGTATAATGCATTAGAATAGGATTGTTTTATCATGTGAAATTGTTTGCTTCAGCGTTCGATGACCCGACATTGTCATTTATAATATTAAATAAAACATAACCAATCCATTTAAAATTTTACTAGTAACAATTAAAATTTCTCGGAAAGTCAGCCATTAACTTGTTTGTTTTTCGCTCTAGCTTTGCGCTAATGGAAATTTAGTGGCCACGCGCCCCATTTTAACCACTGAATATCGTGTATCCTAATAACGCCGCAGTTTACAGAGTAAAGTAGTCATGAACTTCTACCACTGTTCATCATGTTCTCATTCAGTTTTTGAAATTGTATGAAAAATCTCGCATCCACTGGAAAAGGGGACGTCGAACTTGCTTCATATTAAAATTTCATTTCAGACCGAGCTTTTGTGTCGTACGACTTTCGAAATTGGTAGCGTAAAAGTATCTCGTTACGTTTTGCTTTTTATGACATCATCAAATCTGTGGATTATGCTCTTGTTTTTGGTGTTTTGAACCGAGTCATATAAAAAGATAGATGTTTATAATTTGACTGTATTTATTTTGTTTTTAAAAATATTATTCTATTTTTTTAACTATACAAATTCTTAAAAAAACAGCTTTCTCCTTAACTCAAAACGAAATTAGTCAAAGTGAGTTAAGTTTACATAGTGAACTCAATATTTGTGTCATCATATTCATGAATGTTGTCTGATCAACCACCATCTATGTCATAATGAAAAATCTCTTGATTTATAAAATTACAGCTATATCGGCAACTCTTAGCCATTCGTTTTGTGAATTGTTCTCTCTTGGTCCTTGTAATGTGTTCCCGGTAATATACTTCTGTGTCGTTCTTGCTGAGCGTCCTCGTCGTTAATGGGGAATTACTTGAATTTTACCATGTTCCTTATCTTTACCATCATATAACTTTCACTTCTTAAAAATGAAACTGACTTCCTGAGACCGTGTATGTTGAATTTATCTGGTTTTTTGTCACAGCAACCCAATGCACGCTAGCAGCCATTATATCTAGCCTGCACTTTATGACATACGCGAGCTGTCAGCTTTGCATGATATTATGCAAGGAGGCCACAGAGCATATTATAAGCCGAGTAAGCTTCTACGTTTTGTTATTAATCGTCACCGAAGCCGTGTTATCTATGAATTATATGACTACCCAACAATTTTAATAAACATATTGTCATTTCTTACTAAGAGTCAATCAAATCATTATGTTATGAAATGTTACTGTTTTTGAAGAGACGTTGTCGTCTTAACCTTAACTGTCTCCAAATTAAATTATCACTCGCATGGTCGACATGGTCGCTATCCAAGAGAACACTTAGTCACTCGAAGGGTAATGTTGAGTTATTACCATTTCTACATTATTAGAACTGATGCGATTCTTCAGACCATAGTAATGGATATAGACTTCTTGAAGAATAGGTCGAATACATACTCATATATTAGGTGGTTAGACTAGTGCATTGTTATACGGACGGACATACGGATTCGGCTCTTGAAACATTCAAAAATGTTTGAATGTGTGATGTGAAAGATGACGTTTATCGCAGTGATAACTCCTCATTCGTAATAGAATGTAATTAGATAATCTTTAACTTAAAGTAAGCACTCATTTATCATTTGTTAAAAGTAATGACAATTGTAGTTTGTTGCTCCGAGCAAGTTTGTCTTAAACAACACATAAAGCCAAAGACTGACATTTAATGTCAACCGGCTAAATGCGAATTTGACTAGCAAAAGAAGGGTTCCGTACCGCGGTCCAATATGATACATTGACATGGTTATTCTTCTTCGTCGTTACACTCTTTGCAGAGCGGTCGTGGTCATCGCGAATCAATGTCTTTGAGGCCAGATGTTATGCGCCTCACAAGCATTCGTCACTTCTGCTGGCCGAAAGTCTGGTGTGCTCGTGCAAAGGACCACCCACAGCAGACTTTATCTGATCGGTCCATCGCATGGGTGACCTTCCTCGCCCTCTGGTGCTGGCGTCTGGTGCCATGGTTATAGACGAGCAAAAACAGACCACGTACCTTTAAATAAGTTTTTATTGTCATTTATGTTATTTCCTTTTTATAGCGGCAATATAAATATAAATTAAGCGTGAATTTCAACATTGTTCGAATCAAAAATATTATAATTGCTTTGACGCCGGTTTTCGGATAAGTCCACAGCAACGAGAGAATGACAGTAGTAATTTCACCCGATTCTACTATCGTACACCCTAATGATTTTAAATTAGTAATTTTCTGGATCCTTTATTATTCCATGCGTATTGATTTGTTTACTTTGATTTTGCTAAGTGAGTTTCAGTGAAACAAACATGGTATGAAGAATAGTTAGCATATTTAAAGCTAAAGATGTTTTAATATTGAATTACTAAGTTTTAACCCAAGAGTCTGGCTTTATCTTTAGTTAGATTGTTTGCGTATTGATATCTTATATATATATCTTCTGAACCTTTACAGTAATTCATTAGTCATTTGATTGTATAGACCACTTTAAAAAACACTTTAGAATGAAATTTAATATTCTAATGTCTTTTCAAAAATAACAAAAAATGTATCGATACTTATGCCGTCAAGTTATTTTGAACTTCATTTATAACGTAACTTTCTACATGTAAGTTTTTGTTGAAGTTCACAAAACCTGGTCGGACATAACTTGGAGAATAACGTGACTGATGACCCCCATGAACATCTGCAGCACCAGAGCAATCACTAAAGCGTCCCTGGTTGTATGTTCATCGCAATGTTTGTTGGAAGCGACAGGTTGTTTTAGTTACTGGTAAGAAAGCGACCCAATATGGCCTAGAACAATCAAATCAAATTCCGCCGCAAACGGAACAGATTGGATAAGCCACGTATTCGACGGTATATATCCCATCGCCAGATAAGTAGTTAATCACAGTCATGTCTCCTGTTAGCAAACATTGGAATTGGTATCGTAAAGTTAAATCTTACATGTTTTGTATAAAAATGCTGTCTCAGTGTCATTGCTTTGCGGTTTCTCTTCGGTTTATGAATAACTGTCTTGGCTTTCTGCCAACGAATAGGTACTCCTGCACTGGCGTAATGTTCCGGCGTCCTGTCGGCGCATCAAACTACACGGCTAGGAGCAGGCCTCAGGGTACAAATGCAGAGTTATTTTATAGCTATTAAGCACTGCAACGCCAGAGTGAAATTTAAAGCTTACTCATCTGCATTTCTACATTATGTGTTGGGAAAATAAAAATGTAATACGGAATTTAAAACGAGACAGAAGTAGTATTTCGTTCATTCTACTCGATAAACACTTGCACTTTTGTGAGTGCACACACAATCTAAAGTGAGGGTAAAAAATCTAAATATAAATTGCGTTTATTCAGCCTGTTAAAATACGTCTCATCTAAAAACGTACGTGTCTAGAAATTGGCTGAACAATGCGCTGCTTCAGCTTGATGCTGCGTCAAAATTGACTGCAGCGCTGATTTTCAGGCATAACCCATGCTGATATCACGGAGTGACTGGGAAAGCGCTTCTTTAGTGTGTGAGGGTGTGTGCGCGTTTGCATGTGTACGTGTTTGGTTGTTTCATCATCATCATGATCAACCCATTGCCGGCTCACTACAGAGCACGGGTCTCAATATGAGAAGTGTTTGGCCATAGTCCACCACGCTGGCCATGTGCGGATTGGCAGACTTCACACGCCTTTGAGAACATTACGGAGAACTCTCAGGCGTGCAGGTTCCCTTCACGATGTTTTCCTTCACCGTTGAAGCAAGTGATATTTTAATTGCTTAAAAACGCACATAACTCCGATAAATTAGAGGTGCGTTGCCCGGGTTTGAACCCCCGACCTCTGACTGGGAGGCTGACGTCCACTAGGCTATCACAGTTTTTCGTGATGCGACAATACGCTATGCGTGTAGCCTATGTTTTAAGAGTTTCGATATGTGTAAGTTATATGAACTCATCATTATGACAAATAGAACAACACCTACTGACGGACATTTAAAAGCAAAGTTCGTAAACTATTATTGCTGCTGTGAGTAAAATAATATTATGGTGGTGCCATCGAACAACATATAATATTCCGACCCAGTGGTCCTGCATTTTGATAGTCCTGACCTCAATATCGCCTCTCCCATTAAAGAAAAGGGTCGCAAAGCTTTATGTGTCGCTGCGAAACACTATACGTCCCTCTTCATTTATCGCCATTGTGTGAAGAGTTGGAGAAACGAGCAATCCTTTTTGAAGAGTCATTCAGCTCCTTTCTACGAAGTGGCAAAGCTACGTTGCTACGTAAGTTAGCTTAAAATAAAAATTGTGTTAGAAATTCCAGATATATCTTGAATTTTGTACGCACTTTATTAAGACTTGTGGTGATAACGTCATTCACTAGATCATCATATGTTTAATGGGAGGCTTCGGCCGTGGCTAGAGCGAGATTTATGTGTATCGTTCCGGTACCATATTGTGTAGAAACCAATTAGGAGTGTGGGTTTTCCATAACCCTAACAGGTTAGGTAGCGCGCTACTGACTGCTAGACTGCACCATAACCAGGTGAGATTGCCGTCAAGAGCAAAAAAAAAATATTATATATAAAATTTTCAGATTACTATATACAATACAGATTGTCTGGTTGATGCAGATTATGTTAAACTTACTGGTTGTCAGGACGTTATTTTGCGTTCATTTCTCTGGTCTAAAAATAATCCTATATCTGTTCCTTATGCAAGATATCTATATGCAAAATTTCTTCAACGTCGGTGTTGTCGTTGAGCTGAACATATGTAACAAAGGAAAGAATAAACAGAGTCACACTTTTGGATTTATCATATTAGCATGCATACTAGGTAAAATGTTCATCTTATAAGAATTAATAGTTAAATAACAATGATATAGCCATATGAACATTAGAGAAATTGTTTCTCGATTTACTTACACGAATAACCATTTAGCGTATTAAAAGTACCACTCGGGGGATTAGAACAAAAGGGCGGGTCACGACCTCCCTAAACTACGGGTAAGTAGGTACCCAACGTTTGCCCGGCTAATCTTGCCGACACGGTTTGTATATTTCACTGAAAACCGTTACCATTAATTCACGTAATGGCTTCTTAACGTCTGTTTAAACTAACACCATGTGTAATTGGGACATAGTTAATTAGTTCTGTTTCTATTATAGTTAGAAGGTAGTTTTCATCTTAGTGTACTAGAAAATACTATATAGAAATTTGTCGAAGACTGCAGTATCATACTGTAATTAAAACTAGAACATTTTTTTTTGTCGTGGTGGAAAAGCTTTATAGCTACTTCCGTCCCTTGGGCAGGACGGAGGCTATGTGGGACTCCCACCCATGGGTGGTCTACCCGAACTAAAAACCACCACGGCATGCCCCTCTCGCTGGTTTTACTGGACGCCCGGGGGAGAAAACTAGAACATCCCTGGTCCAGTGTTGAGCGCTGTCTTATGAGTTTGTCGGTCTAGTATGTGGAGAGACAAGCGTGGCTAGTTACCAACTCACCTACAAAGGCGTGCCGTCAAGTGATTCAGGGTTCCAGTGCGATATTGTTATGACATTTATTTGTTTTTCAACATAACGCTCAAGAGTTCATTTTATTAAACCCATACTCTTAAACTTATGGGGTATGGTATGAGTTTAATATCATTGCTTTGACCGTAAAAGGTTAGCCCGCTACTATTTAAGACTGCCATTATAAGTTTCCTCCAGATGGGATTACAGTCAATAGGCTTACTTATAGTTTCGTAAGAATAAAATAAAAGAAATATTGAGTGTGCTATTCCAGCCAAAAGATTATTTTCTTTAATAAGTAGCTCTCGGAAAATGAAAAATAGTTGTGCTTTAGTCTCCATAATCCCTCTGCGGAGAACTTATTCAGCGGTGATTAGCGGTACGCCAGCGGAGAGATTATTTTCTTGTTTATTGGTTGGAAAATATTGCTCTTATAAAAGTAGGTTTTGAAAATTGCCCAAGCTCTTATTTTGCACTATGTTTACATTTCACACTTCTATGCTCTATATCTTGCGTCTTGGTGATTAAAACTTTAACATTCACTAGCTTATGTCTAAGGCGTAAAAAAATATGCTGTGTAAGCAACGTTGACTCGAGTCAATAAATGAATGGGTGAACTTTCGAGGTTTGTAGGATAATTTGGCCTCGTTGTTCACAGTCACCATTATTGATCGTGATGTATTAAATTAAGGTACTAAATAGCTATCTTAGTTAACGTAACGTAACGGAAGTTAACCGTGAAAATTCCTTTTATTTTCATCCAGTGCTAAGTATTCACATCCTCACTACATGGCATATGCTCATATATTAAATATCGTTAAGTCTGAAGTAACGGATTTCCTGCCATCCACTGAGATGTTCTGTACTTTATCTACAATAAGAGCTTATTGTCAGCATAATTTTAAGTGGCACGTGAGATGGTGATAACAAAAAGAAAATTTACGTGGCTAAGTTTGTTGTGGGCTTCTCAGACCGGGGCGCGTTTGGAACCGTCATAGCTTTAGTTTTAAGTTAACAAATGTAGTTCTCACCATCAAATCAATACAATGTAAATTATTGATGCGTCAAAAGTGCCTTTTAAAGGACTAATTTGAATAAAGATTATTTGAATTTGAATTTTATAATAATCACCATCTGAAAAAAAATCTGGGTCAAACTTAACAGAAAACACAACGTTTCTAAAATAAAAAGAATTGCTAGTAGTCGCTTTAGATTTAATAGAGTCGAGGAGTAACATCGAAAAAAAGGGTTAGTTACCTTGTAAAAAGAAACCTTACTTTGCAATTTAATTATTTATGGAATAATAAAACTTAGGCAATTTGTGGCGATCAGTTATAAGTGTGCTAAATTACATTTAAATCGGTTTTATATTTTGCGTGATGCGTGAACGTTCTGTAATCGTCAAGTTACAGTTTTACTCAAACAACGTATGTATAGGCCCAATTTCTAAACACATTCTAATTCACATGTTAAACTTTAATAATAATGGCGGACTATGTTTCGTCGATTCACATCGTTCTCTTTCTATTTTTAAAATATAACAACTAATTATTTGTTTTAAACTTGATTATGTTTGACACATTGTTTAATCTTTTCCCCTTTTTCCGTGAAAACCGGTCCAACTAAAGCTAAACCAAGGTTAAGTTTATTTTGCTCGGGCCCTACGATACAGGTCATCACCTAGTTGGTGTAAGGTCCTCTGGCAATTTTTTTATGATAAGAATAAGTAGGTATTAAATATCTACTTATTCTTATAAAAAAATGTAGTAAAATTGTATTAAATTGTTATTGTACTTTAATTCTAATCGAAAACACAAGTCACTATGGTATTAAAGACAAATCTATTGCACAGTATCCGGAGTTTAAATATTAAAATATATGTATATGTATTTAAAAATATGTAATATGTGTATTGTATTTCTTCTTTAATATGGTGTAGAATCATAATCATGATCAACCCATTCCCTGCTCACTACAGAGCACGGGTCTCTGTTCAGTATGAGAAGGGTTTGGCCATAGTCCACCACGCTGGCCATGTGCGGATTTGCAGACTTCACACGCCTTTGAGAACATTATGCAGAACTCTCAGGCATGCAGGTTTCCTCACAATGTTTTTCTTCACCGTTGAAGCAAGTGAAAATTTTATTACTTAAAAACGCACATAACTCTGAGAAGTTAGAGGTGCGTACCCTGGTTTGAACTCCCGACTTCTGATTAATTTCAAATTCTGGTGTAGAATAAAGTTTTATTATTATTACTCAGTTGATCTGATACTGGAGGTTGGAGTTAGGCAATGGCACTCCGTAATGGCATATGGTTGGATAGGGTCACTCCCGTAATTAACATTTACCTGACTATTAAAATAATTCCGAAAGCTCGCGAAATAGGTATAACCTTCTGAGAATAGTTCACGCGACACGCATCCAAGAATGGCTTAATTAAATTAAGCCAATGGATATGAGCCACGCGTCTTTATCCATCTAATGTACTGTGTCATTCGTAATCCGTCTTGTCACAGCCGACATATTCCAGACCTTTGTGTGTCTCACGCACATCTTGGCCCCAAAACCTTAATTATTAACGCACAGGTTCAGCCAGCTATTTTGCTCGCCTGTAGGTATTATTCGCGGTTAGTCATTTAAAAAAAAATGTTTCTGCGTTTATTATGGACAACAAAGTAATTCTTTGTTTTATTAACTATTTGTGAGTGATATTTACCCAAGTTAAGTTCGAGATCCTCCTGTCAATTATATAAATCCGGAACTACCTTTATTTCCCTTGAGGGATGAATTTTGAATAATCTTTTCTTAGCCGACGCCTGCGTTATGATTACTATTTGTATGCCAAATTTGAGCCCAATTCGTCCACTGATTTGAGATTTGTGTTGATGTCTCATCATCATCATGATCTACCCATTACCGGCTCACTAGAGAGCACAGGTCTCCTCTCAATATGAGAAGGGTTTGGCCATAGTCCACCACGCTGGCCATGTGCGGATTGGTTTTGTTGATATCTATCAATGTCAACATAATTGTCTCATCTGAATAAGTCAGCCAACTTTTCCTATCATACAGACCGAAGAAGATAACCGAATGCACCAGTGATAATATAACAAGAACCTCGTAATCCCTATTCTAAATGCTAATCGCTTCACGAAAAGTCTGAAAATTATGCCAATATCGTAATATATATATATAATCCGCCTTTCTTTTGTTCCAGGAAACAACCAAAGACGTTCGCATTCGACCACTGTTTCTTCTCTTTAGAACCCACGCTGCCCCATTTCGCCTCGCAAAAGACAGTGTTCGAATGTCTCGGACGCGACATCTTAGACAATGCCTTCGAAGGATACAATGCGTGTATCTTCGCCTATGGACAGACAGGTCAGTTGATATATTATGATTGTGCTCTTATAATATACAAACTATAACGTCCAGTACATTACAACGTTCATGGTGGTATGAGTTCTATTAGAAAAAGTTAATGTGTTCACAAATCTTCCTGATCATTAGTTATCTGTAACAGCGGGTTATAACCGACTGAATATTAATAACACTTCTCACTTCAAAAAATATCATTCAATATATATACGCTATCTTAAAAATCACACGAGACTGTTGCTGCTTGAAAGAAGAAAAAATCAACAAGCACTTTCGTATTTATAATATTATTAGAATGATATAAATAATAATTCTTGCGGTATGAGGTAACGCAAGCGTTTTGTGAATTCATTCGTTGAAATTATTACATAATTCAATAATAATAATTAATTATTATAGAATTATGTAATAAATAAATTTATTTATTATTAAACTTATTACTGGTATGAGCATAATTCTGAAGATTTAGCTGCTATTTTTGGTAACAAATATATTTTATTTTCTATCTTGTTTGCAACAATAAGGCCCATTACGTTAGCGTAATGAGCATCTATTATACATTAATTTATGAAGGCCTTACAAATATAAGCCACATACGTCGCAGTAGTTACGCAGCGTTGCTCCTCTCTCTCTCTAGTCGTTCCTTCATTACTGAAGATCGTGGTCCTGGTGTCCTTGCAACCTCGTGCGGATTAATTGTTTCCACCGGCTTCTATTAGAGGCTAGTCTTGCAATTGTGTGAAATTTGCACTTAGAGTCCCTCAGCTGGTCTGCCCATCTGGTTGGTGAGCGACCTCGCGATCTTTTGCCGTCTGTATTGCCTGTCACGATAAGTTTTTCTAGACAATCATCCATTCCCACGTCGCATGATGTGTCCGAAATAGTAATTTAAATAAGCTGAGTTAGGATGGACACGTTTGTGCGCTTGGCTGTCCAAGCAATCCTCAACATGCGTCTCCAAAACCACATCTCGAACGCGTCTATCCTTTCTCTTTCCCTCGCCTTTATTTTCCATGTTTCTACTCCATACATGAATATACGGAATATTAGCGTTGCTCCACTCTATTTAATTTCTTATTTGAAGTCGAAGCTAAAGCCTTAACAGCTTTCAATTTTATAATAGCATTATCAAAACTAGTATAAACACACAACTAGGTAGACAGTCACACGGTTATAAGCGACACGAGAACGTGCAGTGGCAAAATCCCGATATTCAGATGAGGTCGATTGGGATAGTGAGGATAATAATAAATGATATAAAAGCCCGCATAGTCCCTAACGCTACCTCATTGGAAAAAGTTATTATTAATTTATCGCTCTATTTGATACCGGTACCTTTACGCAAACAGTAGACAACAAAAGGTCTTGTATAAAAATATTTATGATAAGATGAAGGGAATTTCACTGTCAGCATTCACGAGAGATACGTGTTTCCCTCGCGGTCCTGAATACACATTCTTGCTGCCGTCACAAACTTGATACATTTCATGTTACCTTCAGGAAAAGAAAAAGCGGCCTGTTTTTTATTCTATATTTCTTTATTGCTTGGGTTCTTTTTGTTTGTGTAAGAAGGAAATTTGATATATATGGTTTGATATTATTAGCAGTGATACGAGAATAAATGAGTTAAACCAGTGATATTTTTAATTTCATTTGTTCACAAATAAGCTACACTGCACTGCCGATTTTCTCATCATTGCTTGCCAATTGCGGTACATAGTAGAAACAAGCGAAGCGCCTTGCTTGTTGCTATTAGATATCAACTGTGATACTTGAAGAATGATATGGAAGGATACCTGGATGCCTGGTCCTCTTCCACCACCCGCTATTCCAGGGCATTTCTGCCACGCACCTGTATATTGTGGAACTAGCTGCCATCTTCTGTGTTCCCTATTGGTTATATGGGGATCTTCAAAGGGCGTATTAACGCATTGGCGGTTCCTCTGGTGCTGCAAATGTTCATGGGCGGCGGTAATCACTTACCACCAGGTGACCCGCCTGCTCGTTTGCTCGCTATGTATATAAAAAAAAAACCCTGATCATATACCTAGTTCTACAGCACACTCTCTTCTTAATTATTTAATATATGCAACCGGCAATAGATATCCAGTTAATTCATTCAATATCATTGTTGTAATATAGATCTAACTTCCGGACATTGTGCCTTCAAGAAAAGACGGGACTTACATAAGCTGGGCGTTCAATTTCCAGACGATTAATCACACTTAGAAAGACAAATCCAGATAAGTTGAAATGTTCCGGGACTATTCCAATAAAATCTAGTGCTTGGTCAGTGACATAGTTAATTTTGCACCCACTTACTTTACCGACAGTCTCACGGGGGCAATAACCCTGTTTGCGGAGATTGCGGTCCCGGATAACTTACGCCAAGGTGGTGTGTTCGACTTGCCAAGTTTCCGATCAAAGAAAATGTATGGTTTGTCCGCGAACAGAATCTTGATAGACAGAATATATAGAAGACAGTGAAATACAAGAAATTGCGCTCTTGGAATGTCGCCCCATGTCGCTCCCAATAATATTTCTTGTACAAATTGAAATAATAAATGTTGTCACTTTAAAGCAATAAAGGAAAGCCTATGTATTTAACAGAGTATGTATTGAAACTACCATAATTGTGAGAGTGCAAATCTTATATTTCACCAAGGCCACTAGTTGTATCTATAATCATTAGTAATCGTATATTCCAAATACTTACTTAATAGTGACTTTTTCAAATAAATTTTGATTGATTACCTATTGTTATAATGATTTTGTATGAAAGAATTCAATAACGCTGGTGCTAGAAACAATAAAGCCAGCCACTAATAATTAGCGTTGATACCAAGATAAGAGCGCCCTCTGTCTCAAATATACTTGAGTCATATTGCACTGCAGAGCTAATGCTAATATTACCAACAACACACACACACACACACACACTACACTATTGATCACCTCATGAACGAATCTTCCAAGTTACACAGACATACACTTGGCTCTGGTGCAAACGCAGTCATGCTCTAATAAAATAATCATATTAAAAATTTTGAGTTTTCTGCTTCGTTTTTAGTTTTCGTATATACTCGTAGTCTGTATTAAAAGTTAACAGTGGCTAAATATGGCTGTTCATTGTCCAAATGATTTATAACCGTTTCTCCGGTGGCCCAGCATCCTGTAATTCTCTCTGATCCCTCTTTTGGTGCGAGGATTTGATAAGGAATAAATGAGCAAGAAACTTTATAACTCTTTGATAATCTCTTATGATTATTTGATTACTATGATCATATGAGGAGATCGTCTTTGGAGCCCCTTTAAAGATTTAAGAATTGAAGGAGTAATTGGTGAAAATATTTTCAGCGATCAAGTCGAACCTAAAACCTCTTAGTTTTTCAATGTGACTGACTCATTAGCGCATATTATTTGCCTTAATCGGCATTTATATTAGGAGCACTGCTCACGCAAATTGAAAAGTCTTAAAAGATAACATTTCAAGAAATAAATTTACTTTGAGTAAATTTATTCGCAAAATAAAGTATCGTTTAAGGTGTCCGGCTTTGTAGGAATAACTTAAACTGAATAGATTAAGTTGTAAAAACAACTTCTCTGAAGCCTCTACTTTAGCGAAGTTTTCACAACTTGGTTTTATAGATTTTTTTTTACTGGTTCCTATAAAAATACCTCAGCATTTCACTGCTGTTGCTTTACTTAAGAGCGTGCATAATAAACTATGTTGAACAATTGCACAAACTACCTCCTTGATAAACTTGCATATATAAAGAATGAATCGGGCCAAAAGTTAAGAGGAATTCATTTTCTCGTTCAAAGAATTTCAGAACTTCTTCGGGTAAAGAGATTAGCACTCTCCGCCCGCCAACTCACATTGGAGCAGGGTGTTTTTCTTTCATATAGAAGTTGAGGCTTAGACTGGCCCTCTGAAATAGCTTTTAGGAACAATGTGATGAGGGAATACAAAAAATTATACTTACCTGGCTAAGTTTGTTGTGGCCTTCTTCTAAGACCAGGGAGTTTTTGGGCGTTTTGGACTCTTGTATCTTTAGCTTTAAGTTTACGAAGGTAGTTATCATCAACGCGCTAAAATGTTACTGAAGAATTAAAAGTGCCTTCCAAAAGATTTTTCTATTATTTGATTTGCCTTTGCCCAGTATTGGGGAAATGAATGGTTTGACATATTTATAATACAAGGTGTCTCAAAAGAAAGTTCACATTTAAATCTTTTTTTAAAAGAAAAGTCTTAGCTTTATTGAAAAAATGTTTATTTTATATTGAAGTACACTGTTTGGGAATTTATTTTTTAAAAATAACATCGTCCAAATGTAAACCGTTGCGCTCTCGGCATTCATTTAGTCGGGCACTAAAATTGCCTATGACAGCTCGGCAGGTAGTCTCCGTGATGGCTGCCATTTCATGACGGATATTTTCTTTTAATTGTGCCAGGGAAGTCGGTTTATTAGCGTAAACTTTTGATTTGACATAACCCCACAGGAAAAAATCCATAGGCGTTAAATCGGGACTCCGTGGAGGCCAATTTATGTCACCTCGCCTGGAGATTAATTTGTTCGGAAAAATTTCTCGAACTCGAGGCAGAGATCTGTTGGACGTGTGTGAAGTTGCTCCATCCTGCTGGAACCATGTTCTTTGGTTGTAACCAGGAAAGTTTTGCAGTTGGGGTACGAAAAACTCGTCTAACATCTCCACATAACGCTCTGAATTCACTGTGAGTGTGCGTCCCCTTCCATCTTCAAAAAAGTAAGGGCCGATAATTCCTCGCGCCGACATCGCTGCCCATACGGTGACTTTGGGTGAATGTAGCGGTTTCTGATGTTTTTGTTTTGGGTTGGTTGCACTCCAGTAACGACAATTTTGCTTGTTTACATGCCCATTCAGATGAAAATGGGCTTCATCGGAAAACAAGATGTTGGTGAACGTTGGAAAGCGCTCAATCATCTGATTTACAAAGGCAAGCCTCTGACCAGCATCTTGAGGCTTCAGTTCTTGCACTAACTGAATTTTGTACGGGTGCAGCTTTAAATCTTTGTGTAAAATGCGGCATAATGATGATCTGTGCACATTTAAAGCAACAGCACGCTTCCGAATCGAGAGGTTTGGATCATCTCGAATAGACTGAGTAACACTGTCCACGTTTTCGGCTGTTCTTGATGTTCTTGGTCGCCCAGATTTTGGTTTCTCCAGAGTTGACCCAGTCTCTTCAAACTTCTCAACCCATTTTGCAATGAGACGAGTGCTAGTCGCATCATTTAAGTGACGAATATGTCGAATACTGCAGAATTTTCTACGCGCTACAGTCGCTGAATTACCGTTTTTGTAAAACTCACGTACGCACAACGCACGGTCCGCACCAGAGAAACGCTCCATAGCGACTAAATTCCCAAGAGCCAGACTACCGACTGACATACCCCCCGCGCCCCTCAGAATAGTTGCTTTCGCGTAATAAGATAAGCAAATGTGAACTTACTTTTGAGACACCTTGTAGAAATGCAGAAACAGTCCCTTAATTATTCTATTGATTAGTAGAAGGTTTTCCATTCATTGATGATGATAAAGAACTAGTTTACATCACCCTACAGGAGCAGCTGTATGTATGCGCTTATATATATTCTGTCACCACACATTTTTATATACTCACATTGTTGTCATATTTTGCACTACTATATGCCTTTGTAAAAAGAGCACAAAGAGTTATCCCATCCCGTCTTTTTGTTTCGCAAATCAATTCCGCACCCTTCAACGCGTTCCCCACTCGTTTTGTCCCGTCACACTTTTCTGTTTACGTGAGGGAATTTTTAATAACGCCCCAACTTACAGGCGTTGACGTTTGAACGAAAAAGTTTTGTTTACTGTTCCGTGCCAAAAACAATGTACACAGTAGGTAGAACATACATGTTAAAACTACAATTGGCTTAAACATATCGAAATTATTCCGCAACCTAATCATATTAAATGTGCAAAACATGTTTTTGTACGGTATTTGTGACTACTGTCGTGTGTAGTTCGCAAGATCGAGTACGGATCTCAAAGTCTAGAGTTCTTCAATCACAAACTCATAATTCAGCTCACGTAGATCACATCGTGAAAGTTATTGGGTGTTAGAAATGCCCAAGAGCTGTAATATTATGGTTAAATTCGAAGACGGCTCCGCCCCACTCAGACCTTATTCACCACCACTTCTAGTGTGTTAAGTGACACCTGGGAATGGACTGGGCTGATGTGTTCATCTAGTTAACTAAAATGGTTTAAAAGTTTACTATTTTTACAGTTTAGATTACTAGCTGTTTAATTGTTCGCGTAGATCAATGACAGTTTATATAAACAAAACTTAGCCGGGTACTATTATCTTTATTATCACTATATCACATGCCGTTTAAAATTATATAAGAGCAATATTTTATCCCCAACTCCCAAGCTTGGTTATCATTTACATATTCCGTTATATTATAAAAAGATTTTTTTACAAGCTTACATTTTATATAAACTTTGAACTTATTGAGACAAGAACAGCCCTCTTCTGCAGCACGAATATAGTGTCAATATCAACAGTATTACCCCATAATAAAATACCATATGACATTTGCTATGAAAATATACTAAAATACACAAACCGTTTCTTTCTTAGTCATATGGCTTATCTTTTTAAACAAAAAGCAGAACTTAGTCTGTTCGATAAATTGTTTACATCAGGACCCCATTGAAGCTATGCATTTAACGTTATTCCAAAAAGAAAACTGTCGTATTTACCAGATCCAATTTTTTGATTCAAAATTATTATTAGTTATTCCTTTCATTCGAGACTCAGTTCAGCCTTAGGTAACAAGTGTTTAAAAGTAGCCCTGCCTCTACAGGTACTGTATTTAATTGGTATTATATGACATTATTTCATCTTATTGTATTGACCATATGATTCGTGTGGTGTTTTATCAATCTGGCCTTTTTTTATCGTGGGTCATCCTCATAGATACCTCTGCGCCTCGGGGAAGCACAGAGGTTATGTCAGACTCCCACTGACTAAAACCCCCCACGTATTCCTAATTTATCTGGCCTATGAAAATCCATCTGCAAAGTGATTTAATTAACTAATTGGCTCTTCTATGAAGCGTTACTAACAACAAAGAAAAACCCCTACTTTCATACTAATATAATAAACCATTCTCCACCTCCCCTCCTACTAATATTGTACTGTTATTTAAATCATATTATACTTCCTTCTTGTATGCAACCAATAAATCTACGTTATTTTTTGCAAATAGATTGCTTTTGGTTAAGACAGTGAAACTGGTGGAAAAATCTCGGTATCTACGGGAGTTATCCAAATGTATAACTTTATTATCTATTCGATGCTGAAATGCTAAGCGGATTTTGATGAAATTTAGTATTAACTAAACCATGATATTTTTTATTCCGAAAATACTACTTGCCAAAGTTTGTTATTTCGTCATCCTATAACGAGGGGTAGGGGGAAAGTTGAGTTAATGAACACGCAATTAGTAGACGTGGGCAAAGGCGCGGACGTAGCTAGTTAAATTATAACTTTGAGTAGATCTCAGCTTAAAGCAGTATTCAATTCAGTTTAACAATTCAGTAGCGCGAAGCTTAATTATTTCCCCTTCCGACTCCATTATATTCTTCACCCCCGCTACGTATTTTAAAGTTAGATAGAATTTACCTTAACGAGCAATCCTAACACCTGAACTAGGAAAGCCCGTATCTTAGCGGCCAGTGCTTTCCCAAATATAGATTGAAACATTAATTTTAACTGCACCTTTCCAATA
Source organism: Lasiommata megera (assembly GCA_928268935.1). Taxonomy (NCBI): domain Eukaryota; kingdom Metazoa; phylum Arthropoda; class Insecta; order Lepidoptera; family Nymphalidae; genus Lasiommata; species Lasiommata megera. Next base: position 16,571,716 of record OV743308.1, on the reverse strand, counting down.
CTAAATAATAAATAAGATATATTCTGAGGGTATTTTGATATAGATACGGGTGCATTTGCGACATACTTGTCACAAAATGCACACGTATTTATAAGAGGCTCAGACAGCGCGCATCTAACTTGGGGATTTGAAGTCATTAACTCATTACAGGTACGCGAATATACCGTTATTTATACTGCCGAATATTGAAAATGTTTTTCATCGTAGCCTGATAAAAATATACCTTAAAAGCCTCTTAGTCGGGGCAAACATCGCTCTTGTTGTAGTCATGGAATCTCGGAAACTTTATGACGCCCAAATTTTCTTTTTTTTGTATAAAAATAAAATCTTTTCACGTCCACACGCTTCTCGCATAAAAAAGTTGAGCTGTTTTTATGTCGAGTTCGGTATTTGCGGTATTACTTCTGTAATGTAACCGTTGTAAAGGTAGGTTGATTATTATCGTGAAATATACGATGCGATGGTTCGTATGCCCCCTCGGGTGTGAACAGATAGATATCTGTTGGAAATTGGGGGCCTCCTTGTTCAACTTAACGTTATAACATGATATACGGCATTATTAAAGTGACCCCTATATCATGCCTGTATAAGGGCGGGTTAAAATTTTACAACTTTTGGCAGATTCGTACCATAACCGCTAATACTTTCTCCGGTAACACTTTGAAACTTTCGCGGCGATATGGCTATAACACTCAGAAACTTCGAGAGTGACCGGACATTATGGTTGGGTGATGGTTTCCAGAAGTATAAGCCTAAGGGATAAGATGCTGGGCACTTGTCAAAGTATTATTAACATCAAATTTATTTTGCTTAATGTGGCTGACTGTGTTTTAAATTAACACCAAGATAGTACTTACGTGTATTAGGTATGCAATTGAAATTGGAAAAACAGTTCAATAGAATTTTATATTCTTTTCCCATGATAGTGTAATGCAGAATTGAAAGTGATTTTTCCAACGGTTCGTCTGCTCCATTCATTCTTCATTCAACACTCACTCACCCAAGCGGAATAACGAGGCCTCAACGCAACAGTTAGTTTTTCCCTTCGTAGGCTTTTAAAACGCTTCACAGTTCACTGCCTGAAGCGTTTATGAATCAAGGTGTATGGTGCTTTGCAGTAAAAAAAAATGATATTTTACCGGTAAACAGCGCAAGGTGGGTAATTGCGTCACGCACTGACGATCAAGGCCGCTATAACATTAAAATATTAACTATCATTGATTTGGACTCGGCCAATGTTCGAAGAGGTGTCAAAAACTTGATATATTAATATGTCACACCGCTTCTGCTGTTCCCGCAAATTGGCGTATCATACGGATTTTTTTAAATTCCACAAGAAGTGTTTCTTATTCATAAACGCATATTTTGACGACCTCCGTGGCGCAGCGCGCACGCTGTCGCATTTTAAAAAGTTGGAGGTCCCGGGTTCGATTCCCGGCTCGAGTCTGGTCTGGTGGAAGGCTACGACCGTGTCTAGTTACCACCCTACCGACAACAACGTGTCGCCAAGCGATTTAGCGTTCCGGCACGACGTCGCGTAGAAACCAATTAGGGGCGTGGCGTTTACCATAGTCCTAACAGGTCAGCCCGCTACCATCCTAGACAGCATCATCACACATCTCACCACCAGGTGAGATAGCAGTCAAGGGCTAACTTGTAGTGTGTAAAAAAAAAAATATGAATTGGGGAACATAATTGTGGAACCAAAGTTATCATTGTATCATAATTAGCCACACAGCAGTTCCTATATTGTTGTTCAAAGTCTGCATGAAAATGCTACAGCTCAGATTAAACTCATTTCTGTAAAATCATCTTGGAACTTAGGGTAAGCAAGGTAAATTGACCCCCAATTTCTAATCAAAGTAGGGAAGATAACAAAAAGCTTCAACTAAAATCAGTAGAAGCAATTTAATTTAAGTTACACTTTAAATCTCCGGTAATATTATTATATTTTAAATTTTAAACGTGATTGTAATTGCAAAGTGCTTTTGCAACGAATCCCAGTTTTCGTCCGAAGTAAGAAAATGGCGTCGAATATGTAAGTTAAAGGTAATATTGGAAATCCCCGGAGGCTTTGCGCGAGAAATTATGGCGGTGAATACTGTCTTAAAGAATAATTTGTGAGGTGCTAAGTGGCCCTGATATTGCACGTGTTTAGGCGTTATTCTTGATTCTTTTTATGTGTATGTAGATTGTGGATATATATGTTATGTACATCGAAGGGTCTGGCAATAAATTTTCCTTTTGTCGATTCTTTCGAGGTAAATTTGTTATTGGCTGCTTAGTAAATACTTACTACCGGAGATTTGTGAGTGAAATAACTAGTAATATATTAAGCACAATTATAATCCGCGTTGAAAGTTTTTTAAAAGAAGGTGATTAGATTACTGTGCCGGATATAGAGACCTCTTGGCGCATTAATGTAAAATAAACATGAAGAATCGGACAGCAATACTTCATAATATTAGTACAAATATCGATTTTATTAAAGAAACTTTTGACAATTAAATTTATAAATAGTAAATTTTTCATTGGAATCGCTGAGACTTGCATAAATTATGCCTAGGACACCCGATACAGTTAAAGTACTAGTACTTATATAACAGAAAGTCAGACCGCACAATTCAGCATGGATGGATAACGTTCGGGACATTTTTTCGTTCATTTCAGACCAAAACCATTGAATGTTGTTTACACGCATTTACGAATTCGTTGATCTTGTTACTAACGGCTCTAAAACGATGCGGATAAATCACTCAGCGGGCCACGGAGAGCGCTATCTATCTACGCTCGGAGTGTTTCTACGTAGTCAAACCAGACATTAGGCACGCATATAAAAGAACCGATTGATATTGGGGACCCAAGGTGCTGTAATGACGATTAGCATTAGAAAACAGTGTCATCATCATCATGATCAACCCATTACCGGCTCACTACAGAACACAGGTCTCCTCTCAATATGAGAAGAGTTTTGGCCATAGTCCACCACGCTGGCCATGTGCGGATTGGCAGACTTCACACGCCTTTGAGAACATATGGAGAACTCTCAGGCGTGCAGGTTTCCTCACGATGTTTTCCTTCACCGTTGAAGCAAGTGATATTTTAATTTTTAAAAACGCACGTAATTCCGAAACGTTAGAGGTGCGTGCCCGGATGCGAACCGCCGACCTCTGATTAGGAGGCTGACGCCCTGACCACTAGGCTATCACCGCTTCGAAAAAAAAAACACGACCCCAACTGGGTAGATACGACACTAAACCAGTCATAAGGAGTCGCTGACGAAGTCAAACAAGCGGCCCAAAACCGTGGACTTGCTACAAAAGACCTCCAACTGTGGATGTCAGTCGGCTGAATTGATCAGTTGGATGTTGATGAAGTGGGGGTCATGTTTCGGCGGTTGATGCAATATTAGCGTTTCCCTTGAATTGCTCAAGAGATGTAAATAACATCCACGCAGTTAAAACCTACTAACTACATTTTATGACTGCGCTAGGCCAAACTTGAAGTAAATTTGTGTTCCTTAGGAATGTAATTAAGGGTGTACTAAAATTTCTTTGCACCATTTTCTCATTTAACTCCTTTTCGGTATACATCCCTCGCTAAATGGTTGGGCTCGAGCGCGCATGCAAAACTCCCTTTCATTTGAAAGTTTAATTACATTAGGAAATTCATGACGACCTTTTCCCCTGGTGTGTAGGCGAGCTCTGGTGGATGTTGTTTTTTTTAGGTTTTGCTCGTACCTACATTTTGCGGCTTTTTATTTCTATTAGGTACATTGATAACACGAACGGTACCATAATAGGTTTCTTTTTCTCAAAAATTCTCAAGTCGGGCCAACACAAAGTTAGGAAGAGTTTTTTCGATTTCCAAATCTCAATACTACGCTTAAAACTTACTGTAATCCTGCGGTCGCAGTGATAATTTAAGTTTGTCACATATGAAAATAATAATCGTATAACCCTGCCAACCATTAATAATAGTATTAAGGGATTTAGATTGATTCATGACGTAAGAGGCAATATGTCGAATGGTAAAAAGGCGTATGTTTCAATTGTAAGCGCATCATTAGGAAACTCCTAGGTTTAAGATGATGACGATGATTGTAGAAAAAAAAAATCGTGTTATAATGAGAACATTTTCTTCTTCATGTTAGTAAAAACACATTAATGCGTAAATAGAAATAAGCAAACTAAATATTTTATCTATGGCAACCAGAGCGATCTGTACCTTAATTTTATTGTCCTTAGATTGAATTAATTTAATTTTGCCGCATATCGCTAACGAATAACAAGCAGCGGGCAGCTATTATTGTTTGTCATCACAATATCATCAAATAAAATCGCATTTTTAAACTTAAAGGGCGAAATAAAGACTGCTTACGTCATGAGCGTTATTAAAATGGCGTCCTGTCACTTTCTATAACGATAAATATATTCTAAAATAAATAATGGATCTCACAAGTGCAAACAAGGCAATTAATTTGCAATTTAGCTCAAGACTAAGCTTTAATTAACGGAACTGCAAAGGAGGGTAATATATTTTCGTTTACGAGCCAAATTTCGCTAACGAGTACCTATGTCGTTACGAGGGTTGCCGTGTAAAGTCATATTTCAATCTACAATCAAAAACCTACACATGCTACTTCATTTACCTTATGAACCTTATTATCTCAACGTGCCGTCAAACTTTATCTTGGTAATCACAAAGGATAATTCACTTTCATATATTGTAAATCCAAGGAAAGTTAACACCAATGATGGTTTGGATCAACCCGAGAGCCGAGGTTCTTCTCCGGACAATAGACTTTCTGTATCGGTGCTAGATTGACTAGAAAAATACAATCAAAGCGTTTCCAAAGAGCCTTTGTAGTAGGCATCTTGAAATAGACCAACGTGAACTGTTTTCAATATTCAACTTTTGAGGAAATTTTATTCTAGTAATTCTTCTTCTACCTTCCCTGATACCATGATATATATGTCTACGTCATCCTTGCTAGGAGAATAACCGCTCATTTTCGCCTTTTATTTGAATAGTGAGTATTTCAAAGTCATCCGCCAGATTTTATTCTTGGCCCTTTCGCAGGAGTTCCTCTTCAGATATAACTTATTGTTATTCTTTTCACACTAGTATAGAACCTTACAGGTAATGAATTAGAAGTAAAAGTTATTAATAAACATTCAAATACTATTTAAACTGCATAAAATTTTTAGGCTTTAATACGTCCTACTTCAGTATAATTTGAGCTCTCATCGTTAATTCATCGTTGTAGGATTCCTTTAGCTCAGATATAATTGATTACTTGAATGTGGAAACCCCGTTAATTCTGATTTTCTTGCAAGCTCTGAGTGAATTACCGTGTTTCCCGTCAACAAAGCTACTAAATCTGTTTAATTTGTCCTTAACTTCTGTCTACACCTATACACATACAAACACACAACAAGCACAGATTTATATCGAACTAGCGACTGCTTGCGACCTCGTGTGTGTGGAACTTCTATTTTTTTTTGTTTTTCGTACGGTAGCCTAAACAGGAAAACGCCAAAGTTTCTCAAGACCTGTTTTTTCTTTAATACACCACTAAACCACAAAGCGGTGATAGCGGTTAGGGCGTCAGCCTCCTATTCAGAGGTCGGCGGTTCGAATCCGGGCACGCACCTCTAACTTTTCGGAGTTATGTGCGTTTTTCAAAAAATTTAAATATCACTTGCTTCAACCGACATCGTGAGGAAACCTGCATGCCTGAGAGTTCTCCATAATGTTCTCAAAGGCGTGTGAAGTCTGCCAATCCGCACATGGCCAGCGTGGTGGACTATGGCCAAACCCTTCTCATATTGGAGGAGACCCGTGCTCTGTAGTGAGCCGGTAATGGGTTGTTCATGATGATGATGATGATGATGAAACCACAAAGAGAAAGACAGTTGCAAAGAAACCCATTTAAAAAACACCAGATTATGAATTATAAGACACTAATAGTTTCCAAAGTTTCGTGATTAGTTTGTCAGTAGCATTTATTTTCTAATATATAGATTTCAGACTATATCCTCATCTTAATCTCCATCACCCTTACCAGCATCATTATTATTGACTGTTACCGGATTACTACAGGGTCTAGTCAGAAAGACTAGCCCCTAGATACTAGATAGGAATCTATCATGACAAGGGTTGCGACCGTAACCTATCATGCTAGACTACGAATTAGTAAATTCTGCCTGAAACGTTTGAGAATGTTTCAGGCATGTTTCTTTCTCAAAGGTGTGTTTCACCGTTAAACCAAGTGCTATTAAGTTTAAAATTGCTTAATTTTAATAAAAAAACGCACAATACTCTGTAAGTCGAGATTTGTGTGCCGAGGATCGAGCTAAATCCCCCTACAATATGACCGCTCTATCAGACAACTACCACATTTTCAATTAATGATATGTCAATTAGTTAAATAATTGTTGCAAGGTCAGTCCTTACATCCAACAGTCGGAAAACAAAAACAAGAAACACTGAAACTTGTAAGATTATTCATACGTATTCGAGTTTCATTCTTATATCCATAGAGCCTCGGGCGGCGAAGCTTTAAGCGTTTCCCACTATGGTGAGAAAGAAAAAACGTGTTTCACACTCATTTCTGGCTAGAATACATAGATAAATTGCTTTATGGAACCCTGACGGTAAAACCTAAATCATTCTAAACTTTCCATTAGTTGCCCTCGAAAATCACAGACTGAAATCCAGCCAGATACCGAATTTAACTTTGCAATGGTAAACTGTCAGCTGCAAACTTTGTTATAACATTGAACCGCATGGCCGCGCTCGCTCTATGCTCGTATAAGCTCGTTAATTGGCGTTTCAGTGTGCTTATAAAACTAAAGTGGTCTCATACACATTTCACTATTCAAATAATTATGAGTCTTAGACAAAAAGTGTCTTAAGTTTTAGGATTTAAAATCTTTCTTAAATTTAGGTACTATTTGTACTTGCTCGTTATCAGTCGATTAGTGGCCCAATGCATGGCATGGGTCTCCTCTGAGCATAAGAATTTTAAGGGTTTTGGCCGTAGTACTACACGCTGGCCGAGTCCATGTTGTCCGACTTCACACGCCTTTGAGAAGAGCGAAGAGTTCTCTTTCTCTTTATAAAGAAATCTCAAGCATGCACGTTTCTTTCACCGTTCAAGCAAGTGATACTCACACTATGAGGTCCGAACCTCACAGGGCCTCTTGAGAGACTTCGACCTCCAATTAGAATAGTGGAAATTTGGCTCACTGGACTGGGATAATTCTTTCGAAATCCCTTGTGAAAACATCCTGGTTGAAAATTCAGCGACAATGTAACGATTTTGGACCAAACTTTCAATTTCATCTTTGCAGTGCGCGTATTTTCAACCCATTTGTTTTCTAGTCCTCTGACAAAAGCTTAAATTAAAACCATTAAAAGAAACATCACTACAAGCAGGTCAATTTGGATCATCATCTCTTTAAAAAGTCTGCTAAACTATACCAAAAGATATCACATGTTTCACCGAACCATGACTATCATTGTTCTGGATAGGTTGACAAGTCATTTGGAAACTCCACCAGTCACATCAAACAATGTCTGTGTCAATTTAATTTTACGTTCGCTTACCCAATATCAAAGCGGACCCTCGCACTCTACCGTAAGAGCTTTATCATGTTCCAATGTTACTCATCTACGGAATACTAATTCATTCAGATTGCTTCCAGCTTTTGTAAACTTGAAATCATTCTCGAGACGACTTTTACGCTATCGTAAACCTTTATCGTTGAAAGGTAACCTTTCTACAAATTTTATTCATCTTCTCATGTAATAGGTTATAAATGAAGTCAGGGTCTATGTCGCAGGCAGTTTATACGAAATTACGCAAATACACTACAACATTAAATAAATTTAGGTGAGTGATTAAATAAATTATTCTCTCTTGGCGTTTTTTTTTTCTATATAATATCGATCATAAAGGCGTTTAATTAAAAAACAAACTAATACAGATCAAATTGCAAATTTCTAATAAATCTCTGTAATCTACCCCCACCCCCGTTGTTCCACCTAGTGCTCTAATGCAAATGTTAAAAAGATTACCCGGGGTGAAAACGGGCAGACAAAAAAGTTTGGATTCAAAAAATCATATGAGCTTATAAAGGAACGGCACTATCGAAATCACTTACTTCAATTTTATTTATTTGTAAACATACCTTCGTATGCGTAAAATTTCCAACCCATTGAAGCGAACATCAATTAATTTTCCGCAATCCAGACGCGGTAATTGGTGTCGTATGCAAATGCCAACAGATACAGCTTTATGTCCTGCATTTATTTGATTTTAGGGAGCGCTCCCTTTCACTCTGCAGTAGGTATCTAGCTAAGTGCATTACCGTGTTCCCACTTCTGATGTTAGCATTTCGCGCAACGTTAGAATTTCTTTTCACTTCTTAAATGGCATAAAATAATTTTACTGGTCTGACTCTTTTTTAATTTACTTAAATGTTGTTTTCTTCTCGTCTGCTGTAGGTATACCTACTAAATTATGGGAACTGAAGATTTCTAGCTTGCTTACGTGCTGATTACCACTTAAAATGGTCAGACTACTATTTAGATTTCAGGAAAGGGGTTTTTCATTATGCATTTTCCTTAGTTTATTTATTATATATCTCTTGTCCACGATTAACGGTATCATTAAACTACCAATGTTCATATCCAGGATGCAAGCTATACGTATTAATTTCATGAAATCTATTTAAAAAAATACAAATGAACACACACTCATTCATATTTTATACGTTCTATTGTGTTTGTATGTTTATTATGAGTTCGCCTTCCTATAAACATACCTCTATTAGATTTTGATGCAAATGATTTTTGGGTTCATATAAGGTATTTTGGGTTCACTATGAAAACACGCTAAGTACTGGAGCGGTAACCATAAACTTCAACGACTTCTGCAGCTAATATAATATTCGTAAATCTCAAGGCTTGTTATTTCAACGTCCTTTTCGCCGGAACGTCCGATATCCGATTCGGTCCGACAATAATTTTTATTATTTTGCGTTAACCCGTTTGTTCGGGATGCTTATATTTGAATGTTAATGTAAATTTACACATTTTAGCCTTTTCTGTTTAAAACAAAAAAAAAACAACCTTCTATCTAATGCTTTTGTATCATTTTCGAGTCTAAAGGTGAAATACTGAGATTTTATAAATTACTATAGAGAACTAAGCGAACCTTGTACACTTTGCGTCAGACATAAAAGAAGGACGATCGTCTCTTGAGACATTTGTAAGATGTTCAAGTTTTATTTAGGTTCCTTGATACTTGTCTATTATACACATTTTTATTGGAAATGGAATCGAAAATAAAATAATGGTACATAAAAGCAATTCTCAGTCGCTGTATATTGGTTAGCCTTTATTTCTTTCCTTGAGATGCCAAAGAACGAGAAAATGTAGGGGCATAATGGCAATGTAAAAAAAAGCCTTTGTCTATATGGCACCAGAAATATAATGGAAAAGATCCATTGTTAAAGAAATAGCCCGACTCAAACCGCCTTATTGCACCTATTTTAAGATATTATGATGTTATTTTTATACAAATGTTTAACTATACGTAGTATTTATTTTTAATTTTGCTACAAGTCAGTCAAGGGGTCTGCAATCACCTAGTGATAATTCATGCTGAAATTACGTTAAACCCCCATACCCTTAATCAGTGTCTATGCATATTAGTACCGGAACGCAAAGTCGCTTCATCATGAACAACCCATTACCGGCTCACTACAGAGCACGGGTCTCCTCTCTAAATGAGAAGGGTTTGGCCATAGTCTACCACGCTGGCCGTGTGTGGATTGGCAGACATAACGCGCCTTTGAGAACATTATGGAGAATTCTCAGGCGTGCAGGTTTCCTCACGATGTTTTCCTTCACCGTTGAAGCAAGTGGTATTTTTTTTTTTTAAACGCACATAACTCCGAAAAGTTAGAGGTGCCCGGATTCGAACCGCCGACCTCTGATTAGGAGGCTGACGCCCTTAACACTAGGCTATCTCCGCTTGCTAGGCTATCACCGCTTGTCGCTTGGCGGTACATATTTATCGGTAGGTTGGCTACTACTCTAAGCAAAAGTCAGTAATGCTTTGGCATAACTGGTTTGCCAGTTCAGAGAAAATTCAGAATTGGCTTATATAAACACAGCGCGCACTAAAGCGCCAGGGAGGTCGACATACCTCCTAGACCTATATTGAGTCAAGGTTTTATATTATGATAACGAACGTGTTAAGCGATATATCACGTGTAACCACAAAACCTAAAACGTCATCTAAATTTTCTACTCGCGCTTTTAAACAATAATAAATGATACCGTTCGATATTGCGAAAAACAACATAATAAAATGCATGGCATCAGTTACATAATATCAGTTAAAATGTTGTACAAATACAAGTTGTACTTCGTTATTAATTATTTTTTACTTTACTTTAACAAAGAAAATATACGTCATTATTCCTATATCCCATTTTTGCACCGGATTGAGATAATGGTATATATATATTCGTTTTTTAATGGTCTCCTGGTCTCATAGTTGTATTAAAAAAATAACAATTAAACATACTCGATTTATTTTGAGATTAAGAAAAAGTATTAAACGTACATGCTCTATACATAGTTCGATTCATCGAAACTAAACCAACTTCAAAATTATTTTTGCCAGTCTTGAAGCGACATTTTAAAAATCGCTACTGTAAGCCACCGCTTCTTTGGCGCTCGAAAAACTTTCTTTTATTTTGGTTTCTTAGGGACGCCTTTGTTCTTTAAGCATAGGCAGAGATTTATAGACCGTACTTGCTCAGCCGAAGTTAGTATTAAAACGAGACAGGGTTATGTCGTACACATACCTTTTTCTCACTTTAACTGTATCTTAAGTCAGAAGTAAGGTCTCTATATAAAACTCGCACTTATGGACGTATGTGCCCGGCCCGACCGACCTTTGGTTTTCACTCCAGAAATGCAGTTGGGAATATTATTTAGGTATACAATTCAGAGTTAACTGACTTACAATTTTCAACTATTAACGTCGAAGTTCTGGATCATATTGATAGATTCAATTTTCGTTGCCAATGGTACTTGGTATAATATATAATGGTCCTTACAAACACATCTTGATGACCTGTTTCACGACACCAATCCACCCGGGCCTGTTTTCGCTCGCTGAGAGATCAAGCGAGGGATCCAAATGCAACTAATGTTCTTCACTCATCTTTATGGTTAAAATTAGCGCTAATGAATAGAAGCAGGCGTTACTTTGCGGAAGTCCATGATAAACAACAAACAGCAAGTATAATTTGCTTTATTGCAAAATATACTTGCGGAATATAGCAAATTATACTTGCTGTTTGTTGTTTAAAATTAGCGCTTTTAAATTCAGTAAATCTACTTATAACTGTTGCTTTCGATGGAGCCGATTCTGCTTGTGCTTTCTGTAATTGTTCTCATCTTAAAACTTGCTTATGACCTAGTAGTACAAATAAAACAATTTGTACAAAGAGTAGTGGACTGCTAACAAATTCAATATTTTCATATTCGCTCGACTCAAGTGTAAACTAGTTCACGATAAACTCCGATTCGTGTTTGCACGTTTAATATTTACTATCGCCAATGGAAAATGTTAACATATTTATTCCAATATTTATCGAAACAGTCCATTTTTAATCACATTCACGTTTTACTCGCAAGTCCAAATGTCGACTACAAGGTAAAGCTTTAATATTAATCCGCCTTTTATATAATTTTTAACTGCTGTGCTACAAAATAAAATACAACTTCGATATTCTTTCACGTTACACAGGTGTGGTAACAAAATATAAAAAACGGAAATTCTTTTCTGCAAACAATTTAAATAACGTACCTAAAAGTATTTCTAGCCCTGAACGAAACGAAACTGGCAACCAGGGTCTTAGTGTTGCAACTGTCAAAGGGGCTAAACCCTTTTGGAAAAAAAGTTCTTGTCGTTGAAATTTCCTCGCCGTGCACAAACTTAATCCAGTGGTGATCTAAACGATTACTTTGCGTTAATTAGATATAATTAGTGTTGTTGGACATACCTAGTTGGGTTAGAGTAAGTAGGAAACAATGGTAGGAACGCTCTTAAATGAGCCCTTAATTAAATGAGATAAACGATAATTAAAAAATCTTAAATTAGAGCTGACATATTTTTAAGGTATTTCTGATAATGTCCGTAAATAATAAACATTTAATCAGTGCCAACATATTCACTTTCTTTTTTTTTTTTCTAAATAAATTAAATTAATATGAATCCGTTTACAGCATTACAGTCGGTATTATTCGCTGAAACCTTTGGTGCAAGGTCGGCCATCGGAACTCGTTAGGTCGCGGAACAAAAGCCTCCATTCACATCGCTAACCCAATAACGTGCCCTTTGTTTTACGCCCCATCGACTTCAGTTCGCTTATGTTTAATGAAAATTCAAGCTTAATTTGTGGACAAAAACTGTTATAATGCATGAATTCGTTTCAGTTTAATTCGGAACAATATTTGCACAAAGACAGCGGCCGATGGGGACGTCCACTATTACCAGTGTCCATGTGCCATATTTATCTTCTGGCGTTTGGCCGCGATTTTAATTTTTCATTACTCACAGAGACGCGCGTGTCGTTTTCAAAATTGTTTGTCTTGTATTCCCTTGTCGGTGGTTTTTGTACGGTTTCATCACAATTTTTTTTATTAAATAAAAATAAATATTTGACTTATTCTTTGACAATCCTCCGGTGCGCAGCGCGTTCGCTGTCGCATTATAAAGTTTTGGTTCGATTCCAAGTTCGAGTTCGGTCTGGTGGGAGGTTTCGGTTGTGGCTAGTTTCCACCCTACTGAGAAACACGTGTCGCCAAGCGTTTTAGTTCCTACACGATGTCTGCATGTGGGTAAACTCATACTCCTAATTGGTTTCTACACACCCCCTAACAAGTTAGCACGCTTCCATTTTAGACTGCATCATCACTTGCCATCAGGCGTAATTGCCGTTAAGGGTTAAGTTGTAGTTGATTAAAAAAAAATCTAGTCTTAGTTTACCAGCGAGACTACAAAATATCGATACATATTTTTTTTACACATTTATATCAGTCTTTTATAATAAATCATATTTTCACTTGTAAAATTGTTATTATATCTAAAAATTGTATTCAATTTGCGAAACTTAATAAAAGCCTAAAAATGTATGCCAGCTGATTATCGCTTATATTTCAAAGGCGTTAAAGTATTTTTTTGTCGAATAAAGGCAACAACTCTCAAAAAACGTCCCCAGGCGGTTTTCACGACCCACCCTTAGAGTGGTCTTGTTCTCAAAAATAGGTGAAGTGGCCATTCATTCGCAGGTTCACAAGGCTAAGACGTTACTAGGTAAAAAATACACATATATGCCAGACAACATAAGACAAGTTACACATAGACAAACTGCTCTTGTACATTTGGAATCTTTTTTGGACTTCTTATACAATCTTCTATACTTTTTTCACCATCTTAGGGTTAAAATATTCAATTAGATAGTTTGAAATAAATTGCTTTACTTTTTACTTTCGAATAATGTAGAATGGGGTCGAACTGTTTTTAGTTGTATATAGCCTAGGTTACGACGTCCACCTCTTAAACAGAGGTCACCTATAACTTTTCGGAGTTATGTGCGTTTTTAAGCATTTAAAATATCACTTGCTATAACGGTGAAGGAAAATATCGTGAGGAAACCTGCATGCCTGAGAGTTCTCCATAATGTGCACAAAGGCGTTTGAAGTCTGCCAATCCGCATATGGCCAGCGTGGTGGACTATGGTCAAACCCTTCTCATATTGAGAGGAGTCCCGTCCCGTGTAGTAAACTCGCAAAGGGTTGATCATGATGAACACGCCTCTAGAAAAATAAAGTTGTTGTCTACTTTAGCCAAATCCAATTCCATATAACTTTACAGATAATATCACTCGTGTCGAACTTCATTGCACGCAAACCAAAAACTTTGTATTCTTACGCAGTTATTAAATGCAACAATGTCAACTTTCATACTCATGGTACATGGAAACCTAATTTGGGCAAGGGAACAGTCTAATGTAGCTTGTTCAGTTATGGATTTCCTTTTGTACACTAATACTCTGTATGTTGAGAGTTAATGGCGTATATACGTCTGCAATAAATTTGAAGATTTTCATCAATCTCCAGTTCTTTTCCAGCCAAGAGCGGCGTCGCTCCAAAAGAGTTGCATCGTAAGGTCAACGCAGACTTCTAATTTTTCAGAAGTTACATTTAGTTGCTTCATCCCAGTCAATCAATGACCTTCTGCTGCTCATAGACATTCATCAGAAGATAGACTTGCAGCTTACTTAGGTACTAGGTAACATTCTTCTAATATTCGTTTGAATAATTCATATGTTTTCATGTTAGCGTAAAACGTAGGGCCGATAACTTAACTGGCTTCGCTTTTTAAGATTGTATTCGTTTTCAATTAATTGTACTTGGTAGTTTATTAATCCGTTAAATATAATATTCTTGTTAACTTATTGACTAAAAGCCCCATTTAGACCTGCTATTTGAACCAAGAAATGTTTGAATTTGATTTAATTTTTTAGGCTACCGTACCTGAATGGTGCCTTAGGCTATATTGCCTATTACTAATTATCTATTGTTCGTCCTTCCATCCGTCTACTTATCATTCAGCAGGCTGTATCTCAAGAAATAAGTACAGAGTTGAAATTCTCACAAGTAATAAAAATAAAATTAAGTAAATTAATAACGTTCAAGCAACGTGAATTTTTGGTAGTTTAATTATCTTTTAATTATGTAGTGTTTTATATCCCCTTCGTGAGTTTCGAATACTATTCGTACTTTAAAGGTTTTTTCGTTAATTTTGACAGTGCATCAATAATTGTCTTTTGTAATAAAGACGGTCAAAAGTCTGAGGTTCACAGGGGTCTTTATGTGTATATACCCGCACGGCTGGAATGTTGCCATGCATAATGTGGCAAATCGCTGTTATTGCTTCCGGGGGCCTCGCCCTCGCCAGTCGCCAGCCCCCTCGGATACTCGGCTGGATTGCTCGGCGAGCTTGTTGGCCGCGCTCCAACCACGTGCTAACCATCTTATTAAACCAAGATGGATTTGGTCTTGGTGTGATGTCTCACTTCGATTTACTATCGCGAGATTTGGAAAATTGTAGCTTCTCGCAAGGCTGGCGCCTTAGCAACAACTATCCGTTATAACTGTCCGCGGCTTAGCTTAGATACCCTTATCTTTAGAAAGCTTTAACTTGACATGGGTAAACATGTGTATTAATCACGTCGTCAACGTGGGGACGAATTTGATTCTCGTCTATCTCACATCGTGGGGTGTCATTCTCTAGGTGTTTCAAGAAGAAATTCAAGAATATTGCGGATGTGAGAAAACCGGTATTGGGATGTTTAGATATAGTTTTTTAAACTTTAAATTATATTTGACTAGCGACTTTATCCGCGTAAAGAAAGCTAGGTTTTTAATAAGCAACATTTGTAATGACAGGCCATGTATCATTCATGTTCTTATGCCATCATACCCAATCATCATCATCATCATCATGATCAACCCTTTACCGGCTCACTACAGAGCACGGGTCTCCTCTCAATATGAGAAGGATTTGGCGATAGACCACCACGTGCGGATTGGCAGACTTCACACGTCTTTGAGAACATTATGGAGAACTCGCAGGCATGCAGGTTTCCTTACGATGTTTTCCTTCACCGTTGAAGCATGTGATATTTTATTTGCTTAAAAACGCACATAACTCCGAAAATTTAGAGGGGCGTGTCCGGGTTCGAACTCCCGACCTCTAATTAGGAGGCAGACGCCCTAACTACTAGGCTATCACAGCCTCCTATCCCAATATATATATATATATATATTGGGATAGGAGGCTGTGATAGCCTAGTATATACCTAATTGCGAATAAGATTGCCATAGCAAACTGTAGCTGTAGTTGTATCATTCAGGTGAAATTCAGTATTTCACAAATCCCTCTGGGCACATTCATAAATGTTGCCTCTGTATTAATGCAGGGTAAAATCTATCTACATTCAAACGTTCAGCTATGGTTCAGTTGTTCTGGCGTGAAGAACTAACAAACATACACATATATAGACTTACATTTACCTTTGCATTTATAATATTAGTGCGATTGTTGTTTTGCCGGATGATGCTTTAGAAATCCTATTATGTAAATCAATCAATTGTAAACTTTATTCTAATAATCCTTTAAAAGGAATGACACTTTTGTTGCGTCAATAACTTACATACTTAGTGAATTGATGGTGTTGACTACATTCGTATACTTACAACTAAAGCCGTGAGGGTGTCAAACGCACCATTTTTGTTCCTTTCTTGTTTTAATTACCATTACATATAGCAATTAAAATTATTTAAGAGCTATGTTATTCTATATATTTCCATTATATTTCTTTTTGTACCTTACCGTCTACCTATTATTTTAAAGGCATGCATTTATTTGAGTGCATACTAAAATCTGCCTAATTTTGACGTAAAGAGACGACGTTGTTCTAAAACGGAATTTCAGAGGGAACAACCAACATTCTGGTACGGTTATCGTTCCACGGGGACGAATCTTATTCCTACTATACGGATAAAGGACGCTGCGCTTAAAGCTATTTCGCACAATCAGGTTTAGAACACCTAGATAAATTGCCGTGTTATATCAACCGTCCACCCAGGAGTAGGCTATTAAGTAAAATAGATCGCTAGACTGCCTCGGAATAAATGAAAGATATCGTTTAAAGCCATTCAATTTGTTCCGCAAATAACTAATGACTGTGGGATTTACCGTGGAAATGAGGTATTTTTACGGGTCATAAAGTTGTAGCATGATCGTCGATGGAAAGCTGGGTTCGGCAGGCTGTTTCTCCTCTCTTGATCCAGGCGCCTTTGCAGGATTTATGGGCGATGGAAGCGGGGTAGTCCCTCACTCATAGAACGGTCTTCTAGATGTCTTGTGTGCTTTTGTTCCGGCAAGCCTTTAATTGGGGAAACTAGGTACGTTGTGAACGAGGTGGGTCTGTTTTGGCGGACATCTGACTTAGTCGTTGTGGTATGTGAGAGCGTGTGGCTCCTCCCTGCAGCGTTGAATAAGAACACCGTAGGAATTTAATCAGTAAGAGTAAGGGGTATACTGAGTATTTCCACATTATAAAAAAGGGTACTATGTACGAGTGCCACTGGGATGTAATTAAAAGTTAAAACTTTACTTTATTCTACGATAGATCTTAAAAACAAAATGTTAACCTGCTGACTTGAGTTTGCATTGTTCTCGAAATGCGGCGCGCTGTAACTGTAAGTGGAAAAGTTAAGGTGCTCTTTCGGGTGTGCCCTAACTTAACTTTGCAGTAAATATGTTGGTTGAATTCATTGTTCTTTGAGAGACAACGCTGGCTTTTTTAAATTTTAAAATATTTCTGTGAGCTATCAACATCTGTCTACTAATACCCGCCGTTGAACACAGCCCTCCTGTCTAATTGTGGTGATGGTTTTAGAATTTACCGTAACTGTAATTATCCAACCATCGCATTTTCGATACACCATCGTTAAGATTATAATAATCGCATTTTTTATTCCTACGGGCATACATTAAATTTGCAAATATGTTTTCTGAGAAGTATGTAACTAAATAGGAATACTTTAAAAGCTTATTTTATATTCTATCCCAACTTATATTAATACATGATTTAATTAACTTAAATTATACTTGGTGCGTTGATTCTACATCTACATGTTCAAAATCTAAACCTCAACTAAAGTTTGACATGACAGAGTTATATGCATAAGTTTGGGTGAATAAGATTTGAAAACTTTGTATTAGTATGTTCCAAAACTTATGTATGCTGGAAACGAATGTAAGCTCGTAAGTTTATAAGTTACTCGAGTGTCGTTCATGGAAATGTAAATCGACTGAACCAAAGTACAACGAAGTTCACGTATGTATGTACCTTATTTATATAATGTAAAAGGACAATTTAAAAAGCAGAATATGTTAAAAAAAATCGTTGTAAGTTTTACCCGCGTCGTATGTTTTAATATATTTAACTGAGAATCACGGGGTTTGATTGCCGGAATTGATGATTTTTTTTTTATTGTATTGTGAGTAAACACAAATCTATTTAATTATATCTATAGGTGGCCAGTTAGGAAGTTGTTTAAATTAGATTATTTTATTTAGTTACACGTAATTCGGTAGTTTTTGTATTAGTAACCGACTTCATAAGGTAAAATAGTATATAATTATCTTGTTAAGTTTCAAAATAGTTTCTTGTATCGTGTTTATTTCTGGCAATCTCACCTGGTGTTAGTGATTGGTGATACTACACTTAATTGATTTCTACGCGACATCGTGCCGGAACGTTAAATCAGGTCTGTCAGAACTCTGACTTGTCAGATATCCATTTAAAGATTAACGAAATTTATGTCTAAAATGTTCTATCATACTATGCACTATGCAAAAGTATGTTATTTATTACAAAAGTTGCGCCCAGCGCGCTTGTACAGAGATGACACTGGAAATAAATGGCTACTGTAAAATAGCTTCATGTTTACGTACAAACCGTACCTATACCTATGCGTCGCATGGGTTGAAGTGAAAAAGTTGGCCTGTTTTCTGTGGCCCTAGTGTACTTTTTCATGTGAAATAACGCCCCATGATATTCGTTTGCTCAGGTAGTTTTCAGTACAGTGACCTACAGGCTTTTTAGGAAACTATGTGTAAATAAATAGAAACAACAACAATAATAATTTAGAATCTAATTTATTTCAATAATGTTACATTAACTAACAATTGAAGCGGTGATAGCCTAGTGGTTAGGGCGTCAGCCTCCTAATCCGAGGTTGGCGGTTCGAATCCGGGCACGTACATCGAACTTTTCGGAGTTTTGTGCGTTTTTAAAAATTAAAATATCACTTGCTTCAACGGTGAAGGAAAACATCGTGAGGAAACCTGCACACCTGAGAATTCTCCATAATGTTCTCAAAGGCGTGTGAAGTCTGCCAATCCGCACATGGCCTGCGTGGTGGACTATGGCCAACCCCTTCTCATATTGAGAGGAGACCCGTGCTCTGTAGTGAGCCGAGAATGGATTGATCATGATGATGTGTATATAAAAAGAAACGACAAAATTTAATCATTTATAATCTAATTTACTTCAATAATGTTACATTACCTATAACAATGAACTGATGAAAGTTTGAAAATTGTATTTATTCGTCATTCAAATCATCGGAAACACTTTGTTTAGTAAAGAAGAATGGCTGTCGAACCAATATACACGGCATGTGTAAAGTCCGCACCAAGTATTTGAATGAGCCGAGGCAGCCTTTCGGCTTTCGTCGGCTGCCGCTTTGTCGGCTCATCAAAGCGTGCAAACAAATTCAGCTAACGAACGATAGAGCTCTGTATAATAGCAATAGATGCTAATATATAATGTAATAAATAGCGATTCTGCGCGATTTCGTGCATATACCGTGATCTCTAGTAAATACCATGACTTACCGCGTCGCGCTTTCTGATTTGCGATTTATTACAAGAACGATTACAAGAACGATTCTTTAAAACCGCATTGTCGCTCCAGAGAGATCATATATAGTTTAGACTTGTGGCTAATGGGCTAGTCGGTTAGCGTATTAGTTGAGTGAAGTTACAGATGTGGTGTTTTCTGCCTAGCAAATTTCAGAAGCAACCCGTAGTTAGGAAATTGTCGTGATCCATTCGCGGATCTCGGAGACCACGCAAAAGTCATGGGCATGTATGCTTACATTAATTTTGCAAAAAATCTGCATTGAAAAATAAATATCAAATCAAATCAAAATAGCTTTATTCATGTAAACCTTTTACAGACATCTATGAAGCGTTCATATATGACATATTTTCCATTATTTTTATTCGTGAAGAGATTATGCTAAACTACAACTCGCCAACTCGATACTAAAGCTAAGAGGGTTCCAATCGCGCCCAGGTCTAAGAAGAAGCAGAATGAACAATGAAAAACAAAACACGAAATGTTTTACGTTTTCAAGCGTAACTTAGTAATTAAACGATAAAACTTAAAAAGGCACGTAATCGAAAACAACCTGCAATAAAATTATACTTACATTTCGTGTACAAACACGTTACACCTTAAGTGCACTTTACTAGCAATTCTTACGGGTCATTGTAGTTTCGTAGGCGACGTAGAAAGGTGCTACGGCACCCACGCCCCGCCTCTCAGATAAAATAAAGCTCTTAATGGGCATACGTATGAAGAACGAAAAGTTTAGGAATATACGCTCACAATTTTTGGATTAGAGCATATGCTAGCCAATGTTTTACAATTAACATTAAGTTGCTTGCTTTAATCTTCGAGTCAAATCACATAAACCACATTAATCCGTGCGTGGTAATTTATACATTGTTTTCTAAGAAAATATCCCCTAATATTCTGTACGCGCGTTTCGCTCCCATAATGGAGCATCTTCAGATGTTGACTATACAAGGCACGCTTCGAAAGTGACTTTAAACTGTATTAATTTTTAATCTTAAGATGGCAATACAAACTTGTATCGTTTAAATAATAGAAATTTAGTGCGAATTGTTTTTGTTAAGTTTGTTTGGTTCGCATTCCCGCCTAAAACAACTAAAACGATTTTAAAAATTCTTTTACCAATGGAAACCTACATTATCAGCGAGTAACAACGGCTACTCAGCGGAAGGGGTGAGATCGCGGCATGCAGCTATTTTTTTTTTTAATTATACACTACAAGTTAGCCCTTGACGGCTATCTCACGTGGTGGTAAGTGATGATGCAGTCTAGGATGGTAGCGGGCTAACCTGTTAGGGGTATGGTAAAACCACACTCCTAATTGGTTTCTACGCGAAATCGTGCCGGAACGCTAAATCGCTTGGTGACACGTCTTTGTCGGTACGTCGGTCGGTGTTATAGCACAATTGTCAATATATTAATTTGTTTCTGACATCGACAAGTCTTTTTATACCAGTTTTAATTTCAAGTTGATGAGACACTGCAATAAGTTTTGTGGCATACCTAATAGGTATAATTACTATTCTTTTCTATTAAAGTTTTAACGTTTCGTTCCAATAATTATAAATTCATTCATTTGCTTTAAATATGAAGCAATCTGACTACCATGGTGCTTAATAATTATTATACTATTATTTCTTATTTTTTTGTGTGTATGTGTGAAATCTCCCTTTTTTTTTTTAATTTTTTAGCTAAATCTATAGATTAGTTTACGCTTGAAATGTTACAGACAAACGAGAAATTACTTTGGATTTTATGATATTTATGTATGAAAATATAACTGTTTAATGATTTTTTAGATTAACTCGTATTGATGACTGAATGTTATTCGAATTTGCTTATATAAATGATAAGCATTTAATACTTAATTAATGCGACTTCTTTCTTCATGATTTCTAAAAAAGAAATGTATTTATATTTTATAAACGTAAGTACATACGTAAGAGCCTTAAGAGAGCACTGTGAAAAAAAATAATTTTATACAAATGATGAAAACAAAGGCCATTTCTTTAGAAAAGCTTTTAGAAGCTCTCAGAAGCAATACTTATAATGAATAAAAATATTTTAATCTTCTTAATGTTGTTTGTATTAAAGTATTTTCTGTATAAAAGAGCAAGAGACTAACGTTTATAAACAGTAAGCAGTCTAAAAAGTTATAAATAGTATTATTTTTTTTTTATTTTATTAAATGGGTACCTACCAACATGTTCCTTCACTAATTCATTCCACGATGGATAGAAATTAATTGAAGTCGCTAGCTGTTTTTGACGACCTCCGTGGCGCAACGCGTGCGCTGTCACATTTTAGAATGGAGGTCCTGGGTTCGATTCCCGGCTCGGGTCTGGTCTGGTGGGACGCTTCAGCCGTGGCTAGTTACCACCCTACCGACAAAGACGTGTCGCAAAATGGCTTAGCGTTTCGGCACGATGTCGCGTAGAGATTCTTTAGGTGTATGGGCTTACCATACTATTGTAAATTATTGACGCGTCAAAAGTGCCTTTTTAAGGACTGAATAAAGATTATTTTGAATTTGAATTTACGTTTCAGCAAGGCAAGGCAATTAATTAGCGGCAATGAAAGAGGGCTCTAACGGCATCGTCAAAGTGCCTTGGAAATGGCAAGAACGTGTAAAAAGTTCAAACAAATATCATGAATATCAATGAATATTTTTATTTTACGACCATCGTCGCAGCGCGTGCGCTTTTGCATTATGAAGTTGGAGTGACTGTTTAGTTTAATTCTTGGCTCGAGTCTGGTCTGTTGGGAAGCTTTGACCGTGAAAGACGTGTCGCCAAGCAATTTAGCGTTCCGGCACAACTTCACGTAAAAATCAATTAGGTGTACATTTGGGTTTTCCATATACCTAACAGGGGCCGTTAACGGCTGACATGTAGTGGATTAAATATAAAATTCAAATATTTTTTATTCAAATAGTCCTTAAAAAGGCACTTTTGACGCGTGAAAAATTTACATACTAGTGATTTGATGGTGATAACTACATTCGTAAACTTAAAACTATGAGGGTTCCACGCGCCCTGTTCTAAGAAGAAGTCCACCACAAACTTAGCCAGGTAAATTTATATATGCACTTAAAGATAAAATTAAAAAAAAATGACATAGTTATTCTTAGATACGCCTGAATATAAGTAAAGCAACTGCAGCGATGGAACGCAAACAAAAAAGTAAGAGATGAGGCAGGTGCTTCGGCCGAGTGACCTAAAATAAAGGTGCAGACTTGTGTCACCCGCTAAGTACTTGGAGGCCATGACACAAGCGGAAACGGGATTACTTTCTTAATATTAAAACTATATTTAGATATTGTACTATTTTTACTGTCTCAATATAGTTTAGGATTTTGCTTATATACCTTGCTAAAAGTAATATTAGTTTATTTGATATATTGCCAATCAAAATAAAACCTACATCCTTATTATATTTCGCAATTATATATGTCGAGTCAAGGGCGTCCGAGTTGTTTTTTAGTAAGAGTGGCGTCAGCAATGCTGACGTAACGCTTTTGTAACTTTCTCGCATAGTAATTAAAACCACAACTTGCGGGATTACACTTTTATTGCGACCATAATTAAGAGGTCCGAACGGTCCGACGTCTCTAGCGAGAATGCCACGAAAGGCATCGACCCCCCTATTTATAGCAAAGCAATGCTTGTACAAAATTGATTGCTACCGTCTAAATTGTGTTAGCAAAAACATCAAGAGTTCAAATGTGGATAATTATTGAATCCTTGTTGTTTTTGGCGCCGCTGAATGAAGTTAATAACTCCTTCGCGCCGACATATAGAATGGAATAGAAAAGAGAATATTGTTTACAACACACAAAGACGTACATACAAAATAACTTATTAATAAGTCATGATAAAATGGTTCTGACTCAGCTAATTGCAGCTGAAAGCAGCTCATGTATATTAATAACCTAATGTAATGCTGGTATTCCGTCAGTACAATTCTGAGGGAAGTCCTACACTAAAACCAAATTTAGGCTCATTTTAGTCTCCTACTAAAAAACAAACTGAAAATCACATACTACGAGTACTTTGATCTGCCTAATTTTAGATTTGCACATTATTTTAGCGAATCTTCTGTTAACTTCTAACGAAATCACAATCAGTTCTATTCGTCGATTGATAATTGCCATCTTGCTCAGATAAATATCCCTGGCTTATCTTAATATTTATAATATTACTGTTTGATAAGTAATTATCTTCGTGCAATTTAAATAAGCACATTGGGTTTTATCAAGAAATTCTCGGTCGCATACCGTATCTCGCAGGACATGAAACAATAGTTTAAGTTGAGTAAAATTTTTAAATGTATTATATAAAAATAATATAAATTCACAAAGTTTAGACGCTGTAATTTAAGAAACCCTAAGTTTTTGAAGATAGGTTTTTTTTACAATTTTTACGTAAGTAATCGCTTTCGCCTTAAATTTGGTCCAAGGTAGTAGCTAAATTGAGTTTCAACTACTCTACAGTTTGTTTTCGTTAATTGTTCGAGGGCAAGCGAGGCAGGTGAGGCTTTCTTCAAAATATATTTTACCGGGAATTTCAACAGAACGAGTAAAATAGTAATTTAGAAAAGTAAAACTAAACCGACTTCCGCGTGTATATATTGACGACTTGATTTTCTCGTCAGAGCGGAACGTTATGCTTGGTAATTTTCACATCTTTACTCCTCTATCAGTAAGCCCAGGACCGTGATTCCACCTAATAGTTAGTGATGATGGCAACGAGCTAACCTGTTGTATGGCAGTTTTACTAAACTCTTACTTCATTGGTTTCTACAAGACTACCGACTTTAAGCAAATCATTTAGATTTGTCAGCAAACCAAATCAAATCTTAACGAGTCTGGTTTTCTAGTAGTAGTTTGGGTTTCAAGTAGCCCTTTATATGATTTACTGATTTTAGTCTAAAGTTTTAATAATTAAAAAGTCTTTTAATGACACTTGTGATTGGACAGCGAGACAGGCAGCCTAAAAGCAGGGCTGTCCTGCCCAAAGCATTATACATAGCCACTTTAGTAATGAACATGTAATAGATGAATATAGTAGTAGGTATATCAAATTCATACAAATACAATTAAATTATTGAAATGATTTGCTATTAACCAAAATAAAGAATTCTGGAGCTTATTTATAATGGGCCTCGTCAGGTCTTATAAACATTAAAATTTCTTGCGAAATTTATATTAACTATTTAATCTAATAACCGTTTAGTAATAAACGGTATTTAGATTAAATAGTTTCTCGGACGAGCAAAATTACTCTAGCAAATTTATTTACTCCAGCAAAAATAGTGCTTTAATGTTTTATATTTAGCAGACGGATCTCTTCATCCAAACTAAATTTGTCATATAGAGGAGATAAGTGAACAAGATGTTGTTGTTTTATGATTTTATTCTACCATTTTGCTGTTGTTAGATAATAATATGTATTCCCATGCCGAATTAAAACTTTTGAAGATCAGTAAGAGCATCAGATATAAGCCGCCGACTTTGTAGGCGGCGGCTTTGTTTATTGCATATCTTGAACCTGGCTTTGTCCACTGATGTGTCTTGTTGAGCAAGATATATCGTCAGCTTTTGCTATAATCATCCCTATAATCTTTCTGGATTAGTGCGGCGTGGTGGCGCAGCGCGCGCGCTGTCAGATTATAAAAAAGTTGGAGGTCCTGGGTTCGATTCCAGGCTCGATTCTGGTCTGGTGGGAGGCTTCGGCCGTGGCTAGTTACCACTCTACCGACAAAGACGTGTCGCCAAGCGATTTAGCGTTCCGGCACGATGTCGCGTAGAAACCGAAAGGAGTATGGGTTTACCATACCCCTAACAGTTTAGCCCGCTACCATCTTAGACTGTATCATCACTTACCATCAGGTGAGATTGCTGTCAAGGGCTAAGTTGTAGTGGATAAAAAGAAAAAAAAAGAAAAAAGACTTCACACGCCTTTGATAACATTATGGAATTGACTCGCTACTATGCAAAAGAGCAGTGCACAGCAGTGATATATTTAGGCTTAGTATTCATTCAATGACGATGCAATCGATCCTGACCGCTGTTTTGTCATATTTTAGAGTGTATTAATGAGAAATAATGCAATATGCCACTTCCGCGTGAGTTACTTTATGCAAATGACAGGCTGTGTTATTGGGTTATTATGTGCTCAACTGGTCATGACGTTCCGCTTCAGGTATTTCGTATATTGGCCATTGTCTGCAATCAGCGTGTACATGTCGCCAATTTAAAATAGGCGTCAGTCAAAGTTTTATAATAATTTGTTCAGTCTTTTCGAAGTTGTGTGTTTACTTGTAGTTTTTACACAGTTTTGAATACTTGTTATGAGTGACGTAATAATAGATGCCATGCCGTTAGTTAAGCACAAGGTGGAGAAGTAGATAATACCCTAATCTCCTGTAATATATTAGACATTAGACCCCGGGAGCAGCTATCTTCTCCTCGATTCAGCCTCTCACAAGACCGAAGTGTATAACCTGATATTAAATGGTAACTTACCTGATGTTAAATGGTCACCACTGCCCATGAAAAACCTTAATTCATTGTTTCAGAGATGATCGTGTATTTGTTTCTCCACAATATTAAAGTGCGCTGCAGAAATATTCTGGCATAATACGCATAGTAGAAGAATATATATATCTTTGAGTCTGTATCTATATCGTCTCTTACCGTCAATATAGACAGATTAACAAAAATAAAAACAAATCCAAAATTCAAATTCCAAATAGCTTTATTCATGTAAACATATTACAAATTTTAATTCGTGAGATGATTCTTGTATGTAAACATATTGTTGCGAAATTGTAGACATTTGCAGAGTTTCATAAACATGTGACTGGTATGCATTAAATAAGCATATTGACATAGTTTCCAATACGTATTAAACTATTACAGGTTCATATTCAATTCATTTTCCATTATTTTAATTCGTGAGATGAAACTTTTATGTAAACCTATTGTTGTAAAGTTGTAGACATTTGCAGAGTTTCATAAACATGTGTGCATGCATTAATGCGTTCAATAAGCATATTGACACAGTTTCCAATACGTATCAAACAGTCTAACACATACAGTAGAAGACACATGTTAGCAAATAGGTACAGTTGTATACACAGCGGAATAGCTCAAACAGTTAACGGTAAGAGTAAAAGCTTTTTCTCGCGAATAAAATACGAATCGCGTAATGAATCGTAGCTCAACAGTTTGGGGAATGGTTCAGAATTAAATTGAGAGTTTGTAGAGTTTGTAGAGTTTGTAGGTTTAAATTCCACGCGGTTTTTTTAATACACTACAAGTTAACCCTTGACGGCTATCTCACCTGGTGACGATGCAGTCTAAGATGTTAGCGGGCTAACCTATTAGTTAGTTGGATGGTAATTCACACATTCACACTCATAATTGGTTTCTAAGCGACATTTTGTTGAAACGCTAAATCTCTTGGCGACACGTCGTCCTCAGTTGGGAAGTAACTAGCCACGGCCGAATCCTCCCATCAGACCAGACTCGAGCCCAGGACCTCCAACTTTATAATGAGACAGCGCACGCACTGCGCCATGGAGGTCGTCAAAAAATATCAGTGATCTTGATACCCGATCCTCGTACCAATTCAAAAGTTGCAGTCTTAACTCTACATTTATTCTAAATAAATAAATAAATACAAGGAAGTTTATCGATAACATAGTTTGCTGGAATCACAAACTTCCACGTCAGTAGAGTAAAAGGGCAGCTTCCATCCTTGTAAGTAGTAATTTTTGCAATTCATCAACAACAATGCTTCATGATGAACGCCGAATACTCGGCGCGGCTGCCTGGCTTCTCGCCAACGCTGACGAACACATCAACCGCGAAATTTGAGCCGAACTTGCATTATAGAGTCTGGCGGGTGCAGCTATGTGTCTTGGGGTTGTTAATTACGTGCAACACACGTTCTAGATGAAGATAAAATATATTTTTATTAGGAACAAATAATACAAGAAGCTTAAACACATAAAAACAATGAGCCTGCCGAAGTATAAACTGTGTTGCAGTAATCATCGCCCTCCAATAAATAAATACAGTGTCACAAAACAAAAACAAAATACACATAATATGCCATTAAAACAAATCAATTTAGAGAAATTATATCAGTAAATAATGATAAGCTGAAACTTTATGAATGTATGTGTGCGGTGAATGTTTGTGTATGTGTAAGTGTTTGTAATATATGTATTAATGTGTGTGGGTGGGTGTGATTGTATACATATGTGTGAAAGTTTGTATATGCAAATGTTATGTGTGATCATTTTATTTATAGGACTAAAACTTCTTCTGTTTCATCATATATGATGTAAACGTATGCTAAAATTGTGTAAATAAAGTATACTGTATATATATTTGATCTCTCTCTCTCTCTCCATAAATATAAATTAGCAATTAGGAATAACTTGTCTAAAACTGACTAGGTCAAACACAAGCTGGTTTTGGTTTGCTTTTGTCTATTAAGTTCTAACAATTATTTTTTCGTGCGCGTGCATCCAATTGTTTAATTATTGGAGGCATTTAATTAATTAATATGTGCTAATCTTTCATTGGAGACAATTTTGGTTTAAGTATTATTACCTATCTATCCATTTAAATGATTACTGTTTGTTTCCATAAAATAAATTAATTTAATTTAATTTTCGCCGCTTCGTTTCAGTGCGGCTCTCTATTTGAATAACACAAACATTCCACTATATAAGTCAAAGTTTAACTCAATAACTTGTGTAAGTACTAGTGGTTGATAGTTCCTACGCACTATCCGACAGTCCTCTTAATTGTATTACTCCAGATTTATAATGGTTGGGAGTGACCGTAAAATTCCTACCCGATCGCCACAGTAGTCTTTTGTTTGAGAACATTGACCCTAGTCCACACACATGTTTTCGTGAGACCTCTTTTAAGGAGCACATGAATCAAGTTGATAGAACCAAACGAGTGGTCATCTTAGCCAAATATGTGCGGCGATAAGGGGACTTTTCTAGTGAAGATTTACGTCTGGTCTCTACCCGTCCCACGCAACGATATAATACGGAAACACACTTATAACACGCTAAGCGGACAGTAAACTGGGACGCAAGACGAGTCAGATCTTGCCGTAATTTTGCATAATGCCAGCGTCTCACACCCGCTTACCGATGGTAACTTTGATTACAACATCTTTGTTAAAAAAATCCTCGAAAGCTATATAGATCTCTATCTAGCTAGACTATAACATCAAATTATTCAGATTAATAGATGTTAGCAAAAGGGGCGTGGTTTTCGTACATAATATGGTCAAGTCGAGCGGTGGTAGCGCTGGTCTGATATCAGGCTTCGGCCTTAGCTGTGGTAATCAGCCTTCCTTTTTTAGCGTTACGGCACGATGTCGCATAGACACCAATTAGGGATGTGGGTTTAACATACCCCTAATTGGTGTCTAACAGTTAAATTATAATTGAAGTATTACAATCGAAATATAATTTAAGAGTTGTAATTATTATTTTAACTGACGGGTAAATTTTTTGAGTTTGAATATGTTCCATAATCATTAGTTGCGTTTTATGGGAATAATCGTAAAATCAGACTCGGGTATGAAGTAAGTTTCAATAATTACTACTCATGACCATAATTTTCTTAGCAGTAGGTACGCGTACCAGAGCCGAAGTTGCACTGTCTAAGTGACAAGTTCTGGAGTTGCGAAATTCCCCACTACCAATCTCATCAAAACTTTCGCTTGATACACACGTCGTCAAATTAAATTAAAGCTCTGCATCTTTAATCTTTCAAGACATCCATTGTCTTTCATCGGTCTTTTGACACCCGCTGTCGTGACTTTCAGTAACCCAGAAAACCGATTCAACTGAGATGTAGAACCAAGACGTTAGCGTTCCGGCACGATAAAAACATAGATAATAAGTAAAACAATATCTATACAAAATGGCGAAAAAATGTTACACTGACTGCGGGGATGGGTCTCACATACCTTTTTCGAGTTTGTGCACCTGTATCTGCCACTGCTGCTGTGGCATGATTAACGTGTTGCTTGCGACACATAAAACAACTCAACAGCTCCAGCTATTGCGAAGAGCAGCGACAACAAGCGAAATAAAATGTGACGGGTCGCACAGACCCAGCCCCCATGACGCCGGGTTGAATTTGAAATTTGTGTATGGTTTGCATGTAAACTTACATTTAGGGCTTTGGACTAACAATTCTAAACGAAGTTTTAGCGCACATAATATTTGTAGTTTACATATCCGTTTTTAATTGGAAACGAGTTTGTAGCGTTATGCATGAAAATAATTGAAATGCTAACAGATGAATGGATTCATATTCGATATACATTTTATTATTTCTAGGGTTCCGTAGTCAAACATAAAACGATTATAGTTTCGATGGTTGCCTCATGTCCTGTTCCATGTAGTGTCCGTATCACATTGCATTTTTATTAGAATATTTTTAATAAAATAAAAAAAAACACACACCTTTAAAATAAATTAATAATATCCGTATAGATCAAAATGATATGCCTACTCCGCCTAGCGTATCCAGAGCAACTAGCGTTGGCGTACTAAGCTCGTTAAATGTCACATCTCCGCCGCAAATACGTTCACAACTTTTAACGACACGCCTGGATATCTGATTATATCCTATAATCAGATTTAGCTTATTTCGAGTCTTGCAAGTTTACTGCTTATTAAAGTTCTATTCATATTTTCTAACGGCACTGGGCAAACATACAATTCTTTGGATTTTGTCTCTTCTCCAACTAAATTTAATACGTGTGAACAATTGCTAATACGTTCTAAACTTTTAACGAAAGATGTGGACATCCGATTATAGGAACTGCGTCGTAGTTTGGCTTATTTGAAGTCTTGCAAGTTTACTTGTTTATTAATGTTTTGTGCATATTTTCTAACGGCACTAGACAAACATACGATTTTTTGGATTTGTCTCATCCCCAGCTAAATTTAATACGTGTCAACTATTGCTAATACGATTTTAACTTTTAATGAAAGATCTGGATATCCGATTATAGGAATTGCGTTGTAGTTCTAGCCTACTTCAACTCTTGTGAGCGACTGGTAATTAATATTTTGTTCCTATTTTTGAACGATACAAGGGAAACATAAGATTTTAGAGATTTTGTCTTACCTCCAGCTAAATTTAATACATGTTATACCTAATACATTCTTAAGTCTTAACGACAGAGGTGGGCTTCCGATTATAGGAACGGCATGGTAGCCAGCTACCGTACCGTAAGCGACAGAGCTTCAACTCTTGAGCGACTGTTTTTTAATATTTCATTCACATTTTCTTACTATAAAGAGAAATCATATGGTCTTAGACATTACGTTTTGTTTCCAGCTTACCTACTCGTGTATCATGACGACACATGGCGAACATCCGATAGTATGAACTTCTCTGTATTTCCAGCTAACTTGATCTCGTTATAGTGACTGCTAGTGATTATTAATATAATAATCATATCTTACAAAGTCAGTTAAACATCAGATTACAGCAACTGGTCTTCGTTGCGTAGGTGATCTTTTATCGTTTCTTCTTGAGCAGACGTAAGAACATTGCGATGCCTGTTTGATGGCTTCAAAGTTATTGACCTAGTTTATCAAATATCTGAGGAACGCAAAACAGGGCGATACATCACCAACACCAACGTTAATTAAGGAGCAGTATGTATCCATGTTGCGACTTACGGCTTAAAATTACATTTTCATATCAAGCTCAGACCATCCACTTTAATTCTCGCATGTACTCCGCTCAGTGCTTCGCGAGGCCCTAGCGTTGGCGTATTAAACTCGTTAAACGTCATATCTCCAGCTATCTTCAACGTAGTGAGCAACTGCTAATACGTTCTTAACTTTAAACTACGTAGGGTGACATACGATTATGTTTATCAGTTAAGCAAACGGTATGCTATTTCGTTATGAGAACAAATTGAAATCGCAATGAAATATAGGTCACTAGGCTGAACTCACGACAGCCTTCGTCACTTTTCCAATATACTTACTGTATAGATTTGTACACTACAGTCCTTTTCAATAATTCATCGTTATGTTACAGTTTATTCAGACGCGGCGGTTAAAAGCGAGTGCGGCGTTTTGCGCCTAGCAAATCATTATTTTCTTAAATTTATTCTTTTATCAGCAACTGTACCAATAACTTAAAAATTATTTGACTTAATTACTTAAAATTAAATACAAACTTGATCTACTTTAAATAACAGAATAATTTGTTTTGATAAGAATTAATTGAAATGTATTTGATATAGAAGTATATCCGGTTCATTATTATGGCTCTATTCGCTTCCATATAGTATATTTTATTTATAGAATATTCGATACAGAATATTATATGATGAACCAACTATTTATAAGAAATAACACACCATATATTATCTGCGTCTAACTCGCAACGGGTTATATATGCAGCGAAAGCTTGGATAGCACTCAGGTGTTGGATTTTTTTCGACTTGTTATTGTATTGTTTTCGGTACATTTTTTACTAGAGTAAAATTCTATCAAAGTATGTTTCGTTATTTTTACGCGAAATTTTAGCAAATATCCAGACATCCATACCTACAAGTTTAGCATTTAAAATTAGTAGGACTGACTAATTAAGCGATAGGAAAAAAAAAGCAGGATGAAAAAAAAAACAAAATGCATTATATTATATACGATACAAAACCCACAGTGTCTGAAGTTCTGACATTGGTTTGTTTGGTAAACGGGCATATATATGCAATCCTCTGTACATAAATACACCATTACTCTGATGCGTAACATTACACTATCACGAATGCAGTTTGGTAAAAGAAAGCCCACTATGTCACTCGACTCTACCTAAAACATTTTTTGAGTTCCGGTGAACATTATTTTATACAATCGATTCTGTTCTCGCAGCTTTGTGTCGTATAATGCTATCAATTTGAAATTCCAAATCGCTCGATCCATTCTGTTGATAGGTAATGTATTTTATTCATATTGAATGCATACATTAGGGGAATATGTCACGTAAATTTTGAAGCGATGACAACCCCTTAGATAGATATGACTCGTGTAAGCTGCGAAATGTTATTGCTGTATAATATAATAATTAATAGTAATTAAAACAGATTTTTATTAATTACAAGTTAGCCTTTGACGGCAATCTCAACTGTTGTAAATGATGATACACCTTAAGATGGTAGCGGTTGTAGATCCATACTCCTAATTAGTTTCTACGCACATCGTGCCGGAACGCTAAATCGCTTACGACGTTTTTGTCGGTAAGGTGGTAACTAGCCACGACCGGAGCCCCCCACCAGACCAGACTCGAGCGGGGAATCGAACCCAGGACCTCGAACTTTATAATGCGACAGAGCGCGGGCTGCGCCACAGAGGTTGTCAAAAAAATTATGTGTATTAACTAGATATTATTTAACAAATAGTATCCTTATATTAATAATATTGACCTGTTCATGTGTCAAAGCAAAATTTTTCTTCTACTAAAAACTCAAATTTTATCAATTTTAACCAAAAATATCTCTAATAAAAGGTAAGGCATAATTCCGTCCCGTTTTATCACTAACCTTGGCTGAGCTAAGTCAAAGTCTATATAGATTTCAGCCTAAGTGACTATAGAAAGAAAATGTTCTCATTTGAAAAACACTATATGAAAAAAGTTAAAACTGTATTCTTTGCATATGAATAAAAATCTGAATAAATTATGCAGTCAGTAATAAATAACCTTTTCTCTTGTTTTAAATAGCATCCAAGATAGATGTTCCATATCAGAGTCATTTATTTTATTTTCCTTATTTATTAGTTTCATTCGGGACAAATGACAACAACTACTGCATATATTTGCAATAAACAATTGAAACCATCGGTGAACACAGAATATACTTAAATTTCTTATTCGTAAATTTCTTTTAATATTTTTTATCATCCTTGTATAGAATAAAAGATTTCGTTAATATACGCTTTATGTATACACGTTAATTTATCATTTGAGGTATATCTCAATGTTATTGTTAATAGAAATCTAAATAACATTATGTAAAGGGCAAAATTAATATGCAAAAGATTGTCGTGATAGTGAAATGACGATTGAAAAATACGTTTTAATTTTTTGTATTATTTTCAATACAAAATTCTTTGTTGTAGCTTATGAATAAGAGATAGACATAACATGGTTTCGCGAATTTTAGATCTACTAAAACTCTGCATGTTTTGTAGTATATGTACCATCGCAGATAAAGCGTCTTTTCTTACTAATACCATTATTCTTGGCTGAAATCTCATTCTTATATATACCACTTTTCTGCATTAATTAACTTTCTCATCGGGACGAAGTTATTTTTTTTCAGAGATTATTGGTTACGAATCTTTCTCTTGAATTCTCTTCAAAAATTAGAATAGAAGTATAGATTGCCTTTTGTTCTAGGATCCGGGAAATCCTACACAATGATGGGTGCGCCTGGACCTGACGAAGGCGGTATCATTCCACGACTGTGCGATGCACTCTTCGAGAGAATCGCCAGACAACAATCACCACCGGCACTTACTTATAAGGTAATATTCAGATTCACCGAAAAAAGAAAAAGATAACTGAGATAGAAATCTTTTTCTTTCAAAGCCCACCTCAAGCATCCTAGTTAGAAGAGGTTAACAAAGATTTTTGCCATGCAAGATGTTGTGAAGTAAATTGTTGTGGTTGTGTCTTGTAGTTGTTAACTTATCGACCTTGAGATATTTTTTTTTTCGTAGTTTAATATGTATTTATTTTCCTAATAACGTCTCACAGGCACACACTCGTGCTTTATACGACCGAGGCATTAAGTGACGGTTGGCGAGCTATAAAGATAAATCGTCACGAACTAATTTGCACTTTGTGGCTTTAGCAGCTTTCTGTAAGATAAAAATGCTACTTAGTAATACTACTATGCATTTCGTAACAATAATACAGAAATGCATCAAATCAAATCAAAATTGCGTTTATTCAGCCAGTTAAAATATATCTCATCTAAAAACGTATGTGTCTTTTACGAAATTGGCTGAACAGGTCGCTGCCTCAGCTTGATGCTGCGTCAAAATTGACTGCAGCGCTCTTTTTCAGGCATAACCCATCACCCATCACATTATCATATTCCGGTAATGGTATCTACAATTAAAAGGTTGACGTATCTATCTTTCACTTCGCTGTAGACAACAAAGTCTTCGTTCACATCACCTGGCTTGTGCCCAATCGATAAACCAATTAAACTAGTACCAATACAAGTTTTGTTTTAATAACGTAAATTAGTTGGTTTGACTGTGGTTTGTATGTGGGGATATGTCTGAATTACGCTGTGATATTTGCTTCAGACTAGCACCGATACGCAAGTTCATGATATAAGGTGTGCTAACGAGGCGTATATACAATCATTAACCAAATCTGTACTAATGAGGACCAAATTTTGTACACGGATAGCTAGGATTCTGGACACAGAATAATTGTAAAGATAATTTTAAGGAGTAAGACTAGCATGCAGCAGTCACGTGACAAATTATCTATCGTTGAATATATCCACCGACAAGGGATAAAATGTACTAGTCCACCTGATATAATCGGGGTATAAAACTTTTGCCTCTTGCTCATGCGAGCCGTGCAGGGGACATTTCCATTTATATAAATCGTTGCCGCGGGATTTTAAATAAGCGAAACAGAGGTAGATGAAATAACTGGTAAGTCGTTACATATTGGCCCGCCAAGCCTTATTGGGCTCTTAGGTCCAATTACGCTTTTAAACCCTCACTCTTTTATAAGAAGGCCTGGGCCCAGCTTTGGGGCAATAATAGGCTTGGAATACTGAACATTACACTTTGTTATATGAATAATATTACTGTTATGCAGGTGGAAGTGTCATACATGGAGATCTACAACGAACGTGTACACGACCTGCTGGATCCGGAGACGACGCGACGGTCGCTGCGTGTAAGAGAGCACGCAGTACTGGGGCCGTACGTAGACGGTCTCTCACAACTAGCGGTATCGTCCTTTCAGGTACGTACAATCATTTTTACTGTAACCACTTATCATAATTAAAGTACAATATTTGATGCCAAAAAGTAGCTCCAGTTACAGAAAAGATGAGGCTTGCATGGTATGGTCATATAATGCGGAGGAAAGAAAGTGATGTCACCAAAAGAATGTTATATATGAACATGGAAGGGCAAAAGAGTAGAGGAAGACTAAAGAAGAGGCTGATGGATTGTGTAAAAGTGGACATGCGGGTAAAAGGTGTGGGTAGTCAGGTGACGGCTGATAGAAGTGAGTGGAAGAAGAAGACGTGTTGTGCCGACCCCACATAATGTGGGATAAGGGCAAGAAGAAGAAGATTTGATGCCATTGCAAGTAGCAAAATACTACGCAAATTACTTATCTCTCTCCTTTGTTGTTGAAGTTTACTTGTAACCTAACCGTGTATGGCATAATCTAAACTGATAATAATAATGAATTATAATAAAGCTACGAGTGAGAGTTAACTCTCTAACCGCTAGAAGTCTGATTAAAAAATTGGGGAGCTAACGATAAAATTAGGTACGTGTCGAACTTGGACGCGAACAGTATTATGGGAACTGCTATGTCAATCTAAAAGGGCCCCTGTGTTAAGTAAATTCAAGTAATTTTAGATTGTCTATCTCACAATTTACTTCAGGTTTATTCAGATACGTGCTCGCAGCGCTCAATCACATGTATTAAATATACAATAATAGATGTAGAACACGTTATATATTCGAGACATGAGCGGAGTTTGAAATTGTTCACACAGAAGTTATCGTGTGTAATTCGATTATAAAGGATATATAATTTTAATAATTCAATACCGAATATAAACTAAGGGTAGGCATAGTTAAGTGAATTAAGCAAAAGCGTGGCATGTTTACGATTTAACAAACTCTGTATAGAATAATATACTGTCGAGCCTGATGGTGGCTTTAGGTCCCAAGGGGCTTGAATTGCGTCTCAACATCCACTTATTAAACTCAGTCGTTTATGGATTATTTTTAATTGGATCTTCATTATAAAACAAACAATATAATCCTTTTAAAATCCGTGACATGATTTATCTTAAATCTGTAAAAGGTCACAAACTGTGTAAAGCTTTGATAACAATCCTTTCATACTTATTAAGCCCGAATTGGTGAATTATTTTCTATTGTTGGGCACAGTTTTTTAATATTTTTTATCAAATATATTAAAGCTTTCATAAAATATTTACTCATATATGAAAAGTATCTTTACGTTGTTATCTTCCTAAAACGTGAAACGTAAGGAGAAAATTTAAGCTAAATTAAACGCGAGACCCAATTTAGACTGTACGTGCGGTCGTTTTTTGGTATTATCCTCAAAGGAAGTGGGTGTCAAATAAATATTTTATTTGACAACACCAAAAATTGGTCCGCCCTAGATGAAATCGTCGGTTTCTCAGAGATTGGCCGTTCCGACAGCTTCATTACCCTTAGTAGAAGCTCGAGGGCTAACGGTATCCATTATTTCTCTCGTTTCGCATTGAATACCCTCCAGGCCGTTGTTTTTGCTCCAGAAATGTTTAATCCCCTCCAACGCTCGCCAGTTTATCTGCCACGGTTTGTGCAATTTTTCGTTTGTTATCTTCAATTATGTTTCAATTCGATAGCATTTATCTCGTTTTGAGAGTTTTTCTTTTAACATTATAAAATAATTTATACCTTGGTCGTGTTTAAACTAAATTATTCCATCAAAAGATATGGCATCTTTATAATGGAATAAATTCGCTCTTTTTATACAAGGTATCATTTTTACCTTTACAAAAACATCTACCAGACTATGAATTAACACATTAACACAGATTTACATCAGTATCACATATATACATCCGTTTATTTTTGGAGCATATGTTATTATTATGAATAATTGAAAATCTAAATTCAGGCGCAAAGTAAACATTTAGCAATACGTTTCATGTTCCATTTTGTACGTAGCCTCGTTTATTTTAAGAGTACCGTTTTAATAACATGGAATTAAGCATATCATTTTAAATTAATTCATCCATTATTACTTGTTCATAATTTGATTAAACGGTCGCTTTGGTTTTAACTATAAACATATGATGTTAATTAATATGTACTCTCTGTTTTCAAACGTTTACCATGAAAGTGTGTATTGCATCATTAATGCTATGAGTAGGTATATGGATTTAAAGGAGTGCGAAGAACTTTTATTGATTTCAAGTAGTTATCACCCTCGAATCAATACTATGTAAATTATTGACGTCAATTATTAATTATTGTCAAAAGTGCCTTGTAAAGGACTATTTGAATAAAGATTATTTGAATTTGAATTTTATAACGTTACGCCTTATAAAGAATCAAAAACAGTGATTTATCAATTCCGCTGCTTGCGTTTAGTGTTTTAACACATGTTACCTATTTACCATCGAGTTTTTTAATTAATTAATCAAAGGAATCTTATAAAAGCATTGATATATCAACAAAATGTTCGTGAACCGTCGATGGTTTAAACATATTATTTACATAAATTTGTATAGTAGTAGTATTTGTTGTTTAATAGAAGGTTTTATTAAGATTATCAACTTCACGTGTAATGAGTGTGACTGTCTTGCCGAATGCCATACCAAAGATCTCATCTATCACCCCATTATCATATCACTTAAATTTTACCAGTATTAAAAGACACCCGAACCACGCATTGCATAAATCAGCTTAACTGGAAACTTGGATGTCGTCGATACATTAATTTGCAAGTTGAAAACCGAAAGCATCAAATTAAGAATATGTATTAAACTGTCTCGGTGTTCTATTGGCTAGCATATTGTTATTCGGTAAACGAGGACCTCGTTTTGATTCCGGGGTCGGTCGAAGAATGTTATGGCATAGGATACAAAAAAAATCTGTTTGACATAGAGAACCTTTTCTCAGCGATTTCGTTAAGCCATCGAGGCCCGTATATTATAACTTACATGTGACACCTCCAATTGGCTTTGGAGAAGCGTGGAGTTTGTAACCGCTTAGTTCCTGTCTTCTTTGAAAGAGTCCAGAAGAAGGACACTAATAGGCTGAGGCTGACGGAAATTCCATTTGCAAAAGAATCAGATATTTTCTTGCAGCGCTCTCCATGGATAGACCATTTCAAAGAGCCACCGCAAAAACGGCTGTAAAAACATAGGTCGTTACGTTGTCCATCATACGAAACTATGTTAGTAGATAGGTCGAATTCAAATAAAAAAAAAACAAAAGACTTTTATCTCGAAACTCTGATTTGAATTTCGGGCCGATGTAGGTGGTTTGTTCAATTTGTGACGTAAAACCGATCTGTGATTCTGTGATTGATAGCTGACGTCGGTCGCATTTTGAAGCGATGGGTTTTTATTGTTGACGCTACTAGCCCTAGGGTTGAACGTTGTTTTATTCAACGGTCATGCGATCTCCCACTTGAGACACACACAGGGGCACGAATCACGAGTTGTAGGGTACTGAGATTGCGGGATAAAAACATTACGTAGATTGTCAATGTTTCTGCAAACTACATTTTGTTAACGGTTCAGTTTATAAGTTTTTTCATATTCGTGCATATGATGTTAATTAATACGTACTCTCCGTTTTCAAACGTTTACCATTAAAGTGTATATTGCATCATTAATGCTATGAGTAGGTATATGGATTTAAAGGAGTGCGAAAAACTATTATTGATTTCAAGTAGTTATCACCATCGAATAACTACTATGTATATTATTGACGCTTGTAAAGGACTATTTGAATAAAGATTATTTGAATTTGATTATTACAACGTTACGCCTTATTAAAGAATCAAAAACAGAGTCATTTATCAATTCCGCTACTTGCGTTTATTATTTTTAACACAGTTACCTATTTACCATGGAGTTTTTTAATTAATTAATCAAACGAACCTTATAAAGCAGTTTATAAGTTTTTTCATATTCGTGCATTTTAGAAAATGGCTGCGATTTTCCTAACCGGGCGTCTGAGTTCCCGGCAAGTTTACCATGAGCTAAAAGATGGCATGCTTTCTTGCTTGGTTTTATTTCCCTACTATATCAACATATAATGATAATAAATGAGGAAGTAACTGCGTTGGTCTGTTACCTTTTCACGCCTAAAATGTTCAATAGATTTCCATTGAATTTGACAAAATAGTACCGTCAGACGGTATATAGGTAATTCTTTCCCGGAAACTAGAGTTCCTACATGATTCATGAAAAACCTTTAACAACGTGGGCTGAAACAGCGAGCATCGGCAGTTGTAAATAATAATGAATTTTGCTTATTGTTGAATGTACCTTTTTTATTGAGTTTTGTTAAATCCGATCGATTCTTACTCAGTTCAATTCTTTTTTGATTTTATGTGTTAACAGTTTAACATTTAGATTTGATGTTTTTAACATTCGGTGTAGGATAAGTCCGACAATTATTCGATTATGGAACTAACTTAGCCTATTGAAATTCATAAGTAAAGCTGTGTTTTTTATGAATGCATTTTATTCACGAAATTCAAAAAGGAAACTGGAACGTTGAATTACTCGTAAATCCATTGGGCATTCATACGAATCGTGATTGCTATAATTAAGTGTCAATATCCAATTACATCGTTATTGCATTCGCGAAATCACAATTGAATCCAATTCACTAGGAGATAAAAAATATTTTAGCATTTTTTTTAAAGGTTTAAAAAAGCCTCATTCAAAGTTATTTTGGCTGTTATATATCACTTAGATTAGATTTTGACCATTTCGATCTTATTATTTGTCATGATCAACCCATTTCCGGCTCACTACAGAGCACGAGTCATGAGAAGGATTTGGCCATAGTCCACCACGCTGGCCATGTGCGGATTGGCAGACTTAACACGCCTTTGAGAACATTATGGGGAACTCTCAGGCGTGCAGGTTTCCTCACGATGTTTTCCTTCACCGTTGAAGGAAGTGATTTTTTTTGTTTTTTTATACGCACATAACTCCGAAAGGTTACAGGTAAGTGCCGGGATTCGAACCGCCGACCTCTGTTTAGGAGGCTGACGCCCTAACCACTAGGCTATCTCCACTTCATATATTTATTTTAAACTTATTCTGGGGTACCTAAAGAGATGCCGATGAAGACTTTCTTGTATATTTATCGCTGAGTTCCACAGTTATGTCTTTGCCACTTGAAACATTAGAACTAACTGAGTAATTAGTACTATATGGCACTAGT
This sequence comes from Lasiommata megera, assembly GCA_928268935.1. Lineage (NCBI taxonomy): Eukaryota > Metazoa > Arthropoda > Insecta > Lepidoptera > Nymphalidae > Lasiommata > Lasiommata megera. The sequence goes on along the minus strand of OV743308.1, from coordinate 16,530,842 downwards.
ACTTTATGCAATCTTAATCTGCAATTTACACGAATTTCGATGAAATTATTCGATTTTTATTCACTCAAAAATCGAAATAACGACTCCGCGGAGAGAGGTTCAAACATCAAATTAGAACCATTTACATCGCTCGGGGAAAATGAAATGCGATTCGTTTCGAGGGAAAATTGGCCTTTATAAGTATCGGTTCGTACAACAAAATGTTTAAATAGCGGCGAGAAGCCAGAATTCAGAACAATTATTTAATTAATCGGCCCAGAGGTTAGTGAAAAGTTTCAGTTCAGTGTTTTAAGCTGGCACTTTAACAAAATTACATCCTATAAGTCTAGAGTGTGTTTTTACTGCTGGTTTGATTATTACCCCTAATTTGGTAAAGACCACCTTAGTCTTGGGTGTGGCAGTGCCGTAATGCTAAATACGACTAATATTAGTGGAATGTGCGTGCTTTTTTTTACACTACAAGTTGCCCTTGACGGCAGTCTCACCTAATGGTAAGTGATGATGCAGTCAAAGATTTTACCGGGTAACCTGTTAAGGTATGGTAAATCTATACTCCTAATTGGTTTCTACGCGACATCGTGCCGGAACGCTAAATTGCTTGGCGACACGTCTTTATCGGTAGGGTGGTAACTAGCCATGGCCGAAGCCTCCCACCAGACCAGACTCGAGCCGGGAATCGAACCTAGGACATTAAATCAAATAGAAATCAAATTGTCGTATATCTGACGTAAAACTTTACATGCCAAGCTAACAATGAAACTGAACATGTGTGGTCAGAACAACGTGTCGCATTTATGTTCCAGCTCGCGTTTCCGCTTCTTTTCTCATTATATAAATCTATTTTTTTTCTGAGTTGCAGCTCATCTAGGTAAAGTTCAATTTTTCATATCCTGCGGGATTTATGTATTTAGCGAGATCAAAAAGAGCCTATGTATTAAAGTATATCCATTCTAAATTTCAGCCAAATGTGTTTAGTAGTGCCGGCGTGAATACATACATGCACGGGAACATGGACAAAATCAATGGTTATAACTAGAAATAGGAATAGAAAAATATTTATTTACAGAACAACACATAAACAGATATACAGAGTAACTTACTATTTAATACTTAAAGACAACATTTAAAATTAAACAATTACTTTATAAATAAAAAGGTTCTGACTAAATTTGATTTGAGCTAAATTTACTACAATTACATTTTTACAATTACAATTTTACAATTTGACATACTTGTGCTTAGCATAAATATTTTGCCCTACACTAGGTACTACTACAGGGTCCGAGCAAAATAAACTTAACATTGGTTTAGCTTTGGATAGGCCGATGATTCAATTAGTAAAAGGAGAAAAGATTAAACAATGTAATATATAAGTAACTGTATGAAAAAGTACCGCGGTATTTATGTAAAACTGAATTTCACGTCAGAGAGTTATAATTACGCGCATGGTACCTATGCGTAGCTTCTTGTTTAGTAAATAACATTTACTTTTGTCGAGAATTGGCCTATAAACCTTTTCAGCTGATAAACATAAACCTTTCTCTTCATGATTAGCAGTTTCTCCAGTTCTCTAATAAAGAGCCCATTATACAAATTCAAAACGCGTATTTAATATTTAATCAGTTTGATTCAGTAGTTAATCATTTAATACGCGTTCTTAGTTTGTGTAATTAGTAATAATCACTTAAAACGAAGAGCCCAGATTGCGCCCTTCATAGACTTTATCATCCTCAGGAGATGTTGACTTCACAAGCGCGAAAAGTAATGAAGTCAACATCTCCTGACGATGATCCGGTGTCGGGTCGAAACGTGCGCAGAGATTCTAGTGGAAGATCATGTGTGGTGTTATATTATACTAATCTCCCGGTTGTCGGCGGAATATAGCAAATTATACTTGCTGTTTACTGTTTAAAAAGTAAAAAGTTTAGGTTAGGCGTTGAAAATTATGAGATCAAAGTAAAACATCAAATTCATGGCAAAAGGAGAGCAATAAATCTTATATCATTTTAGTATTAGCAAAATTAAAAAATCTCTAAATAAAATACGCATTGTTTTATTCTGCGAGATTAAAATAAACGGTTAATCAGGTATGAATTATTCGGAACAAAAGTGTAAAATGTTCGAACTTTGAATTTACAATTTACTCTGCTACATAAAATAAAGAATTTCCTTTGAAGTTATAGGATATATAAAATTAAAAATTGGAAAATGCATAAATCTTTATAGAGGATTGATCTTATAACTTAGTCTCGGATTATTGAAGAAAAGAAATGCGTTTAAGTTATTGGATATCAAATAGATTTAATAAAGTGTTATCGGGAGTGTAAAATGCAGAAAAGTGCGATTCAAAAGATTTCTCTTGTAAATAAATGCACGTGATATCTCAAAATGAACTTGTTTTAATATAAGTTTCGCAACTCCCCTTTTGTAATTATTAATTAACTTTGAGTTACGCAAGCGGCCGCTATAAGGATATTCAAAGGAAACTTTTACTGAAAATGTAAAACTTACATTTTAACTTCGGCGAAACACATCACCGGTTTACATTATAACTTAAGTAGTTCATTAGGTAAGGCTAATAAGAGACTTCGTTAGAATTTAATCTTAGCGCCCAGAGCTAATTTACTTATCTCACGATGTACTCAGTTTTCCGCTTAATTAGCATCGAGCAGTGCTGAAAAGGTCATCATCATCATCATGAACAACCCATTACCGGCTCACTACAGAGCACGGGTCTCCTCTCAATATGAGAAGGGTTTGGCCATAGTCCACCACGCTGACCATGTGCGGATTGGCAGACTTCACACGCCGTTGAGAACATTATGGAGAACTCTGAGGCGTGCAGGTTTCCTCACGATGTTTTCCTTCACCGTTGAAGCAAGTGATATTTTAATTTTTTTAAAACACACAACTCCGAAAAGTTAGAGGTGCGTGCCCGGATTTTAACCGCCGACCTCTGATTAGGAGGCTGACGCCCTAACCACTAGGCTATCACCGCTTTAAAGGTATCTTGCTGGAAAGGTATGATTATTTTATTAGGGGTTGAAAGATCGAAAACTTGCTACGAAAGTGCCTTAGTGGCGTAACGTGGGATTACGTAAAAGTTGTGAGATACAAGTAGATTGAGCAGGAGTGTAAAAAGCGTAAATGTTTATGCCGAGTTGGACGAGAGTGTATGACACTTACAATTTACCCCGCTAGTTAAAATGAATGCATCACTCTTACATCACTGAAGAGAAAAATATGAACGACTGAAATTACGGATAGTTAAATACGAGTAGCTATAGTCAACGGTAGAGTTGAAGAGGGATTGTAAAACGTGTTAACGTGAGGGTTAGAACATAGGAGTCTGGTTATTATCTTTGTGCGGTTAAATGCGAGCTGGTAAGTGAAACAAGATCGTTGCAGTTGAAATTATTATACTGACTATAAAGTTTAAAAAAAAAAGGTCTCAACAACAACTATTTTTGTATGTTTTTGATTCGTTTTTTTATTTCCTAATCAGTATGGACAGTAGGAGGATCGCTCTTTTAATTTATTTTTGGCGAAAAAATTATGAATCTCTATAGTAAATGTACTAGGTAGCCGTTTAGCAACCCATTCTCGGCTCACTACAGAGCACGGGTCTCCCCTCAATATGAGAAGGGTTTGGCCATAGTCCACCACGCTGGCCATGTGCGGATTGGCAGACTTCACACGCCTTTGAGAACATTATGGAGAACTCTCAGGTGTGCAGGTTTCCTCACGTTGTTTCCTTAACCACTGAAGCAAGTTATATTTTAATTGCTTAAAAACGCACATAACTCCGATAAGTTAGAGGTGCGTGCCCGGGTTCGAACCCCCGACCGCTGATGAAAGGAAGAATGTCTTGAGGTAAAAGGTAATGTGGCCGAAACCTGATACAACGCTAGTTTTGACGCTACGGCAACGGTACTCTTTTGCTTATCCTACTCTAAAAGGCAGGCAGTACCAGTTCACATATGGATTTAAATGTTTAGTTTTTTGGAGATTTTGATATAATAATGCTTTGAATTGCAGACTGTGTAATTTACAGCACCAAAAAACTCAATGACAGTTTAGAAAATTTTATATTTATAATGCGAATCTAAATAAGGTGATAATGATTTTATTATATCCAACGTTCAAATAAAAGCTGTAGCCTGAGGCGTTTTTGCCTTAGGGTTTGCGGCAAATATTAAGTCGTAAGCAACTGTTCGTTAATGTGATTCTGTATTTATATCTGTTATAACCTTAACCTTACTTAGCGGCGTTTAACTTAGCGTTCTGCGTGCGGACCAATGACAAGACGCGCCCATTTGAACAAAAGTCTTCGTCGCCCGCAGGGCTTAAAGTTATTCGCCGCTAAATACGCAAGTTGATCGACGCGATTTGGTCTTCAGTTTAATATACGTAAAATAGTAACATTACGTAATTATTCGCGGGCTATTATCGTTCCACTGCTGGGCATAGATTTTATCGGTTATAAGACTACAGTTTAGATCCACTACGTTGCTCAAATGCGAGTTGCCAGGCTAAAACATTAGCGGGCGTAAAATTTATGTATGAGTAAAAATAAAAGCATTTTAGCTTTTATTAATATGTTTTTCATCATCTAAACATGATGTTTATGTTAATTAAAAGTGCTCTTTACTCTTTTTAGTCTCCGTTGACTTTAACCTTAAAAGCCCGCGCTCTAGAAAATATGTGTTACAACTGAGTTATTTGAAAAGCAAGAAACTTTTAGATACCTTGCTACTTGACAGTTTGATGTTTTTTAGCTTTTATACAGTCGTGAGTGGTATTCATAATTTTCATCAAAATTTAAAAACCGGCTGTAACTTAACGGGAATTTTTGTAAAAGTATACCTGATCTAGTTTTGTAGCCGTCTACATGAATCAGTTCGTTATGTTTGAGTACCGTTACTAAACTACTGATGACGCGAGTGGCAAAAAAAAAAATTAAGGTGAACCAAAAGCATTGCAACAAAAGTGCATGTTGAATAATTGAAAATTATATGTAGGTCTAATTTTATAAATAAAGACTTGAAAACACTTGCTTATTTGACAAGCTTTCCACAATATATGTTACCAAGTTTTATGGCTCCACCTACATGACGAATAGATGAAATAAGTGTATGGACATTCAATGTTTGGCCATTTTGAAAGTATAAAACGGTTATTCGATGTTTAACCAGACGCGAATCTAATCAACGACACCGCGGAGAGGGATCGATATTTTCCAATTGCGACCATTATATAGCGCTCGTGGAAAAACAAGCCCGATTCATCGGAGGGGAAATTGAGAATTATATTCTGAGCGAATGCACAAATTGCTGATGAAAGCGACATTGACTAAATAAACACACTTACCTTCATGATTCTTAAGCGATATTCATCAATAGGGAATCATATATAAACTTAAAATTATGGACACCTTTTATAATTGTACTAATTGACATTTGTTAATTATTTAATTACTTCCAGTTCTTGATTTGGATTTGAATGTTTCAAATTTTTCATTATATTACAACCTTGTGATTAGATTATTTATGTATAATATATTATATTATTGTATCCAGCAAATCATTAAAGACTTATTTCATTTTGAAACTATTTGTGAATGCTGTGAAAACCTGTAAAGCGCTAAACATGCACATTAGCTCAGAACGTTTAAAAAAAAGTCGGTATTACCTGTTGCTTTTCTGTACTAAATAAAAATATAAATACTACTATATATATTTACTTTTAATTATTTATTTCGACGGGTTTTGTCGCCAATGTGACTGAGTATAAATTAAAGTCCGAAAAGAAACTGAGGATGACAGGTTTCTCAAAACTATATTCATGATCGATGATTAAATCTTTATCAAAACCGTACCGTCCCATCTATTCATTCACTTCAACACATTATGTACGGATACCATAGGCAAATTTATCTAATGGTATGTAGATCAAATTTAATTAAATAAATAAAAAGATTAAAAAAAATATAACTACCTTTTCATAGCAGTATCTCAAATTCTGTGAGTTCTCAAAGGCTTAGCTTGTATTGCCTTATACTAGCTACCTTTTCTTTTGACCTCTTAAAATCATATACTAACTCCACAGTTCTGAAATGAATGTTTTTAATACGGTAATGTCAATAATAATAACGGAATTCAACTTTCAGTTATTTACACACTTTTTCCAGAAGTAACTATCTAGACCAGTTGAACCTGAAGCCTGAACTAAGTTCCATGTTTGTATAAATAATAGGTATTCAGAAGTAGGTGTTTCAGAATAGTTTGTATGCCGCTATAGCGTGCACAAACTCGCTCTAAAGGCACTAAGTTATCTATTGTTTCACTGTAAATACCGATAGCAAAAACTAGAATAAACAAGGTAAAAGTGACATATGCACCCATAGTGCAAGTTTTCATAGTTTTCTACAGCGAAGTTAGATGTTTAGATGCTCTTTACTTAACTTAAATAATGAATTCTTTATAAATTATTGAAAATTTCCTTTGCGAATTTTTAGAAATCAGTACAATTTTAACCAAATATAACACCGTTTCAATTCGTTGTGAAACGGCTAAGGAAAAGTGAAATTCTCAAAGACCGTTTAAGTTTTCGATATAAGATATGATATGGTATTTTTGTTTGCGAGTTTCGTAATACAGTAAGATCAAACTAAGATGAACCTTATTGGTTTTGGAATAGTAAATTCCTGGATTATAATTTATTGCTAGTGCAAAAACGTTCCATCAGGAACTAAGCTTAAAATATACCAAATTGCACTTACACCTGGTAAGTGCAATTAGGTATATTTTATATTGACGTATTCTTCGATATTCGATTGCGAGCGTACAAACCCCACTAAGAGTCCGTGCTGGAATTGATTATGCTTCTACCGATCAATTGCTGCGCGTCCATGACCCGTTCTTCTGCTCTTTTTATTTTATCCACCCTCTGTGCTCAATCGGATGTCGGGGCGCTTTGATTCCGCTTTGATCAGGAGTGTAGGTAATTTGGGTTACAAATTTGCCGAATCAAAACGGCTTCGACGTTTCGATTAGGACGTTGTATTTGAAACGAGGTTTGGATCTCTAAAACTTCCATACCATTCTATGTTAGCGAGTGAGTTTTGATAGGAGGTTTCGGACGCGGCTAATTATCACTCTATTGGCAAAGACATACCGCCAAGCTTTTCAACGGTGAAGGAAAACGCCGTGTGGAAACCTGCACGCCTGAGAGTTCACCATAATGTTCTCAAAGGCGAGTGAAGTCTGCCAATCCGCACATGGCCAGCGTGGTGGACTATGGAAAAATCCTTCTCTTATTGAGAAGAAACCCGTGCTCTGTAGTAAGCCGGTGGTAATGGGTTAATCATGATGATGATGATTTGAAACGAGGTTTGGATCCCTAAAACTTCCATACCATTCTATGTTAGCGAGTTAGTCCTATTGGGAGGCTTCGGCCGCGCCTAATTATCACTCTATTGGCAAAGACATACCGCCAAGCGATTTAGCGTTGCCGTATGATATCGAGTAGAAATCTGGCAACGATTAGCCATTCCGAAACAAAATAATTTTATGTGGCAATAAAGTTAATTTATGATTAGTTAAGTTTATACAAAAGAAGTCTCTTTATATACACTAAACATTATTATTTATTATGAGAATAATAAACAATTTGTTCATACACAGCAAAGTAAATTTGTTTTCAACATCTTGAACTTGGACTAGGCGAGCATAAATATGTTGGAGCACAGAATGACTCCGCTCTTGTATTGCTCGGAGTCTGGGATAAGAAACTGATTTATGTTACATCTTGATGTTACGCCGGAAAGTTGAGAGATAGCGTGAAATAAGTTTCGTGTATGATTTATATATGTACCTACTAACTCCGAGTAACTTGAGTAATATGTCTCTATTTGCGCCAGTTTACTAATGTAAACTCATTTAATGTAGAATACTTACCTACCTGCTAACAAATATATTTAAGGCAAAATGTTAAATGGCTTAATTTTATATGGGCTTCTTCGTCCGACCGCTATAAGGCGCGTTAGGAAACCTCGAAGCGTTAGATTTAAATGTAACTATCATCATGATCAACTCATTACTGGCTCACTACGGAGCACGGGTTTCCTCCCAATATGAGAAGGGTTTTGGCCATATAGTCCACCACGCTGGCCATGTGCGGATTGACAGACTTCACACGCATTTGAGAACATTATGGAGAACCCTCAGGCGTTCCTTCACGGTTGAAGCAAGTGATAATTGAATGAAGTTTAATTGTTTAAAAACGCACATAACTCCGAAAAGTTAGAGGTGCGTGCCCGGATTCGAATCGGCCGACCGGACCTCTGATTAAGAGGCTGACGCCCTAACCACTAGGCTATCACAGCTTCTAATGTAACTATATACACCATTTATTTACTACAATATAAAAAAATGTCGACGAGTAAAAAGAGCCTTTTATAGGATAGGATAGGATTACTTAAATGTATTTTTATATTTGTATAATGTAGCTTTGATAGTAAGTGGATGACTCACTTTGACATACCGATTAGGAATGTAATTATAATAAAGATGATTATTTCTTCTTATAGAGAGAGAATAGAGGACATATATATTTACGCATATATATCCTCATACTACTACCAATAGTTTGGCCAGTGAATATCGATAGTGTTCGACTAATACAGCTATTCAGACTTTTATTTTCATTGACACAAAGTCATGAATAACCCTGAAAGGGAATGTAGAGAACAAAACAACCTCTGTTAAACTCGATCGTACTCACCGCCACTAGGTTTAGTACGCAAGTGAGCGTTCACTTTCCTTTTCCCGAAGTGTGCGCACCGTGTACAGCGTACATTTAATGTCTATATCTTTATGTTAAAATGGATGTGTCTACCATGGACTATCGCAAAGTAACTCCTGCTTCATTTCAACGTTCCCATCGTCTCTTCGAAACCCCCCAACCGTGGTTCCCCCGTATGTAACGCGAATATTGTAGACCCAAACTTGGTCACAGATCTGTTTATTGACTAGACGAAGATTAAGTTGCTTCCACATAAAAAAAACTGCATATTTATATAAAAACATTATTTTGATAGTTATAATGTGTTAAGATGCGATTTGTGACGACCTCCGTGGCGCAGGGTTCGATTCCCGCCTCGAGTCTGGTCTGGTGGGAGGCTGCGGCCGTGGCTAGTTACCACCCTACCGACAAAGCGATTTAGCGTTCTGGCGCGATGTCGCGTAGAAACCAATTAGGAGCGTGGGTTTACCATACCCCTAACAAGTTAGCCCGCTACCATCTCATTCTGCATCATCACTTACCATCAGGTGATATTGCCGTCAAGGGCGTAACTTGTTAGTGGAGAAAACAAAATGCTGTTTGTTATATTGAAGAACATTTACATTAGATGCAACGACGTTCGGCGAGGTAGAGTTGTTCCGTAGAAGTTTGCCCAAGTTTCCACCTCTTGTATATAATTTGATTCCGACCAAGAACTTGGTCTTAGGTGCAGATTTGTTAAGTTGGCTGGCTTCAAGCGTAGTTTCATCATTAAATCAGGTATTGATTGCTAAAACTTGCAGGTCATGCTGTTTGAGATTGCAGTCTAAAATTCTTGACCAGAAATTAGTTTAGTTTTCGCTTCGTATTAAAACAGTGGCGGATAATTTGTAACGATGTTGTAAATAAATATATCATCAATATGATTACCGGCTCACTACAGAGCACGGGTCTCCTCTCAATATGAGAGGATAAGGGTTTGGCCATAGGCCATCACGCTGGCCATGTGCGGATTGGCAGACTTCACACGCCTTTGAGAACATTATGGAGAACTCTCAGGCGTGCAGGTTTCCTCACGATGTTTCCCTTTACCGTTAAAGTGATATTTTAATTACCTTTACGCCCTAAACACTAGGCTATCACCGCTTCGAATAAATATATACATAATATGAAATATATACAAGAGCCAAGGTTTCAGAGCTTGGGTTTCTTCTTGAAACTGGGCGTGTTTGGGATCCTCCTATTTTAAGAATTACGTTGGCGAGTGTATCATCACCACCTTACGAATTAAAATAATGAAAAATATTTTATATTAAATATGAACGCCTCGTAGCTGCCTTTACTAAGTTAACATGAATAAAGCTATTTTAGATTTTTTATTTTTGATTTTGTGAATACGCTGCGTATCTATCTTGACGGTACGAACTCAACAAAATAAGAAGCTATCAAAATAGGTAAAGGTGTTATATTTTATTAGTCTTAAAATTAAACTATCACTTCGCTATTTTATTGTCAGCAGAGTATTTTCAATATATCAATTCATAAATGTTTTTTAAACATAAATGTTGAACTATTAAAGGACCTGGCCAGTACTGTCCTCCAGTTTTTGTTATACCTACTGCACGAAATTGCGCAAATTACAGTAATTGCTTTCCATTTTGCGTTATTTGCGTAATTGTTGGCAATTAAGTTAATTGGACAGATGTATTAGGTACATATTGTATATACGAGTATATGTATGTTTCTGCGTTGATAGCCAAGTGGGTTAGAATTCAATCTATCGTTCGATAACCGAATTCGAATAGCACACTCATCTGACTTTTGTGCATTTCAAGCTAACAAATTTGCTCAAACGGTGAAGTAAAACATTGTTAGGAAATACATGTACAATAAAAGTTCTCTGTAATGTTCTCTCATAGGCGTGTGGAGTTTGTCAATCAGCACATGGCCAGCGTGATGGACAACGGCCTAAACTTTTCTCATTTAGATAGAAGGAGCGGCTAGGGAGCTTTTGCCAGTAATGGTTTGCTAATTATGGCATTTTTCAAAAATTACCAAACATGATTTTGCACTAGAGCGTTTGAGTACTATAATTTTACATAATATGTCTACTTTATGTAAACTGCACAACTAAAGAAGACTAAGTATCTTGGAAGCAGCCGCCTCCTTTTATATCGCGCATATATTGTGTGTTGAATGAAAAAGGCTACAGTTGTACCCGATTTTTCTTGGTTAAATCTGCCTCTAGATCGCGATCGTCGTAATGTCACCAGATGTTGTTGTGTGTCATACAGATGTTGTTATGGACGTGGGACATATTGTGTGTGTGGACGTGGATCGGTTATATAATAAATGACATTACATATAAATGTAGCCAGTAACTTCGTACGCGTGAATTATATCTAATGTCTTTATCCAAAGTGAAAATAGGCCGTATCACTTCATCTGCTGACCTGTGAAAGATCCATCTAAATTGGTACAGGCGGTATTATTTTGATATATAGCAGGAATTAAGAAAGATGCGCGGTGACACAAGTGTTTAGGGCGTCAGCCTCCTAATCAGAGGTCGGCGGTTCGAATCCGGGCCTCTAACTTTTCGGAGTTATGTGCGTTTTTAAAAATTAAAATATCACTTGCTTCAACGGTGAACGAAAACATCGTGAGGAATCCTGCACGCCTGAGAGTTCTCCATAATGTTCTCAAAGGCGTGTGAAGTCTGCCAATCCGCACTTGGCCAGCGTGGTGGACTTTGGCCAAACCCTTCTCATGACTCGTGCTCTGTAGTGAGCCGGAAATGGGTTGATCATGATGAAGAAAGATGCCGAATGGTCTATTTTCGAAATTACAAACGTAATTATACTACGCTTCATTTATATGTGTGTAATATTGGGTTTTATGTATATTCAAACGTAAATTAGAATAGATGTAAATGTATGTTCAATCAATTCTCTTGTCGATGGACATATCCTTATGAGATCCATTGTTCCTTTGTGAAACGGCCGTGTGTTACCTATACTCGCATTGAGTTATTTTAATAAGTATAAAAATGCAATTGTGTAATAATTTTTGCATTGTGGAAATAGAAATGACATTCATCGGAAAAACATTCAGCAAATCGGGCCTTTATTTTATCCTTGTTAAAGTTATATTTTCTTATACGAATATCCTTTATTGACATGAAATTCTTACGAGAATTATACTCGTAAATGCAAATGTGAAATTTTTCGTTTGTCTTTTATGCTTACACAAATTGGCTACTCAATCGCGATCATCATAAAATATTTCGTACACGTTCTCCGGGGTAGAGAAAACAATAAAAAAACTGAAAACATACCTTTTTAAATAATACAACCCAAATTATTTGGAGCGCAAGACCAGTAAAAAAATAAAATAAATTCATAATACAATATAGAAAAGATAAATCCTGCATTAGTAAATACTGAGTTACAATCGATCAATAACTTGATTGATTGGTTGCCATTTTAGTTAGTTGTTTCTCTTTCTCTCTCTCGTCAGTCGTTCCTTCATTTCTGAAGATCATGGTCCTGGTTAGTTGTTTACAATACTTTTAAGTATTCTACAGCGGTAAAAAGCTTAAGTTCTCATACAAAAGCATCGGAAACGAACTTTTAAATATATATATGTATTGGTTAGACACTTTTCAAATTTAAATTAAATTTTAATAATCATTTCGACTATAAATTGTATTCGCGGTCTTGTGTAACTTGACAATGGCCTGTATAACATTAAACTTTTTGGTATATCCATCAAGAAATACTTCAAGAATAGTCATTGTATTTAAAACTCTAAACGTGCCTCTTTCTTCTACAGGATATCGACAACTTAATGACGGAAGGCAACAAGTCCCGAACAGTGGCTGCGACAAACATGAATAGCGAGTCGTCAAGGTCACACGCTGTTTTCAGCGTGGTACTAACTCAGACGCTGTGTGACACAGCCTCTGGGGTGTCGGGCGAGAAAGCTGCCAGACTGTCCCTTGTTGACTTGGCCGGCTCAGAGCGGGCTGTGAAGACTGGAGCGGTAGGAGACCGGCTGAAAGAGGGATCAAATATAAATAAGTGAGAACCTTCAAAAAATTATCAGAAAATAATTGATGACTTCGTATTATAAATTGTTGTTATTGCAATTTGATAGATCTCTTACAGACAGCCTGCGAGGTTATTTCAATGTATAAAATAAGACGATATGGCAATATTCCATAAGCTCTTATAATAACCTTAACATAAATGAAAACAGGATTAACGAACAGTTAAGAAATGATGGTTGCTTAAAGTTAGCTCAAGTTAAGCCTCTGAAAACAAAGAACGAAACATCGATTATAAGTAAAATATATTTTATACACAACAAAATATTTCTTGGTTACATGTTTGCCGATATATTTGTGCAGCGTTGGCGACGCGACGTCTCGACTGAACAAATAAAAGACCATAAAAGAGGCAAATTACCACTTAATAGTCAATTTAGAATCACCAGTTTCGTATGTTGCAAGGCGTTAGCCATGAATCCACATTACAATGTATACGTAAAAAAAATCTTACTTATTTTTAACTCTATATAACCACAATACTATCAGTATAGTATCTTTATCGTCGTAAAACTTAAAATTGGTAAACCAATGGTGTTAATCCAAAACAAACTATGTTATTTTGCATTAAAAGATATCGTTTGAGGTACTGTGCGCGAAATAACAAAAGCATACATCCTCATCCCACCCAGTTTTTTTCAGTTCAGATCAGTTACCAACCATGTTTAAATCTTTTGTAAATCTTAAACATAATAATTGGCTAGAAAATATATACCTTATATTTAGATGATAGATAGATAGATGTCCATCTAAGAAAACTTACTTTTAAAAATTAGCTTCTGATGTCAATGCTTGTCTTTCACAGATCCCTCACAACACTAGGTCTCGTCATATCAAAACTGGCAGACCAGTCTTCGGGGAAGAACAACAAGGACAAGTTTGTGCCCTACAGAGATTCGGTGCTCACGTGGCTACTGAAAGACAACCTGGGGGGCAACAGCAAAACTGTTATGGTATGTTTTGTTTATTCCACTGCAAGTTAGCCTTTGATGGTAATTTCACCTCCTGGCAAGGAAATAATGTATTTCCTGGCCAGATAATGGCCTGGCCATATAGAAATATGGGTTAACCATACCCTGTTGAGGGTATGGTTAACCCATATTTCTAATTGGTTGATGAGAGACATCGTGTCAGAACGCTAAATTGCTTGACATGTCTTTGTCGGTACGGTGGTACATAGCCACTGCCGAAGCCTTCTACCAGACCAGGAATCGATCCCAGGACCTCCAACTTAGTGCGATATTCGTCGTAATAAGATGTCATTGATGTATTTTTCTATTCAGTTAAATTCTGAAGAATTCTGAAGATGTATTTTTCAATTTAGTTAAATTCTGAAGATTGTGTCATCGGTTTTGTGTTTCGCTACAATACTGTTTAAAAGACACATACGGACAAAAGCTTAGCACAGCAATAAATACAGTAGTAACCAATTAGTAATTTCATAGATTGTTCATTAACCGATTTGCATAATTTTATGTAAGCTCGTATTCCAATTGAATTTTAACCATTAGCTTATCACGGTAATCCATAAAACACAATGAAATAATTGTACTCTATGGTTAAAATAACTCTCAATCAAAAAATGAAAACCTTATTCGAATAATTCTTTAAAAGGTATTTTTAACTCGTCATTGTAGCCAATTGATAGAGATAACTACATTCGTAGACTTAAAACTAAAGCTATTAGGGTTCCAAACAAGCCCTGGTCTAAGAAGCCCACAACAAACTTAGTCGGGTAAGTATTCTTTCAATAAATTTGACAAATAGTTTCTTGGAGTCGCTGACATACGCGGAATATCAAATCGGAACGCGTACGTAAACGTTCGCTCGGGGCCAATGTTCTGAACTATTTTGTTTATTTGCGAGTGTTCCGGGCAAGGACATTTCGTCCAATAATTTTCCTTTTAGTGACATTAATATAGACATCGAGCTGTATATTTGTTTTCATCATGATCAAACCCTTGCCGGCCCACTACAGAGCTAAGAAGGATTTGGCCATGGTCCACCACGCTGGATATAGAACACGATATTTGTTATACCATTTGTTTTTTTTTTTTATTAATTGCAAATGGTCCAGTTTGCGTAAGTTCCAAATAATTTTGTTATGAAACAACATCAACATGATAGGATCCAGGAATAGCGTTTATCAAAACAATAAACACATTCTCACTCGCTTCCCAAGTCGCACAAAATATATAGGTCGCAGAACACACGTCTATTTTTCAGTTATTTCATTTGCTATAAATAAATTATGCTATTCAATATTTAAGCCGTCTTTAAATCCCGAACAGATTTTTCAACGTTTTTAAATTTAATTAAAATGCGTGCATTCGTTGCGTGCGTGATATGCAAAAAAATTCGCATATCGGTTAAAATAAGCAACAAAATAATGTATTTAGTAGTTAAATAATAGCTAGGGTGACATTTTAGCAATTGCTTTCGAGAGAAATTTTAGATGTATATGTCTTATATTTATAATAATATTGTATGCTGACGTAGTAAAAGCGTATAAGACAATTCGCGAACTGGTTTTTTTTTTTAATTGATTAATACAGACTTTGAGTTAGCGTATCGATTGTCGGCTTCAATTTTGAACTTGTTTGCGGGAAGCCGCACAACATTTTCGGTTGCCTGACCCCTTATTGCTTAATAAGCAGTTATACTAAACCTTATCTTGTATGTTTGTTTCACACTAATATGTGACAAAGATTAATTTTCTTTCTTTCTTTAATATTGATGAAATTATTGCGATTACTCGCAGTTTTTTTTGCTTTTGGCATTATTAGCTGACATCCTTCTAATATTGGGGACCGAATCACAGGCTATAGGTTTGAGCATATTACGAGGTATATTTTAAACAAGACTGAATAGGAGAGCATATGTTTTAGGTGTAAGTTTCTTGATTCCAATAAATAAATCTTTGTTCAAATCATCACATCAGATTCTGTTCATGGAGAAATAATTTGTTATTACAAAACGGTAACAATTGAATGTTACCATCCAATCTAACGAGCCCATAGGAAAGTAAACTATATGTACTGAAGTAAATAAACATAATCACTTTCCTGATCTCCACATCACCTAACCTAGAATACATCAAAATGATAATTGCAATAAAACCATTTTTAGTACTGCCATAATTTCAGCTTGTAGAATTTCATAATCACGAATTATAATAACAGCATAAATGTTACCCGATGCAGGTGGCTACAATATCCCCAGCGGCAGATAACTACGAGGAGACGTTATCTACCCTGCGATACGCGGATCGGGCGAAACGGATCGTCAACCACGCGGTCGTCAACGAGGACCCCAACGCAAGGATCATTCGAGAACTGCGCCAGGAGGTCGAGGCCCTCAAGGAGATGCTCAAACATGCTACGGTGAGTGACCGGCTGGGTGATTACGAATCACACAAAATCGTTGCTGTCAAACTTTACTTTAAACATCTCTTATGAATTGCGTAATATTTTGCTGTCACATCATTTGACATTTTGCGACCGATAAGCTTAGCTATTGCTGTATCTACTGCAAAGTTTTAGGTAGTCAAGCATATCCAACAATTTTGTCTTTACGATACGAAACCCTCTCAAGTTACTATTCTAACGGAGACCAAAACAACCAAAACTACTTCGGTGGTCGCCCTTGGCGCATAATAATTGGTAGTTACACGATCCACGAAGCGATTAATCTTTACAAAGATCTAAATCTGTAGGATAACTAGTCTCTTAAAAACTAAAATCATATCCATATTAGGATACTTAACGTTAGCAATAATAGAATAGTATAAAATTTCAACGATGGCAGTATCTAGTAATAGTTGTTTTTAAAAAAAAAACTTTAAAGTAATTAACGCTATTTAAATGTTTTATTAGTTTAGTCGGCTTGTATCGTAGGTGTCTATATTTCTATTATATTTATATTCAAGTTAGTGGTATAATTATTTTATCGGTTTCTATTTACGGGTACAAATCTCGTAATCTCTTGAATCACTTTCTGTTTTACTAGGTGTATTTTTAAATAATGAATAGAAGTAGGCGTTACTTTGCGGAATTCCATGATAAACAATAAACAGCAAGTATAATTTGCTATATTCCGCCGACAACCGGGAGATTTGTATAATATAACACCACACAAAATCGTAAAAAAAGTAAAGTTTACTTTCCCCGTTTGTGAAGTCAACATCTTCTGAGGATGATCTGCTGTCGGGGCGAAAGGTGCGTAGAGGTTCTAGTGGAGGATTTTGTGTGATGTAATATTATACAAATCTCCCGGTTGTCGGCGGAATATAGCAAATTATACTTGCTGTTTATTGTTTAGCTGTATTTTTGTTTGTTCTTGTGTCAAAATTTGAGGTATCAAGTTGCAACCTTGACACAGTGTGCTCTAAGGTCTTTTATTCTAATGGGATTCAAAAAAGTGTGTCAACTTGAGAATTCTTACAGCAAACTTGCTACTATGTTAATTTATTGTTTTAGGATTTAAAAAACGTGAGTCAACTAACAGTAGTTGTAAAAGTAGGTCTGCTAACACACTCGAGCTTAAAGCAAGTAGGTACGGAGATAGGGAGGTTAATGCGCTTAAGAAGATTGTATCGCAGGTAACAGTTAACGGATTTGTACTTAGTGTTTATAACCCGTGTTTAAAGGTCTTTATAATTAAGTGCTCTAAATGCGCATTATAATGTAAATGATTCAGCATCCAATTGCATAGTCTATTATACGGTTATTTTAACTAACTTCATAAACTTCCAAGACCCTCTGTTGGCCCCGTTCCTTAGTTTATAACAACGCCCCAAAAATAACCTACTTGCATTGAATTTTATTGTTTCTAACGTTAAGTGACTGAGTTGTTAATTGCGCTTTTATAAATGACCAAAATAATTTAGAGACAACTATTTCTTGCATTACGTACTTTTACGATATTGATAACGTATTTTAAGTCAATCCGATTTGTGAAGCGTAGCAATAATACTTCTATTCCCACTGTCTCAAAAGAGTATACACAGAGTAAGAGTTCAGTGGGGTGGTAAGAGTTCAGTGGGGTGACGGAATAAAACAGTGCGTAAACTTAATAATGTAACTTAATTAATAAACGATGTTTTTACATAAAATTTATTTTGTCTTGGTTAGTCAAATGTTAAATTATCGAAGACAGAAAGAGACAAAGCTATTCGATATCTATACTACATTTATGAATAATGCCGATTATTTATGGATTTGATTTAGTTGTAACCTTAATATACTCTATAATGAATATAAAGTGTAAAGGTTAGGTCAAACTCTTATTTTAGATAGATATAAGGACAGATTTCAGAAATCGAAATTATTATCTGTTTGCTCAAAATACTGACAACTAAATATCAAAAAAGACAAAGAGATATCTCTCTATACTATGACAATATATTTTTGAACATTCTAAAATAATAAACCATTACATCTTAACATGCTTTTTTTAAAAACACATTTACACTTATTATTTCCAGATCTTTTCAATCCATATAATATTAATAAAGACATTTCATAGAGTGTCTTATATACACTGTTATAGATGACTTTGTACGTGGTCCCAATGTTCGTAGTTTTACAATAAATATATATTTTTAATCAATTTCATATATACTTAATCAGTTAGTTCAATAGTTTTTAATCGTTGATTAACCATTGTTGTCAAACTTTTTATCATGACTTTTTAAAAAAATTTCAAAATGCTACTGCCTACATAAAAAGGCTCCATAGCTAAAAATCAAGTAGGATATCATATCAGTAAACTTTCTTGGCACACCTTAAATTAAGTTTTTTGATTTATGATGAAAAATAAACGTCACAATTTCAATGACAATTATGATGCTGTCTAAGATGGTAGTGGGCCAACTTGTACGGCATACCCATACTCGTAATTGGTTTGTGTGGACACAAACTTTTTTTGTTTGTGTTTTCTTGGGTAAGGTTCTTAAAATTATTATGGTAAGGTTCTTATTAAATCAGATTGGATCTTAAAATTCAGAAATGATAAATTTCTCTCGTTCGAACCCGTATCTACCTACCCACAGCGAGGTCGCTAATACTTAAAGCTTAAGTCACAATTATTACTCTTATTAAATTAATTAACTTACAATAGGTAAGTTACTTATGTCCTACTTTTGAAACTCACACATATTAGGCAAATGAATAAAACAAAATATAATATTTTTTATAATACACCGTTTTTAAGTGCAGGTACCTGTGTTATTAAATTACTAAGAGTTATTATGACACTTATATAAATTACTAAGAGTTTTAATATGAAATCCTCAGAATTTTTACCTTGACTCATGGTTAAATCACGGTTGCTTAATTTTTAAATTAAATACCCACCTAAATTATAATGGGATCTGACTGAAAATTTAATTGGAATTGCTGATAAGATTACTTCGCAAACTTTCCAACTTAAACTTCAGCTACGCTAAATTTGTTCTGAAGTTGAGAATGTCATAAAGTTATTCCTTTTATTCCTGAGTAGGTACTGAGATTGGATAACTTTGAGAAAATTTGAAATTAGCACCGCGAAACCAAACAACGAAACATTAGTCATTCGAAATTCTAAAAGTAGGTCCCCACAGTGAACCGTGTTGCGGTAAGAGGGGTCGTTGTAACACGAATCTGCAGGTTTACGTAAATCATACGACCTGGCTGAAAGTAGGTCTGCCAAAATTTAGTATTGACCAGATTCTGGAGTATCACTGTATTATGAATATCAAACTTTTTGACGACCTCCGTGGCGTGCGTGCTCTGTCGCATTATAAAGTTGGAGGTCCTGGGTTCGACTCCCTGCTCGAGTCTGGTCTGGTGAGAGGCTTTGGCCGTGGCTAGTTACCACCCTACCGACAAAGACGTGTCGCCAAGTGATTTTAGCGTTTCGGCACGATGTCGCGTAGAAACCAATTAGGAGCGTGGGATTACCATACTCCTAACAGGTTAGCCCGCTACCATCCTAGACTGCATCATCACTTACCACCACGTGAGATAGCCGTCAAGGACTAACTTGTAGTGTATAAAAAAAAACATAGCAAAAAAATGGTTCTCACTACAAATTTGAGACAAAACAAGAGCTGAGAAACTATTTAAAACTTGTTTTTATAGTTATAATTCTCCAAAGCATTGAAATATATTTAGCCGTAGGATAATCTCGAATCGATCTAATACCATTGTAATTTAAAAGTGCCTCTTATCCGGCTGACGACACAAATACCTTTATCTTATTAGCATTTGCTGGGACGCCTCAACTCCCTAACGTGTTTTACGGATTATCTCCATCTAAAGGTGCGGCGGTTGCTATATTTATAAAAAGCTTAGAAGCCAAAGGAAATAATATTACAGAAAATTATTATTTATTTTACTTAATTTTTGTTGATAGAAAATATGATATTTAATATACTGAATCTATAGAAAACAATTCATTTTCACGTTCAAAGTGTTCAGTTCATTCTAAGCTTACATATTATTGCCAAGTTACCGCCAGACCTATTGCATAAACGTCATTGATTTCTGAACGTTATCTGATAAATTGATTGATATTTGTGTGGGATATAATTATAATCTAATTTTTTTTTGTTCCAGGGCTCTCCTGTAGGCGAAGATGTGCACGAGCAATTGGCACAAAGTGAGCACCTGATGAAGGAAATGTCCCGAACGTGGGAAGAAAAACTCGTCGAAACTGGTCAGTATAAGGATACAAAAGGGATCTAATCGTGGTGTTTAAATACTGTGTATATGATAGTCGGCTACGCAACAAAAATGTGGGACCTGCTGTTGGACATAATATTGTGCTGGACTTAATGATCTTCCAGTTGAAATTACGTCTTTGATAGATGTCGACACCGCAAATTTATTGCATGTTATAGAACCTGAGTCAGCTGTGGTAGCCTAGTGGTTAGGACGTCCGCCTTCTAATCAGAGGTCGGGGGATCGAACCCGGGCACGCACCTCTAACTTTCGGAGTTATGTGCGTTTTTAAGCAATCAAAATGTCACTTGCTTCAACGGTGAAGGAAAACATCGTGAGGAAACCTGCATGCCTGAGAGTTCTCCCTAATGTTCTCAAAGGCGTGTGAAGTCTGCCAATCCGCACATGGCGCGGTGTGTTGGACTATGGCCAAACCCTTCTCATATTGAGAGAGCCGACAATGGGTTGATCATGATGATAGAACCTGATATGTGAATACCATTAAAATTGCTTGCATAGCAATCCATAAGTATCAGATACAAGTCATTTCGGCAAGGCGTCAGCTACGTATCTACCATCATTCGGCATCTGTCACTTAATTATAAGTGACGGATTGCTCGGGCAGGTTCGTACGACAGAATATGGTTCGTATCGCTGCAGTTCCTATTATGGATCACGGTGACCTAGTTAATACATGTTGCATGCAAGTATTTATTATCCGTGCCTCACTAATTCCTGACCGATCGTTGACTCCGATGTCCCTATTTAATAATAATTAGGACCCAAGGTCATAGAAGAAGGGTTTGATCTAAGCATTTGAATGGAAGAAAACTCAACACCTAACAATTTTAGGGCTGAAATTACAACTAAAATGCCAGATATATAATCATTTTGCTAAACGATTGTTATCTCTTCCAACAGGTCGAATACAAAGTGAAAGGCAGCACGCTCTCGAAAAAATGGGAATTAGTGTACAAGCGAGCGGTATCAAAGTGGAGAAAAATAAATATTATCTTGTAAATTTGAATGCGGATCCGTCGTTAAATGAACTGCTGGTTTATTACTTGAAGGTAACTATAACTTCGCTCTTTACAACCATTTATTATATTATTTATGTATAAATATTTGAAATCCACTAATAAAACATCGCTATACAGGCCAAAAGGAATTTACGACTGAATAATAATCACAGAGGGCTTACTTCCAAAGTTGTTTAAGAACTAAACAGAAACGTTCATTGCTATTTCAGCTGACATTTGTGCAGTATTTTTCTCTAATTTTCCAGGGAATAGTAAACTATTAAAAACATAATTTGCTCTGCATCCATTTGGTATTGTATGATTATTAAACTTTTGGACCATTGTAAATAATTTGGATAGCAAGGGATCTTTGTAGCGATTATAACCTTTATCTTATATTTATAGGATAGAACGTTAGTAGGCGCTGACAGCGAGGCAGACATCCAGCTATCCGGCCTCGGAATTCAACCACAGCATTGCATGCTAGTAGTGGAAGGTGGTAGTCTACACATGGAGCCAGTCGGTGGTGCCAGGTGCTTTGTTAACGGCACTCCAGTCGTATCGGGAGTGCGGCTTGGACACGCGGACAGGATCCTTTGGGGAAACCATCACTTCTTTAGGGTTAACTGTCCTAAGGAAACCAGTGAGTATGATATCTACATTCCGGAAAATTAATAGCGTTACTGGACATGCAGTGATCAGATTAAGTGGCTGGCTGTCATGACAAACATCTACATGTTATGATTGTGATTGCTGTTATTCCATTGGATCCATAAATCCATTCAATTTGTTGGAGTTGGAAAGTTTAACTATTTAATACTGCACCAATCTTGTTGATATTGTAAAGATAACTTGCATCTTGGAGTTGGAGTTGGATAATTACCCAGACTGTTTTAAGAATAGCTTTTGTTACTTTTATCAGACTCTGACGTACGGTTATTAATATCCTTAATTTTCTTATATTTCACTGCAAGTTATCAATTGACAGCGATCTCACCTTCTGGTATGTTCTCATATGCTGGTGGATGATGCAGTCTAAGATGGTAGCAGGCTAAAAGCTAGGAGTCAAGGTGAACCTTGTAAGGTATGACCTACCAGAATTGGTTCTACGCGACATGAAACGCCGGAACGCTACGTCGATTGGCATCACATCTTTGTCGACAGGGTGGTAACTAGACACATATCCGAGAGAAATAACGCTTCTTTTTAACTTAAACATACGCTTTTGTGAGCTCTTGAGAACGAAACAGATTGTATTCTAAATATATTTGTTTTACAGCCGCCGCTGCTTCCGAGCCCCAGACGCCGGCACAACCAATAGATTACAACTTCGCACGTGACGAAATCATGCTCAACGAACTTAGTAACGACCCAATACAGACTGCGATCTCGCGTCTTGAGAGACAGCACGAGGAAGACAAGCAAGGTAAATAATTTTTCGCAGTATTTACTGTAACCATTTGCTTTCATCATGAGCATTATCAATCCATTATCGACCCACTATAGGTCATGTGTCTTCTCTCAGCATGAGAAGGGTTGTAGTCCATCACGGCCAATGCGTATTGTACATGCTTTTGCAAAGATTATGGTGAACATTAAGGCATGCTAGTTTCTTCACTATGTTTTCCTTCAACAAGTATTTTTTTTAATTGCTTTAAATAAAAATGTATTTAACTCTCAATAAAAAGAGGCCCAGTGTTACAAAGTTATTTCTCTTAAATATCTGTTAATTCAAATCTTACTTTACTTCTTCTGTTTTGAATAAAAAAACCGACCGAAATGCTTATTATTTCTTATTCATAGCTTTCCGAACAATGGTGCGTTATAAAACACTACACAATATTGACAATATATAACCGAATTTTTGCTCGATCGATATATCTTATTTTATTATTGATTGTCAACCATAATGTTACTGAATAACACTCTTTGCACATAGAAAACGAAAGTCGTAACATGTAACTACGAAGGTACAGACCGTTGACAGACAGACGGAGTCTGGGATCTTAGTAATAGGGTCCCGTAAATATCCTTCGGGATCGGAACGTTCAGATTAGGATTTCCGGTTAAAGGCAAAACAGTATCTGTCTCTTTATTTAATGCGAAAAAATATTTTTCTCATTTCAGTGGCATTGGAAAAGCAGAGACAAGAGTACGAGCGTCAGTTCCAGCAACTCAGAAACATATTGTCACCGTCCACACCGTACCCACCGTATTCTTACGATCCGCTGAAATTAGGTGAGATAATTCATATTGCATTTTGCATACATTAGCTGATTGAGCAAATTGAATCTACAAAGCAAAGCAGCTATAAAGATTTCTAAGTGAGAACTGCGAAAATCTATCCCACTTCTGACTATAGAATTTAACATTGTGAGACGAAGAATAAAAAATCAAACTTGAACATTTTTCGCTGATAAACATCGCAAAGTTAGTTGCGAACTGTTACGGCCTATACACACACAAAAATAGGGCCAGATCATTCCGGCTACTGAGCCATATTAAGGCTCAGTAGCCGGAATTCAGGAGCGTACCAGTTGTGTTTGCATATTAAGAAAAGCGGGGTAAGTGTGTTAAGTGAAGTAAAAGTAAGAAAAAAATGAATCCCACTTCTGATTTAAGTCATGCGAAATATTGAAATCTTTACCCCACGATTTAGTATATAACTTGAGACTTCAGAGTGGAATTTTGTTGTGTGTGTAATAGAATCATAATACAATGCAAGATGATATACTTGTAAAATGAGTACCAATATAAATGAAGTACTAAGCGTTATTGTCTATTAGTTGATTAAAGTGGAGCAACCGGTGGGTTCTTGCGCTTTTTGTATAAAACAAAAAAAAAAAAAACTTTGTTTTTATGACGTTCTATTTTCAGTTTTTGATGTCGATATCGAAGCTTAACTTCTTTATTGTATAGGTAAAATGACAGCGTGCACACCGACGACTGCGGCACGCGTAGAGCGATGGGCGGCGGAAAGAGACGACACGTTCAAGAGATCCTTGGGCCGGTTAAAAGCAGACATACTCCGGGCCAATGCCCTGGTTCAGGAGGCAAATTTTCTGGCAGAAGAGATGCGCAGAAATACACGGTTTAGCGTCACGTTGCAAATACCGCCGCAGAACCTCAGCCCTAATAGAAAGGTATAATAGCAGATTTAGCATATAATGCAAGGTATATCTTAATGTGTAACTTCATATACTCTATGTAATTATCAGGTAGTGTATAGGACCTTGATGTCAAGTAGAGCTTTCTACCTTAATTGCCAAGAACATTAATTAAATATTGCATTGAATTTGCAGCCAACATTTAGTCCTTATTTAATGGTCTACAAGCGACCTTTATATAAGAAGGCTTTATGTCTAAAACGTTAATTTTCTTCATAATTATTTTCTTTCCTCTATCAGAAAGATTTTTTAATTCTGTGTCTCTACATTCTAGCGAGGTGCCTTCGTATCTGAGCCAGCGATTATGGTTAAACGTCCAACACGGGGCGCTCAAGTATGGTCAATGGAGAAGTTGGAGAATAAGCTTGTAGACATGCGCGATATGTATGACGAGTGGCGCCGCCGACAGCAACGCGATGACATCATAGAAAACGTATGTTATTTTGAACTTGAACTTTGAATTCTACGAAATTAAATGCTTATGTAAAGAATTATACAGTTCCATTTCAATGCTGCTAGCAATCTTTACGTCGTTATTATGTTAAGAAACACTACAACGTCGAAGTAAAATGGACTTTAAGTTGATCGCTTTAAAGTTGTAAATTCCTTACTGATATTTATGTGATATGTATTCGATTTTTCAACGCACTACCTAGAGCGCTACTATATGTAGAAAAGGGTGGACCATTATAAGCTTTAAATTTAGGCCGATTAATTTCATTTTACTCTAACGTTATAATGCTTCGTAATTTACAGTGGGTCAGTATCGGGCGTCAGTGAACTGACGCTGAGAACTGTCTCATTGTTTGCTTCACTAGTTTTGGTTATTTAACTACGATACCTGCACGTTATTGAAGTCAGTGGGGAGAAATTAATTTTGTATTTTGTAACAATTAAAGTGCCGTAGTTAAATAATATAAATATGTAGTATGGGTGAAGGGTAAAAGGATTAAAAATATATGAAATAAGCTTGATATGATCAGATATTTGTTATGACCATTCAAATCGCAGTAAAAGGCGCTTTGCAAAACGCTCTAATCTCTGTGTCTGTAACAAACCTTAAATAGTTTTATTATGTATCTAATTACAAACTGAAACCAGTTTAACATTGCTATATAAGCTATGTTTAATAAGTTTGCTTTTTTTACTAACACATCAATCGTACTAACGTATTTGTTCCCAGGACGTGGCACCAATCGATCCTGAGACCCCAACGGTGCGTTTAGGCTAAGAAATCACACTAACGACCATTTTGGACTGTTAAGGCTTTATCTGAGAAAATTTCGCTTATTTATTTATGGCCTATATCATTTGTAACTTTGTCTGGCTGCACATACAAATTAAAATGCTTTAGTTTAAAAAAAAACCTTAATAATCTCTTTATCCTTTTAAAATGTCTTCTTCCACTTCATGTTTCTAAATATATTATTTTTATTTGGATTGTGTAGAAACTTTGGGTATTTATATCTTGGCGATTCTTATTTTCTGAATGGTGTATTTGTTTCTCGTTTAGGCATGGGTATTAACCTAGCCGTAGTTCAAATGATATAATTATTTCCTAATGATGTATTAACGCTCTGTACAGATCCGCTTTAATATTGAATATCAGATAAAATAAGATAAACAAAATATGAATTAAGCCTAAAAGTATTTTTTTTAATATATAATAAAATTATTAGTTTTCAATTTGCCAATTTAGTTAAGTTTTAAGATTTGATTGCAATGATGTTGGCGCCATTATTTCCAAGCAATTTTAATTAATTTTATATTCAGTTTTTAGCACCTTCGCAACCAATTTAATTCTGCTTTGTTACACATGACACTCGAAGTTGAAAACTTTTTGACGCAAAATGACCCGGAATCTTTGAGGGTTGTGTTTTTTTTGCAGGAACTTATCGATAAAGCACTGGATCCATTCTATGAGACTCAAGAGAACCACAACTTGATCGGCGTAGCAAACATTTTTCTGGAGGCGCTTTTCCATGACGTCACACTCGACTACCACACGCCGATTATCAGCCAGCAGGGAGAAGTTGCTGGGCGGTTGCAGGTAAACAATATTCAGTCAATTTTGTAATACATTATTTTTCATAGTACATTTGGAGATGTAGCTTCAGTTTAAAGTTGGAGACTATAGTTATCCAGATCATAAACTCAAAAACAAAATAATGTACATATAAGCGTGCACATGAGAATAAAGCGTGTTTTTTTTATCACTGAAAGGCGACTCGTAAACTATTTATTTTTTCTGCATCAAGGCTATATGAGGGAATAGAATAATACACATTCCGATTTTTCCGGTACTTATGATGTTGAAAGACCTATTGTCGTATTTCTTGCGGCTTCTTCTGGATAGATAGATACTGCCTTCCTAACGGATGGTCAAATCACTACAAACAAAAAAAATACTTCCAAAGTGCTAGTGTAGTAAGCTTGCTAGAAATAAATGAATCTGTAGCTTTGAGCTTATTGAATTAATAATGTGGAAAAATAGTTTTGCCGTAATTGAGCGTCTATGTAAATTTCAGGTTGAAATAAGTCGTGTCAGCGGTGAATTTCCGCAAGACAGAATATGTGAAGCTGGTTCAGACAGCTCTGGCGATATGCGCGACGATGATGAAGCCGTGGATAACGCTACTCAACAGGTATGCAACATTCGGTAATATGAAACGAACGCATGTTTTTTCTGTGACCTTGAAGTTATACTATTTACATTTGTTTTTTTTTTCAGGTTACAATACGCGTGGTGATTAAACAAGCAAGTGGACTACCGCCGTCTCTCTCCAATTTCGTTTTTTGTCAGTACACTTTGTGGGGTGGTGGGGAGCCTGTGGTGGTAGCGCCGCACGTGAGCGCGGACACTCCACCAGCGCCTACCTCGCCAACCACCATCCCTTCCCCTGCATCACCGAGAAACCAGCTCATGACCTTCAGATTCGACCATAAGATAGACTTTACCATACCGTTGACTGAAGAGTTCATTGAACATTGTGCTGGTAAGTTTGCACTTATCCTTTATACTCTCCACCTTTCGTATTTAAGCCAACTATATCCTACAGATTTAGCCAATCCGAAAGGAAAAATCGCAACTTTGTGGCTTTTATTCTACGGATTATCTGAAATGTACGGTATCAATAGAAAAATCTTTTAAAAGTGATACCAATATAAATGCTGTAATAATTCATATTCATATGGTGGCTATACGATATTTAGGCAACTTCTTCCTTTTGACCTCTTTCACGGTTTTCAGCGGATTTTTTGAAATGCATATGACCTCTATTAGTAATCGATAAACCAAAAAGTAAGGTTTTATCTTCCGACCACTCCCACTTTATAACATTAATACTTATAATCTGATGGCATGCTTGGGGAGCAGAACATAATATACTTCGATATACATTAGCTCACAAGCCTTTACCGCTGAACATGTCCTTCCGAGACCTCGCTTCTACACAGACCACCAAATTATTATACAGTAAATACATTAACAGGTTAGCCCGCTGACCACCAGACGAGATTGCAGTCAAGGACTTGTTAAATAAAAAAATCATTCTTCCGGTCTTCTCGCATCGATATCTGTTCGCAGAGGGTGCACTATCAATCGAGGTGTGGGGCCATAGATCTGCGGGCTTCAGTCGCACGTGCGGCAACTGGGAGGTTGAACAGCAACAGTTGGCAAAGGCGCGCTCACTGGCTGACCGTTGGGCTGAACTCACAAGAAAAATTGAACTCTGGGTGGAGATCCATGAGCTTAACGAACAGGGGGAGTACGCGCCTGTCGAGGTCAGTAATACAGTACATTTAAACTACTATTCAAAATTTTTATTGCCTTGTATGCATAGCCTTTTAGGCTGAGATTTATAAAGCGAACTTAGTCTTACCTCTGACTTAAGCAACAGTTAAGGAGATAATTATTATATAGTCATTTCAATCATTGACGGATTGGTCAATTTAAATAAGTCTCTCACTTTAATTATAAGCAGAGAATGAGACTGGAAAGGAAGAAAAATATCAATAAAATTATTGGAAAATATCCAGTCATCCATTAAAACTTATATAACTAATATAGAATAACTGTCACGCAATAATAGAAAAATTGGAGTTTTAATTACAGGCCAATCTATCTGGCATAGATCTATGATATATTGGCCTGTATTTAAAACTCCAATGTTTTTATTATTGCATGACAGTTATTTTATAACCTAGAAAGGAGTATGAGAAAGAATAATTTTTTTAACGAAGATTTTTAATTTAGATTTTTTTTTTTAATCCTTAAAAATGTTATGATCATAAACTTTGATGGTGAATTTTCTTGACCAAAAATGTTTCTTGTCAAAGGACCGTATATAAAAAAAAGACATCAAACTTATATCAGATTTCCAAGGTAGATCTTTGACCGGTACTTGAAAATCTAAATTAGCAGACTTCGAGTTAATTTAGGTTAAATAAATACGGGTCATAAACCATTTTTTCGTACTGTAACCTAATTTTCATATATAAAACTAACTTTAATGCGGTTGCCAGGTAACACCACGCAGCGACATAGTCACGGGCGGTGTGTACCAAGTCCGGCAGGGGCAGCAGCGACGAGTCGGAGTCAGAGTCCGTCCTGCCGCCAACTCAGGCACGCTGCCCATCATCTGTCAGCATATTGTTAGTGTGGAACTCGGCTCTGTTACAGTCAGGTACGCAAGGCTATTTAAATAAGGAAGACCATCCTCATGATCTACTCATTACAGGGCACGGGTTAATGGCGTAGTGCGTAACATAGCATAACCTTTAACGTTAGAGATTCAAGATACCAAGGTCTAAATTACACTTTTAGTTGCCACCGCTTTATATTATTTATAAGAAATTTGCTTACCCTATTTTCTAGAAGATTCTAGAATGTATTGTTGCCAGAATAAAGGTTTTTCACAGATTAGGGTTTACTTGTGTTAAAACGTAGTTTTTCATTTGCTCATCTTCTTCTTCTCATCTTTCAGTGCCAAGTTTATTAAAGACAACACATAAAAGACAATTTCCGATTTTTTAATAATTTATTTATGATTGCACAAAATACGATAAGTAGATTTTTCATGTTGATTTTTGACGGCCATAGGTCGCGTCTACAAAAGCCATTGGACTCGTACCAGGAAGAGGATCTGGCGGTGCTCAGGGAGCGCTGGAGCGACGCTCTTACCCGCCGTAGAAAACATCTACATGCCCAGCTACAGGTGACAAATTTTAT
The DNA here is from genome assembly GCA_928268935.1 of Lasiommata megera. Classification (NCBI taxonomy): domain Eukaryota; kingdom Metazoa; phylum Arthropoda; class Insecta; order Lepidoptera; family Nymphalidae; genus Lasiommata; species Lasiommata megera. Next base: position 16,500,834 of record OV743308.1, on the reverse strand, counting down.
TGCTTTTATCTAATCTAAATGCTTAAAGACATCAGATGATATCATCACGCCATCTCAGTCTAACGAGATTGCAGTGTGATTATGAACCGTGTATTTATGTCGCAATACCCACCATACGCAATGTACCATGAACATGTCCAGGATATACGATCAAGCGATAGCGGTGATGGGTCGATCAAGCCTTCACCAATCTCTATTTATGAAGCTGTATAGTGGCTTTATATAGGTGCTATCAATTAAACCTGAAAATGTAATACGCATTCGCAGTATATTAAAATGTCCATTTTAGAGCGTACCTCTACCACGCTGGTTGGTGGGATTTAACTATTACTAACACATGTTAGTCATGATAACGGAACCGACTGCGTTACGCAAAGAAGTATCTGTAGATTCCAGTTACTGTTAACTTGCTCTCCGAGGTTCGGGGGCGAACCTTGTTGTGTTGTATAATATCTGTGATGTGCGAGTTATTTTGCTAGTGTAGTTGTGAGTGTTAACAGTTTTCAGCTCAACCCGGTTATTCAATTCAATAACTTTGCTTGATGGAAATTTCACCAACAAAAATCTCCCATAGGCTGCTTTTGGTGCATGTTTTACTTTGAATGCTGGTCATATCTATTGTCTTTTATGTTTTAACCAGAAACTAGTAAATATGTCGCCGTCAATGAAAAGCGAACGTGACACGGAGCGAGAACAGTCGCTCGTCGAGCAGTGGGTGTCGCTTACTGAAGAGAGGAATGCGGTGAGAAGTTCATATATACTTTACCAAATTAATAATAGAAATACAGCATTGTTATATATATTACCATATGTAATGTGCCGTTTTTCTTTGTCTAAATGAGTTTCCGCGTAAAGTATGCCTGAGTGCAGCTCCATACAGCGAGCGCTGTCGGATTTATCACGCGACTAGTTGACCGCGCTGTTCACGAAACAGTTGAGTTAAAGTCTCGAAAGAAAGAGAAAGCAACGATATCATATTCGCATTAATAATATTATGAATTAGGTTTTTTGGAATGCTAAGTACCTGGTGTGTCTTTCCAAGAACCTTACGATCAAGAGATGCCATTACAAATATGCGTTCAGCCTTTTAAATTGCCCGCATACTTTCTACATGGTTATAAAATGGAACCTTGAGAATGGGAAGCCACATGGCTAAACCGACAAGAGTTTTCTAAACCGGTTCACAAGTGAGCGAGAAATCGGTGAGCATGCATACTATATTCATACATAATACATTAGGTCAAACAAAGAAACTCCGACTCCGTTTTTTATCCGACTTAGAGGAAATTCTCCTTCTACGCATACTTTTTATCTTTCGATTTACATTAAAAATTATACCTTCCATTCAGGTCCTGGTTCCTAGTCCTGGAAGTCCCATTCCGGGTGCGCCGGCTGCTTGGAACCCTCCTGCGGGGATGGAGCAACACATACCTGTTCTCTTTCTAGATCTCAACGGTATGTCCCTGCACCATATAACTGTCAAATAGCTACAATATGGGTTCAACTCATAAGCGTCAATAAATTAAGTAATAAATTACTGGTGATTATCATGTAGGATGTAAATCCATCAGCTTGCCTACGATACTCATTGATACCGCCTCTATAGTGGCAGTTAGGGCCAATTCGTTTTTTTATCTTATAATTTTTGACACACATTTGGAATGCGTTAAGTTAGTGATACCACTCACACCCTATAGGTCGATAGGTTTTAAGGATTACTGAAGTATTGATGATTTGAGAAGATTTATCACATTGAAATATATTATGAAACGAAAAATAAACACTTTTAGATTTATTTTGAGACAAAAACATTCACTACAATATAAGCAGTGGTTTTAAAGAATATAACGGACGGATTTTTTGTGTTTTTATATATTAACAGTTTTCTGATACCCAGCATTTAATTCAGTTGAATTATAATAAATTATTTCATTTAGCGGACGACCTCACGACGCATTCATCTGGTGAGGAAGTAACAGTAGCAGGGCTGCACTCCATCCTACCGAAGGAGCACGGCAACAAGTTCTACGAGCTAACAATTCTGCATCACCACGACAAGGACGTTTCTGCAGTGGCTTCTTGGGACTCCTCTATCCATGATTCGCAGTACCTTAACCGTATTACTGAAGGTACCTTATTCTTTATCCTTAGCATTATTGTTACTTTATAAAAATAAATGGAATGGCAGATCTTATACCAAATTTAAGGGGGAAATAAAATGGCTGGAAACTTAAGGTAACTGCTGACTCTTGCTTTATTCTTGTAAAAATTTATTACCTTACGCAGCGTTGATAATTTTTTTAATACATTTATTGGAAACCGAAATAATTTGTAATGTTAGAATAATGCGTTATTAAATGATACACAATTTCACTTTAGTTGAGTTTTTACATGTTTTACGTAGTACGCCATTTTGCAAGTGCAGCGTTTTAATAACACTTTTTGTCAAGCTATCTTTAAGCGCTTGCCCATTTTCATTTTGAAAGATACATTTGTACTTTTTTCTTTTGTATGCAGCAAACGAACGCGTGTACCTTATATTAAAAACGACGGTGCGATTGTCGCATCCAGCGCCTATGGACCTCATCTTGCGGAAACGTCTCGCGTTGAATATCTACAAACGACAGAGCTTCACCGATCGGATACGCAAGAAGATTGTACGGTACGCTATCGGATCAAACAAAAAAATTAATTATGAAGACTAGAAATATTAACGAGATATGCTACTAATGTAGCGATTGCAACAGTGACTTTATAAAGATCTACGAAAATCACTTTTTGCGTTGATCTTTGTACATACATAAATTAATAATCTCATTATAATGTAAAGAAGAAACAGTTAAATTCTGTATTTTTTCGTTTTCTTCAAAGTTTTCTTGTATACGTTGTTTTGTGTAATTCGGAGCGCAATGTATAGCTCCCATGTATTTCTTTCAGTAAATTTTACTGTGGGTATGAAAAGAAAAAATTGATCATCGATGGACCCCAGATGACAAACATGAAAGTTTTAACTTTACTTAAGAGTGGGTTTAAAATTTACTTAAGAAGGGGTTTGACAGCACGAGTGAGCGTTATTCCATTTGCCTTGAAGGCATGCGAGTGTAATATGATTTTCCTACCAAGGCGTGCCAATAGTTGTTTCTCATCAAAGTTTATATTAATTTCAGGACTGACCAGTTACCAGCGACGGGCGTGACGTACGAAGTGGTGTCGAACATTCCCAAAGCATCAGAAGAGTTGGAAGAGCGCGAGAGCTTAGCACAAATTGCTGCCACCGGAGAGGAGGCCAGTGCAGCCGACGGTGAAACCTATATCGGTATGTTATGCTATTTACTTGGATCTTATATTTAAAAAAAAAAAAAACCTTAATTAAGCAATTATTTCAGTACATGTAGCCAGTGCGGGAGACGCGATGAGGTGGTATATTCCACTGGTGCTTAATTGGAATACTTATTTAATCAACGCAGTAGTTTAGAAATTTATATTTAACTGAACACATTTTGATTATTGCCTAGAGGCATTTGAAATCAGGTGGACTAAAGGGTCTCATGATGGAGTACTACTATTCTTATATTCGAATCGCATATAAAAACTCCACCTTATTTTTTCCAGAAAAATATACCCGCGGCGTCAGCGCAGTTGAGAGCATACTCACACTCGATCGTTTGCGTCAAAGTGTAGCCGTGAAGGAACTGGAACAGGCTCGCGGACAGCCAATCACAATGAGGAAAACCGCATCCGTGCCCAATTTCTCACAGGTAAGTCTGCACTCGATATTCCACCTTATTTATTATCAGTTACATTCCATTTTCATAAATCATATCCTTATTTGGCGAGTTCATTTTTGTAATGACTCCTCAATAGTGGTATGACGATTTGACGGCTTTATGCCTACAGTTACACAGCGATGTATAACTGATGAGAAATCATTGTTTTTTATGGTTGATATATTTTTTAGGTATTAAGATGTTATTTAAAACATATGTTCAGATATTAAAAATTATTTTATTTACAGAGTTTAATACAGATATTTTTAAAAACATATTTTATTTAAGACAAAAAAAAACGATTATTATATAATATATATAAAATGTCATGATATGGCAGATAAAGAGAAAGACCGATTAATAAAACAGTAGCCCGAACATTGTAAAATTAAAATCGATCCTATTATGTTTCATATTAAATACATTTATGTTATATGTAACGTTTTTTTAAAGGACAGAATACAAAAATAAAAACTTGAGTTCAGTGTATTTTGTACACTTTATAAATACATATCAATGTTTTTTCATCAGTTTACATATTAAAATAATAAAAAGCAATATTATTTTTTTAATTTACTTAACAATCACATTATTTTGCTCACCTAATCACAGCTTAACAGACAAATAGGTACCGTCACAATTACTAATTAACGCAGACGTACATCAAATAGAAACGTACCAAAGTAACGTGCCACTAGTATGTAATTAATTTATTGAGGGTATTTTCAGGGAACTTTCTCACGACGCGATGCGTTACAAACTTTATGCAACGCAACGCAATATGTTGTACGTTTCGTATCAACATTGCAAGGTGCGGAATTGTCGGATTCGGTGCAAATCGATCAAGAAAGCGTTGGGACGCGTAGCGTGGTGAGAAAATACCCTAATACATTATGTTGCGTCTGCTTTACAAATATATACAATGCTGAACCGGTTACGTCTGACACGACTTTTTAGACTGTTTTGTAACGTTTCTACACCAGCTAAGTCGATGTTGTGAAGCTTTTCACACTTGAAATTGTATGAGCGTGCGAGCAAGCTTTACTAAAACAATAAATTGCTTTGGCTGGTAATCAATATTGTGACTAACATATTAACATCTTTTATAAAATTTATCATTTATTTTCGTGTATATTTAACAATGTTTCATTGTCTATATACATATAGTAAATATAGTACTAACAATTCATCGACAAATATATATTGTTCAGAACTCAAAGACCTTGTACGTATTTAAAGTAAGGCTAGTCAGGCAAGATAAAACAATCAGAATAAACATTAACGTTGATGCGTGCAAGAGACAGATATACGATATTTCTCTATTGTAAGTATTTTACGTTAAGATTGGCAACGTTTTAAGCTTGTCCTACTAATCTTGATTGAAAAGATTTTATAAAGAAGAAATATACAATTAACTTTCGAATAGCAAAAAAAGGTCGGGTTCTGTAAGTCGAAACACTGCGCAAGGTAAAACAATAAATCCTTGCAAGTGGCATTTCTAGGAATAATTTGATGCTTTTATCAATATTGCTTGCCAAAGAATTGCATATACGAGCGAGTTTAATCGAAGTGGTTTTCATACCACAAGCTATAAGTCATATAAGACGGGAGGTCTCACGCCTTTTTTTGGAATTAATTTATTCGACCTTGATAAGTATGAAATTGAAAGACACTACAATACATCATATCATCATACATACACTTTACAGTAGAAGGAACTGTTCCGGATCTTTTTAATTTTATTCAACATCTCGCCTGACGTAACGTGTCGACACCCCCAAATATCCCGTGAACATTGCACAGCCCATGACGCCCGTAATTTTTAACTGTTAAACGATGGGCGATGTACATTGAAGTCCCATAATATAGTATTCCATTTTTGCAACGCCTCCAGATCCGATCCAATTTAATTAATTCGAATCGACGTTATCATCAGTAATGAACTTCCTAAATCGTCACTTTTTCACCGAGTGCTTCACAATAGGCTCACACGGATTGTAGCTATTGCAGAAATGACAGCTCTATAGCGCTGTCGTATTATATACGGGTGCGTATAAAGTTGGAGGATCGATTCGCGGATTGATTCTGGTCGGGTCTGGCCGTAGCTATTTTTGGCAAAAACATAACGCCAAGTGATTTAACGTTCCGGTATGATCCGGAAAATGAATTTTGCCGGTTTTACGCATCGGTCGCTCCTTTGGTGCTAAAAATATTCATGGGTAATCAAAAATGTTAGGCTCTTCGAAATGGCTATCGATTCGATCAGGAAACATAAGGGCTACTACTCAATTTAATTGTCTATTTTAATAAATTTATCTCAATGAATATTAGTTTCATTTATTTCTATATTGTGTAAAAAGTTACGAAAAGCAAAAATACGACACGTCACATTGGCTTTGGTGTTAGATTTGTCTTTTTACCCTAATTAGGGATTGTACCATTCTCAATCAGGACGTATTACTCCTATACCACAACCCGTCTTATATTTTACGTTACACAACAACATACATGGTTCAAAATCTACCGATTCGCACGAAACTTGCTTGTGTAGACAATCTCTAATGTGTGTGTTATGCTGCGAACGCGTGCGCAGCTGTCGCAGGCGCTCGAGAACGCGGCCAAGAACGGGACGAACGTGAGTCAAAGCATGGCCCTTCACTTAGCCTTGCAAAACTTTTGTTGCAATTCCATCTATTTTAGCTAGGATGCTCTATGGGCACTATTAACATTCCATTATAGGATTTTTGTTTCTCTTAAGGTGAAAAATAGTAGTATAGTGTTCATTCATAAGAAATCATTGAGTCACTTGTAAATTAATGTCTTCATAATAGACAAGTATATAGTCCATACAGATAAGAATGATAAGTTTTATTAACTCACCACACCGATTACAAGAGAATATCGTGTATAATATCAGTACTTATAAATAACACTTTCGTCAAGTTTTTTCTTCTTCGTTATAGTATTTTGGAAAATGTATAGGAGTGCAATAGAAAAATAAAATATATATTTTTAAATTCGGATTTAGTTTCGGTGAGTGATTTACAATCTAGCAAATCTTGATTTGTATGGCCTATGTATTATTGCACAATGCCAATTGTCATCTTCATTTGTATCATAATCATCAAGTTTGAATGGACACATTGTGTAAATTAATAATATATTTTGCGTAAATTGTGACATCATATTAAAACTTATTAATGTTATATTTTATTATAATGACACTACACTTCGAAACTTTTGAGTGCATTCTTTAATTATTCAACTTAAATTTACTTCATGGTTCTGTATTGGGCTCCTTAACACCTTTATCCAGCACAGGGAATTAAGTAAAAATAAGTTATTATTTTGCCAAGGTGGCACAATAGCACAATAAGTCGCCAAATTTTCTTCTTTCAACAGCAAACAGTCATCTATCAAGATTTTAATTTAATACCTTATACAAAAATTCTAATATTTGTATTAATAAAAATAGTAGAATAAAGTAATAGAATCGTGTAGCGGGTTGAGCGACTGTGATCAAGCCAATCATTATCTTCGAAGAGTATACATTATTTTTCTTCAGAATTTCTATGTTGTATGTGAAATGTCGCATACTACTCGCCTCTTCTTCGCGAAAGTCTTTTTGCTCGATATCTTTAGAAAACGAACAAAACTGTAGTACCTACTTCAAGGACGTATTGGTGGTTGTGCACTATACCTAAACCATTCTTTTCACAATGTTTCATGGCGAAAATACATTTGTAACAACCCGTAAGCATTGCTACGTGACATGAACAATATGACCACTCCATAACCAGAAAGACCACTGATTGAATGTTCTTCAATTACTGATGATCACTGGAAGTTAACACTAAGTTTAGTGTGTCTGTTTAATTTACGTATGTAATGTTGCGTAGCGTGGCGAGGGGGTATTTGTTACAAAAGTGTATCAAAATATAAATCAAAGAGCATGGTATCACGAATTCTAAAATTATACAAATATTAACAAAGAAATTACATATATTCCTTTCTTTTAAATTCTATTTACAATGTTTAGGTTTTGCTTACAACCGAGACTTGACCGCCAATATGTCTTCATTCTGCGTATCATTCATTTCAGTAATGTTATGTAATTTGCAGATCATGCGCTTGGACTCATCATTCGAGTCGCTGTCAGGGCTTGGCAGTGGCCGGTCGGGCAGCGTGGCGGACCTTGCGGACGAAACGCCACGTCGCAACGTGCATCGCCATTCGTTCGCTGCGCCCGCGCATAACGACTCCGATATAGCTACTCCCACTAAACCATTCGGCCTTGGTAAGTTACTTGATCTTAAGTCCACAGATGATATAATGACTTACATTTAAGTTTTTCAACTACAGTTCGAATCCCTTTTTTACTTTACTAATCCATATTTACAATGTTTAGATGTCCTAGTTTTTATCGGAATTTTGAGTAAGAATTACGATGTTTTTACGATGTGAATTTGCCAGATTTTATAGCGAACTATCCTTCGTCACTTCATAATATCCAATTAACATTTTCCCTTACTTTATAAGGTTTGATAAATATAACATCAAGACTGTTATTTTATATTTTATAAGTCATATTTAGAAAACTTAGTAGTAAAGTCCAGTAAATTATTTTTTTCAGTTCGATTAAAACTGCACTAATTAAAATGAAACACTCCCTTTCCTATAACATATTCTTATTTCTACCACTACAATGAACTTTCATTATTGTTTTACAGAACACTTAACTTTGATTCATCTTGTACTTGTATTTCATATTGGGTTCAAATAGTTTAAAAATATACAAAAAAAAATGTGTGTACAAAATATTTAGTAACGAAGCACCAAGTAGCTTAGGAAGAAACTAGTTATTACAACAAAACCAAGAAAAATGCACGATGTTATAGTTTACGAATATAGTTTAGTTTATTACAAACTGAGTAGTTTAACCCTTATAGAACAGAGATGAATGTGTTTAAACAAACATACACATAAAATGAGTAAAGCGTTCACTTTTTTATGTTTCACAAATTATATCCCACAGTAATTCCACATGTACCCTCATACCTCCACTATGATTTGACATTTCGTTCCACTTGCTTCGTGGCAATGCTATGCTCCATACAATATCACTCTGTCTTTCTTCCCATTTCTTACATATATCTATCTCTTAGTCGAGATCGTCTTCACAAAAACTTCATCAAAATTTTTGCAAAGTATACATTTGAATGGAATTCCGTGAAGCCTACACTCACACCCAACATTTAGTTTTCTTAATCGACGCAGGCAACCGAATTTACAAAAATCTTAATGGCAACATAACGGGAATATTTTGTATTTAACGCAATGTGAGCCAGTTCATACGATGCCTCTTTCGCGAAGTTAGTTAACACTTTTTAGACTGAAAATGTGATAACGTAAGCGCAGAAATCTTGTGCATATTCAATTAATACGTCCTTTTTGAAAACAGATGTTCCCATGTGAGAATCTTAGGCGTTATAAAACTATTAAATATTTATGGAATTACGTTCAAATAATACTTTCGTTTACATAATAAGAGACTACGAGAGCCAGGTGGCCTTTACATTGGATCCAGCTTCAACTAACGATGTTTTTTTTTTGTATCTTGATTCCTCGCTACCTTCAGGCTCGTTTTTATCAGGTAAACCGATGACAATCAATGGTACTGACGGAATGGCAACTGTATGGCAAAATTATTAGAATTTATTGTTTGATGCAACATTGGAACAAAATAGTTGGGCTGTAAAAACTATAATCGAGATCATACACTGTGTAGAATTTTTGATTGGCTGTTAAATTATTATGAAATGAGAACCATTACAATATTATTTTCTTTTTTGACAAAAAATTGTTTCAAAAATATTTTTGAAACGAAGAAAACTAATATTCTTAAACATAAAGACCTGACACAGATTTTTTTAAAAGATATTTAAATGCAAATACTGTAAAGTTTGCCTTAGAATAAATGTCATGTCTTAAGTGTTGAATTGTATTAATCATGATGATGATCATGTTGAGGAAATATTTGAGCATAAAATTGCCAACCTCATGAATATGTACACGGTAGTTTGGTAGTTTTGTTTTATAAGTTCAGTCAATACGGATAAAGTTAGCAACCACTGCTTTAAAATCGTAAATATGTCAAGCTTCGAGCATCCAGCTGGCTTCTGTTGTTGTTTTACCCTCTATTTGTTTGCGTGTCTCTTTTATTTGCATGGAAAAAGCATGACCTGTATTTATTCCTCTCACTCCCTCACGTGAACTATTTTCCATAAACTTTGCAGCAAAAATATGCTTAATGTTTAGGAAAGTATCAACTAAAAAGTAAATATTGAAATTTCGTATACAAAATGTAATTGAGTAAAAATGAAAAGTTTTTTTTAACAAAAGTCATAAAGCAGCCAAATTGAATATCCATTATTAAGGACTTAAAATAGATTAAAAACTTGAAAGACAGTTTTATATCAATGTAAAAGTAGATAGCAAAAGTAGTTATAGAAAAGAATTGGGCGTACGTTTGTGTATGTGTTAGGTATCAGATGCATGAAAGTAGCGAAACGAAACGTGTGATTGATACATTTGAAGACGTATATTGTGAATAGAAAATATGTTATCGACGCATGGACTTAGATTAAATGATATATTGTAGATTGAAATTATTTGTGATGTAAAATTAAATTTATAAGAGGAGACAAAAAAATTATATCATTGTAGAAACTGTTTAATATTTGGTAATGTAAACCAAACGAATATATACCTAATATTTCTTAAATGTTAAATACTTGGGAATTACAATAAAACTCACGTATGTAAGTAAAGCTCTTTTGTTTACTATTAAAATTATATATTTTATAATATAATATACGATTTACAGTGATATTCCTTTTGCAGCATAAAGTTTAATTTAAAACTATAATCCTTATTTGTATTTGATTACTGGATTGTAGATTAACAAACATCTACGATAATTATAACCACCAGGTTAGGTTAAAAGATGTTTTGAGTAGAAAATGTTCTGCTATACAACCCTGTTAGTTTAGTTATAAGAATGTTAATATTTCTATTACAGCTCGGCCTACGTTCCTTAACTTGAATTTGAACCTGAACTCACTGCGACTGCAGACGCCAAACAAGTGTACGTTACGATATTAAGTCGTAGTATCATTAGATTGGCTTGTTTATTATATACTTTTGTTTGGTTACGTATCATACAATTTTGGTTCTGCTCATTTTATATAGTTATTTACCGGTGTTTATGACACATAGCTAGCCGTAAGCTGACACGCAATCGACGAAATTAAACAAGTCCATGGTATTGCAAAATGCTGAAGGCCCTCAATTTCTTGACGTACTTCAAACTCAGAGTTTGGAGAACTTATCTTAGTTCAACCTCCCAACTTCATTATAAACCATGTTCCAAGGAGATTTTTTCAGTGTCCGGTACGTGACGATTTTCACTATCTAAGGAACGGAAAATCTTTGTAATCCATGAGTGCAATATACGTTGACACATCTTTTTGGTCTCTAGTCAGATCCCCAAATTTATATAAAAACGTAATGTTTTTGTGATTATATCACTAAAATGGTGACGCAGCTGCGTCGCAGCGTTCTCTGGTGGTCAAATGCCAATGTTCTGCTAATTTCGTGATAGACACTGCGTGATAGATTACGGCAAACCTAAGAATCGAAGCTAAAATCAGTTCATTTAAAACAATTTGGTTTTAATTGAATTTCAAATTTGCGTCATTGGTTTCAAGAAGTTTCAGTTTAATATTTATTTGCTACAACTCTGAGAATTTGTTACTTTATGAATTGGCATGAAAATCATTAACGGAAAAGCATGAATTGGCATTTTGTCAAAATTTCGGACTTTGTAAATACTGTTTGTAGAGATATTTTGTTCGCTCTGGTCTTATTTTACTTTAGATAAGTTTTTTAAAGCTAGAACTTAATTTACTTTTACAGTAATGAAATATTGCTAGAAAATATTTATGATATTTTTATTTCTTAAGTTTAGCAAACGCTTTTGTTGTAAAGCTGCAGTTTTATATATTGTTCTTTATAATTAAGTGATATTCGTTGAATTGTTACTGTTAAGACTTTAAAATTTTATGTAAAATCATGAACGCTAGTTTTTTCTAGAGTTTTTTTTACACAAGCGCTGTATTAACTAGTAGTTTAAAAACACCTTGTTTTAATTTGATTGTACCCTAAACTAAATTGACTGTTTCAAAATACTCAAAATAACAGCTATCTATCAGCTTGCAAAGACAAATTATTTATTGACCGTAATTTTTGATCCGTTATAGACGAATAGCACTTCAACAATTATTATTTCACTGGTGATATTCAATCAATTACATTCTCTTCAGTTTTTTGCGTTACGTTTCTATAGCATAGAATCAATTCGTTAAAAAACACCTAGTTTAGTGAAAACCGAATAGCACAAAGTATCTCATATTAATTCATTGGTGATTATTTTCCTATAAATTTAGCTCGTCTTAATTTCTCGAGTTTCGTTTCTATATTGCAGGATGAATTCCTTAAAACTCACCTATTTTGAATATTCACGTGCAAAGTACGCATAAAACTTCGTCTGTCCAACATATATATTGTGTTTAAAAATATTTACCTATTGTAGCGTCACCAGCGAGCGCCAAGCTTGGTCTGCGCATGACGACACTACACGAAGAGCCCGGCCGCAGGAACGATGACGATTCACACTCGGAACCCGAGACGGCGCCGACTGACGAGCTCACCACACCGCGATCTCACGTATGTCAAGTTAATAACGTAAGTTAGCTAAACTTCACTGGAGCTTCGGTCGAAAACGTGCCGCTCAAGACATATCGTCCCGTTCTAGAGCTCCATACACTCACTTCTGTCGTTAAATAACTATCCATCTGGTAAAACTGGTATATCGTTTGGTATTAGCTAGCGATCTTTAACTCCAATCAAAAACTTGAGGGTTTGACGACCTCCGTGGAACAGCGCGTGCGCTGTTGCATTTTAAAGTTAGAGGTCGTGGGTTCGATTCCCGGCTCGAATCTGGTCTGGTGGGAGGCTTCGGCCGTGGCTAGTTACCACCCTACCGACAAAGACGTGTCGCCAAGCGATTTAGTGTTCCGGCACGATGTCGTGTAGAAACCAATTAGGAGTATGGGTTTACCACACCCCTAACAGGTTAGCCCGCTACCATCTTAGACCGCATCATCACTTACATCAGGTGAGATGCCGTCAAGGTCTAACTTGTGGTGTATAAAAAAAAAGGCACCATAGACCAAAGTAAAGCTCTTAATCTGATAGACAACTTTCGAATATCTGATTGATATTAGAATTCGACGAGACTTTTTAAACTCTGTGACACAAGACGTTTGATGATGTCTTAAGATCCTGTAAATGTCCGTTTATATTTACTATGTTTATTGAAACATTTTAGCGCACGCGTTCTCGAGCGTCTTCACGTGGATTCCTGCCGACTTCGAAGACGTTAGATTCACTTCACGAACTTGCATGCGAGCGAGTGCCTAACAAGAATTCTCCTTCAATATCATCGAGCGGATATGGTAAGCCCCAGAATGAAGATCATTACTATCATCATCAGCTTAATTGATCATCTCAGGACTGGGCACATGCCTCCTCTCATACAAAATTGGGGTTAGGTGACTTTTTGAAACTGACACTTTCTTACTTGGTCCAATTTTAGGATACACGTTTTTGTCCAGTACTATTATTTTACAATTTTGCTACATTATTCCTAAGATCGAGTTTGTCCACTTGAGCACCATCTGTTACACATAAGACGAGGCTCTTTCGATTCTAACCGAATAAAAGTTAACTTTCACGCGATAGAATAATTAGAAAATCTCGCATTAGCCAATCTTTGCGGTCAACTAAGAGATCTTGCGTACTGTGACAGGTTAGTAATATTGACCATAACTAAGGACTTGGGCATAATATGTATAATATATATAAATACTATATCTTTCAAGCATATAAAGGGTCTCATATTAATGATTATTTCTTACAGGCTCGCAAGCTGTATCTTCCACCAACCTAACAAATGATGACACACTCTCAATAAGGAGTATGTCGGTCGACGACACACCTGACTTTGACAAGACAATGGACTACACCCATCTCAGTCGGACAAAAACCTCCATGGCGGGTCTTAGGAATGAAATCACGGAACTAAGGAACGACATCACTGAGCTAAAGAACGAAATTGTCGAATCAAAGAACGAACTGGAAGAGACCTCTTTCGATAATTCGAAGACACCGGTACTAACTCCTGGCTCTAGGAATCGTATCAATCCATTCCTAAGGGATTGTGAGGAGGCTCCTAAAAATGATCAAATGGTGGATCCTTTGGGAGCGTTACCCGTTGAAAGCACCGTATTGTCTAGTCAGTCACACAAAACCGAGCCTTTGCATGTTAATGGGGAGGCGAATCACGAAACGTCGTGCGGTGAGTAAAAATTAATATATTTTACTGTTCATGCAAAAGTAAAGAAAACGAAAAAAGCACACCCAGTGTTATATAATTTGGCGGCCTTATATATTCACAGCCGTCTCTTCTAGGCAACCAATGGCGTGCAGATAAAATTCGTATAAAACATAAAGTAATAAATAAATATGTTTTCATTCCTATCAATTAGGTGAAGCAGAAGTAGAATCAGAGAGTTCGGAACAGTCAAGTCACGAGACGCGAAGTCGTGAAGCTTCTTCCGTCGGAGAAAGTGATTCTCCCGGGACAGATCCAGTCGTCAACACATCGTTGCCTGCAGGAAAGGTATGCAACTCCTACTTCTTAAAATATAAAGCCTGGTAACTGGCAAACTGTAATGTCTTAAAATATAAACAAGCCCTGGTAACTGGCAAACATTCTAACTGCATTTGAGATTTGACACACAAGCATAGAATTCATATAAAGATGCTCCTGCTAGGAACATACATCCTCTGTTATATTATTAGGGAGAAGATGATGAGATAGACCGCAAATGTTTCTCCAATTCAAGATTATATATATATACTAGCTGACCCGGCAGACTTCGTACTGCCAAATATAGCCTGTCAAAATGATTTGTAATGTGTAATTTTCTTGTTCCTACATATTTTATAGTCGGGGCAAAAAATTCACCTGAACAGAACCGTCACCCTGGTGATAGGGCGTTGTAAATAAGAAATATAATTAAATAAAACATATGTAAGCATTTAAAAATAAGTAATCTCTTTATTGTTAATCATATGAATCATAATTATTAACAAAAATCAGTTTTATTTTCATTGTAGTGCTACGATGTTTTTTGTTTGATTGTCTGGCGCATAGACAAACAAATCTGATGGTTTTTTCAACACGGGAACAGGCAACATACAATTGACCATGTGAGAAACATGGGTTTTCGAGATTAATAACACAAACACTTAATGATTGCCCCTGGGATTTGTTTATGATCATAGCAAAAGCAAGCCGAACTGCCAAATATAAAACTGTAGTCGTTTAAAGACAAACGGCACATCATTCGGAATCATTGGGATGCGCGGTATGAGTACGTCTTTTCCTTTATACTTTCCTTTGAGTATAATTGCTTCTATCACGTTGTTTTTCAATTCAGATTTTTCTCGCCGTAAAAACCATCCTTGAACTTCAACGAATATTTAAAAAAAAAATTGGCCAAATTGGTCCAGGCGTTGTTGAGTTATGCGCTTACCAACAGCTTTTGCGATTCATTTTTATATTATAGATCATTCTAATTAACTTTTATAATTATGTAATAATACTGACATGTACATATTTAAATTATAGAGTTTAAATAATAATTTCAATAAGAATTGAAATACTAATTTAATCGTTTAAATATAAGAAAAAAAATCTGAAAAACTTGTTATCATAGCACATTGAAATAATAAGTGCTAAATATTTTTTAATAGAGGTTAAATAAAAACAATAAAAAAAAATATTTGTACAACTATTGAAAAAGTGTAGGAAATTGTGTATCATTTTTGCATTGACATTTTAATTAAATTTTATAATTATGTTGTAATACTTACATACATATATTCAAATTAAATTATAAAGTTTTGATCAATGAAGCACAAATAAGTAAAAAACAGGATTAATATCACTGTATTATCTTCATTATAATATGAATTCAATTTACACTTCAGTCTAAGTAACACGTGGCCGGCTATGCTAACACCAAAAATTTAAAAAGTGGAAATAATTGAATTATACGGTATTTCGTTCACTGCAAAATAAATTTAATTAATTTTATAGCGTCAACAACACGTGGTAATTATGCTGTTAAAATGTAGCTTATATGACACGTTCGTAGATTTACCATAGCAGCGCCATCTATTGATTACTTACTCAACCCAGTCGAAAGGTATCGACATCTGTTAGAATCATTTGGAGTTAACAGATAATTGTGACTGTCAAATAATAACAGACAAATAATTAGCAATAAATTAAAATTGCGACTATAATTTGAGATTTAAACTATCCTATCTCTCAAGTTGGATCGAACTGCACATGGTGTGCGAATTTTATTATAATCGGTTAAGTGGTTTAGGAGTCCATTGAGGATAAACATTGTGACACGAGATTTATATATATTAAGATAAACACCATAACAGGCGTTCCATACATTTCATAAAATGCTGAGTTGCTGATTCTGTGACTCCGTACACCATTCTGTAAAAAGCTATATTGAAGTTTAATAGTAGTGCTATGTATCCTTTGCAGAAAAGATGGCACTTACTTTAGCCATGCCATTTTATTTTATAGATTTTATATATAAAACTATTGTATAAACAAAACTATTGGAACTACTTGTGAAAAAATCCTCATTTGAATTTAAAGACAAATAGGGACCGTTAAAAAGCAAAAAAAAAAAAAACAAAAAAAGAAAGAAGTGATTTTGATTTAATTATAAACCGAAGTGTTTACGTTAAACCAGGTTAAATTGCGTTTACTATACCAGTAATGTCTTTTTGTGTGTATGTAGGTGGTACGCCGTCGCGCTGGTGCGTCTGCTCGCAATGCTATGCGGCAGTCGTATCCGGCCGCGCGGCCCAAGTCTGCGCACGAGCCAGTGCACGCGCACGTGCGCGCGCTGCGTGACACGCCCGCTTCATCTACAGAGCGAATTGGCGATGGTAAGTAATATATATTTTTTTCATCTAACAAATTTAAACAAAGTACGATTTAAGAGTATCATCATTATCAAAGTCCGATTGCCTTGCGGATGCCTCCTTTCTCGTTGAGAGAATTTTGCAGTATTGACTTATCACGCTGCTCTAATATAAGATCCTAGGGTTAACCTATATGGGATTGTTTTTAAATTTTATGAGGGTCTGACGAGCATGGGATATGGACTAGATGACGGAACTTCTCTTTAGTGGACATTACTTTACCTTAAAATAAATTGTAGATACACAAGACGAACGCCAAATTCGGTCACTTTTAAGGACGTGGCTCAGATAACCTTCCTCCTATTTATTGGGTTAAAAGTAACTTTCTACTTTTACCAACGCATCGCAGATCTTCATCGTGGTTTAATTTAACTAAACTAACTCAAAACAATTTCGAACCCGCTTGTAAAAGTTCTAATAACCTAACCGCTAATGCTAACAAAAAGCGAAAAGGCATAACTGACACCTCGATTTCATTTAGGTTAATCCGAAAGTCAGGCTTATATTGAATGGAAGTGACACTTAACCCGATAAAGAAGGTTGTGGCCTTGAAAATGATACACATTTTGTAATTAAACCATTTTATGATGTTTCCAGAAATAATATCGGTCTCAATTATATTCTCGCCTCTTCTGCTATGTTGAGAGTCCTTTCTTATTTCGTTGCAGAAGAATCTTCCGAGAGCGGGCGCGTACACACTGTTCCGGAATGGCTGACGGTGGGCGAAAGCGTGCAACTACGGTTAAGCAGCAGTACGGGTGTCGTGGCTTATATAGGGCCTACGCATTTCGCGCCTGGTGTCTGGGTCGGTGTGGAACTGGATGCGCCTACCGGTAAAAGATTTCTTTCCAATCGTAAGAATTCTTATCTTTAAAGAACTATATTGCTAACTAAAAATTGCCTATGTGCAAAGTTGGTTGTTCACAAATTGTTTTGGATTACACTACTTTAAGACTTGTCGATTTAGTTAATTTAAAACATTCGTGGAGAACAGAATTGGCACCAATAATTGTGTGTACACCAATCTCTTAATGGATTAAGAGATTGGTGTACAAATTATAGTGAAAGTATGAAAATGGATATATCTTTCTCCATAAAGAAACAGTGATAGATAAATAAAATATGCATGTATCTCATAATAATTTCAATTAAAATTTTTATGTCCAACAGAATTGGTTCTAGTGCTAGAGAGTTTTAGCTCTAGGCTGTCAAAGAAATGTTTTGATAATTTGTAACCACCAAGTTATTCATGTTGTTTCTGGTTTATGCGTGACAGCATACTAAATAAACTCACATTCGAAACATTGTTCTGCCGAATTTGCTTTTATACTAAAATATTTAAATTCCGTAAAAAAAATGTCGATTGGAGACAGAAGGGTGGAAATTTAGGGTAGTATGAAAAATTTTCAAAAATAAAATTGAGGTTGACCACCCTCATCACTGAGAGATACAGTCAAGCCGTTTCAGAGAAGTTTTGTTACAAAAAGTAGTAAGTGGCGCGAGAATTTTATATATTATATATTTTTTACATTTGCGTAGGTAAAAACGACGGTTCAGTGGGCGGATCGCGGTACTTCAACTGTCGCGCCCGTCACGGCATCTTCGTGCGCGTCGACAAACTCGTCCAGGACCGACGTGGGCGCTCCGTGCGTGCATTCCGCGACAGCGAGATGAAACGCGCCGCTAGTAAGGGTAAAAGAACTACTAAATATTTATTTGTTCGTGTCGTTAATCAAGCTCCATTGCTATAAGTTTTTTTTAAAAATTAAATTCTCAGATCCCATGGACCTATGTTTCATGACAGAGGTTAAGAAAACTTTTTGGCAAATCATAGAAAATTATACTTATGCACAAACATAATGAAACATATACAGGTTTGTAGGACGAAAGAGTCTTACAAAATAAAAAAGGGTTTGTCCCTACTTTTTCAGTGTTTTCTTTTTTGGTCAATAGTCAGTATGGTGGGCATAAACTCTGCACTAATCTTAACATAAGAGTTATCAGATTATTGATGTGCCAGAGTTGTAGTTCTTTGTACTTTTCTTTACTCCAATAGAGTAGTCATAACATACGTAATCATAGTTAGAAAAACCCATAAATAAAGGAAAAGGAAATGCTAATATAACTGGTCCAAACATAAACGACGAGCAAACAAACCGTCCAACGCGTCCATTGTTTGTAGCAAAAGTCTTATCATTTAAACGCTGATGCGGCCAAAGGTTGGACGTTGGAAAATTTGCTTATATTTTTATAGTATTTAATTCTTTCTAGGAGAAGGCCTTCACAACCTGCATCGATCAAGAAGTCGCGGCGACAGTATAAACACAGTGGGCACTAAACCTCGGGGGAAGTAAACCCCACAATCATCCCCGCATCGTCCCGGCTGATCCGGACCGAATTTATTGTTACGTCCACGTCTATTTCTGTTGCAGTCCTGTAACGCTTATGGTGCTTGTTTCTCTTTCAAATAAGTGTTGAATTTCGAGCGATCATTTTCACAATTTAATAGTATAATCGGTGCATATCAACAAATCAGCATAATTAGTTTCCCGAGTATCGTGGTCTTAGTTCAACCAATTAGTCCTAATTCGTTATCAAATTTTATTGGCATAATATAATTTAATGTTTTGAAATTTGTCAAATCTGACTTTACATAATAAATTTCGCAAGTAATAGCGATTTTAATTTAAAAGAAAATCAAGTATAGGAAGAAAAGGAAAGGCAGTATGCAAATACAAGAAATTTCAATGAGGATATCGAAGTTTGAAACTATTATAGACCATATTTAACGCGTTACTGATCAAATCAATCAGTAATGGAATTATGCACTTATTTGGAAGAGGTCTTATGTTTTACAGTAGTCACACCTCTTCGTACATATCGAGGCAGTTTCGTTGAATCCAAGGCAGCGAATAACTAAATTGGCTTGACGTTCAATTCAGTCAATTTAGTTTAAAGTTTTGAGTTCAATTGAATTGGTGCCATTTTCGAAGCAATACCGTTTACAATATAAACAGGGTGTAAATCAAATGGTTAAAAACCTAAAAATAATCTGATCAGTTATATATTTCCGATAAATTGATCCAAAATATTTGCAGGCTAAATAGGTGTTTATAACAT
This sequence comes from Lasiommata megera, assembly GCA_928268935.1. NCBI lineage: Eukaryota > Metazoa > Arthropoda > Insecta > Lepidoptera > Nymphalidae > Lasiommata > Lasiommata megera. The sequence continues at coordinate 16,480,741 of OV743308.1, read as the reverse complement.
ATTTAGCAAAAGAATGAAATAAAACTAGGGCCATTTTACTTAAAGACTGGAAAAATACATTCCAAATGTTTATTATAAGTATACAAAAATTTAAATTGTTTCTAAAATGGGTGATACATTTGATTTACCCCCTGTACAATATAAATTTCAAGTTACACTTTTTTTTTTGTAATGATGGTTGGAAACCATATCCTCACATTTATTGAAACAAATCAATAAACCGTCGATGGAAAACTATGTTTCCATACGAAGTAGTTTATTTTGACGACGTTAAGAGAATTATTATTTATCTATCTTATAAGGGTTTTGCTTGAAAACATTCTCATTCGATAATATTTAGGGTTAGTTATACATCTTAAATATAACTGAACTTTCTTATTAGACACTAATTATTAATGATATACGTTTCATATGTCAAGGTCAAACACGATGGAGAAACAGACAGTATCTTTTAAATGAATTTCATGAAAATTTACTACACAAGTCCTGAAACTTGACTGGTTTGCTCGAGCCAACAAGCCCGTGAGAAAACATTAATTATTCAGGATTGATTATTAAATAAATTAAATAGAAGATTCTCTAGTTAAATTTTTGTATGACTACCCAAATATTCCGATGGCTAATGTTTTCGTGCAAAGACCTAATACCATTTTTTTTTATTATAACATTCATTGACATCTGAACTTGTAAATAGATTGATTCGATTATTGTGATTTTAGTTTTGTTACGTTTCAATGTAAATATGTGAATCTTTGTATGTTTTGTGTCGATAATTTAATGAATAATAATTATTTAGTGAAAAAACCAATGAATTCGTTGTGATCGATAAGAATCGCGTGGATAATTTGTATAGTAATTTTTTTACTGTATAGTTTGTGGTGTAGACTTACGCGTAAATTATTTATATATTTAGCTTATACACTATGCTTAATATTCTTCTTACTAAAACAGGTTCGTGTAAGACAATGGTTATACGCTCAGTTTTGTATCAGTAAGGGTGACCTTGATCTCTAATAACTTAATTAAAGATTAATTTAAAACTGATTGGTGAATTGGACGTTCATTTAGAAATCCCTCAGTCCGGATCTTTAATCTAATAATAAACGCCATATAGGATCACTCATACAGCAATAACGGATTGAATTGATTCCAAACTGAAAGTGTAACCTATATTCACGTATCATTTGCAGCAACGAAACATTTCGATATTGGGATTGAGACATACTGCGAAAGATCCAGTCCAGTGATTTGCGTCGATTTTACTTCAAATATATTATATAAATAACGAAACCTTAAAGCAAGTTTATGCGTTAGATCTTCTTGGACTATTTTTCAATATGTCTACACCTAAGCGGTCTTCGCTCGCTCAAACCCGACATAGAGTTTGTCATTCCAATGTCGACTTTGAGTTCACCTCTGCATTGCTATTGAGATTTTTGTTTCAATTGAATGTTTCTAATGAACACGTCTTAAAGCTCCCAATTCATTGTGACGTGCTGTTTTGAAACGGTGCACCATTGAACCGTTGCGGCTGTAAGGGTTGTAACTTTAGGACCAGTCTTAACTGCCATACAACAAATAAATGCTAGAAATTATGGACACTTTGCAATCGTGCGATGTTGTGAAAGGGTGACATCGATATTTATAAATTTAGTTCCTATAAGCATTTCGAATCCAAAATTCCCCGGTTAAAATCGTGTTGGAATAATATATGCACAGCTCATTATTTGTCTTTGAACCATTTACTTAAAGCATTTAGGTTTCGAATCCGAATCGGCGCTAAATTTGTACTGTTAGTCTTAAGAGATGATTTGTCAATACAGCTAAATAATGGTATAACATGACAACATTTTTTATTAAACTCAAATACGACCAAACTTATTACTAAACAACAATAAAGTTTGAATTAATTCAAAAAATGTTGTAGTTGATTCTCTACAAAGTAAGTCCAAAGTCTTTAACCGAGAACTTGTTCTTAAACAAATGTAAACATGATATTTAAGACACTTATTATAAAATGGCCTAAAACAAGAATAAAGCAGTGCCATTTCATCTCTGAAGACCATTGATTGATTTATTAGCCTTAAATGCTTGCAAGTTTGCTTTGTCGGCGTTGTTGCCAATTCTTTGTGATAGTTTCTTGCCACAAGGACTAAAAATAAAATGAATCCCATTTTTATGGGATTAGCGATATTGCCCTATTAATTTTGAAACAATTTTACGAAATCGTCCAATGCTACATCTTCGTCCTTTATAAAAGACTTGTACTTAGTACACCAAAAGCCTCGTCGTGGACTAAAGATGCCCAAAACACTGACTCTGTACGGCTCAAGTGACGATCGATCATCTACCGCTGCCTGTAATAGACGAGGCTTATTTTCGTATAAATTTGTATCATAGATTGCTCTTTTGACACATTTATGGCGCGGGCACATATGCAACACGCCACCCTAAACAACGTGACGCCACGTGTATTGATTCGAGCTAAATAATAATATTGTGGGAAATTAGAACAAGTGGCATCTCTTAATAAAGCGTTTGCAAAAAATGCTTAATTTTGATTAGAGTCGATACGAATGGCGTCGCGTTGGGCGGGGGTAGTGTGTTGTCAATGTGTTCCCGGTTTTATTGTTTACAACGCAACCGGATCTTCGGCTTCGCTCGCCACTTGGGCCCCTGTCTTTATATCGATTAGGTTGTGTAGGTAAATATTGAGATGTAATTTAACATAAGTGTTTGTAGTGGTTTTTGGCAAGTTGTATATTACATTGAGAAATCATTGTCAAAGTAATTTTATGTCCTCAAGTTATTATCTCCATCCACATTTGAACAATAATCGGTGAACTGTATATTTCTTCTCTGTAGTGTGAGAATCGCGTGGTAGATGTCGGCATCCCGATAGGCGAAGTGAATATCATGATATATAGCGGAGTAGTTCGCGTGTGACCTATCATATTAGGGAATGTCCACATGACGCGTTTTCGGTACTCTTATCGAAGCGGTATAGTCTATAGCTCACCTAATGTATATTCCATCCTCTTAGTAAATTAATTTATAAGTACATTTAATGAGTACACAAATAGATGTTAAAGGCGCCTCGTTATTTACTAGAGTTTGTAAGTATCACTTTACGCGTAAATTCATAGCCCGCCACTTGCCTCCATTCCTGTACACTATGTTGTATATTAACATTTACTCGTAAGTAATTATATTAAATAATTATAAAATTTATCAAAAAGAAAAAAATATATTCAGCCGTTTTTAACTATGCACTGAAGAATTAATTCATACCAATCGTAGTGTAATGGGCTGGGCACACTTATCACACGCCATTCAACCTGAACTCACGCTGGACATGATGAGCCAAATGAAATCGTAGGTATCTGCGATTATACTTACACGCTAAAAATATCCGACGCCACGACACCTGATGGTTTGTTTTGGTGGTCGTTTCCACGTTAGAAAATATTTTTAATTTGGCTCAATCATTCTCGTTGTGATATCAAGTGGAGTGGTGTATTAAAATTGTGTTACCGGCACTCGTAAGCCTCGACTGACGTCATGTTTTGTCCCATATACACTGTATCGAATGCTTATTAGACTGTCGTACTTAAACATTCCATTTTTACATTTATTGTTCTACCAGACATGGCGTAGATTTTAAGTTAGATTTTATAGAAAGACGCGACTTAAGCCGGGAACACATTGACGACACGCCATGTCTACCCACGCGACGCCATGTTTATTGATACAAATCAATGCGGTATATTTTATGTTTAGTAAACACATTAATCAATCCAATGCCGATTTGAGGTAAAGTTTTTGAAACGCATTAAAATATATGGTCACTTTTGTTGACATGGTCAAAGTTTAGAAAGTAAACTTCGTAATCGTTTATAAAAAAAAATGGTTTTGACTAAACACGCGTGGCTTCGCGTTGTGTAATGTGACGTGTTAAAAACGTGCCCGGGCCATTTAAACGTATGTGCATTTTAAACCATTGACCGTAATGTAACCTAGAGCAGTTCGTTAGTGACCTGAGCCCATAGTGTTAGTTCTCCAGTTAACTAAAGTGAATGGGACTTGCGTTATTATCAGCCAAATTTGTATGCTATAAGTTAACCGTAAAATTAAAAAAAAATTAACGCAGATGTGACGTTTTTAGAGTTTCAGTCATGTAGGTTTGCGGCTGTGTAGTTAGGCATTCCAAAACGCCGGTGAGACGCATATGCAAACTTGTCCTGTTGAGATTTTAACTATTGCGACTTCAGTGTAGACTACTTTAGAGCGGCATACCTACTTACTTTACGCGGAAACGTGCACTAAAGGCCTCGACTAGGGCAGCTCAATGTGTAGTCGAAGTTTCATATCTAAAGGAAAATAAAATAAATAAAACGTTTTCATATATTGTAGGATGTGTCTTTAAAACTCTCGATGTGCTTTTGTCCTGTAGTTTTGGTAGAACACGGGCAAAGATCTACCGGTCGGAGTGTTAGACGCGGATGGTAGTCAGGGTGTACTACGCATCGCAACGATACGCACTAGGGTTCCTAGGCTTAGGATAATAGTGACCTTGAAACAGCGTGAGCGTCTCGTAGGTCCTAATTTAATTTTTGTTTAGAAATTAAGCTGACCATGTGCTGTGCTTTTGTTTTAATCAATAGTTTTTAGATAAATGAAATTGTTTTATATTATTATATAATTAATAATTATTTTTTTACATTTGCGTAGAATGTTTTCGTATTTATTGCAGTCAAATCAATGAGCTTTTACATCATGTTTATGTATAGTTTCGTATTATTACATGAATTTTTAGAATAGACGCGAGGTCGTTGTTTTGCCAGTCAAGCGATTGAGCAAAATAATAATTATTATAGATCACAAATCAAAATAATGTATTTCTATTTCTTTTTATGTGATAAGCGATTAGTTTAGGCAGCTACTTGGTAGCATAGATGGTTGCGTCTTCATTATTAATAAAGAGATTTTAATATTTAAATACAAAAATAGTTCACTTCTAGTGGAAATATTTTTGCCAAGTAGCGGATTCGAGTCAACCATCGCTGTCATTATCAATAAATGTATAATAAAATGTTTTGTTTCATTTACTACAACTAATATGTTTTATTTATTTATTTTAAAGCTGATCTTTCAATGGTCAAGAAGTCTTTTATAATATTGGAATTCATTAAAATTTATGTAAGTATTGAAAATCCCGTACATAGAAAATAGTACAAAACTGAGTAGCCTTTAGTTCCATTCATAAAAACCCTGCCCAAACAGTGTCATGATCAACCCATTCTCGGCTCACTACAGAGCACGGGTCTCCTCTCAATATGAGCAGAGTTTGGCGATAGTCCACCACGCTGGCCATGTGGATTGGCAGACTTCACACGCCTTTGAGAACATTATGAAAAACTCTCAGGCATGCAGGTTTCCTCACGATGTTTTTATTCACCATTGAAGCAAGTGATATTTAAATTGCTTAAAAACGCACATAGCTCCGAAAAATCAGAGGTGCGTGCCCGGGTTTATTAGGATCATCATTCACTGAAGGGATGATAATTGCTATTCGGTAATTAATATTATCAATTCTCTTATAACCGCCAAAGTTGGTCACTCGCATATTTATTGACTTGAGTCACGGATCAGCTTATCAGGCATATAAGAGGTACTCTAATAAGAGACCTAAGAATTCTTTTTTTTTTATATACTACAAGTTAGCCCTTAACGGCTATCGTGAGATAGAGATATAGGATAGGAGGAGAATTTGACGACCTCCGTGGCGCAGTCTCATTATAAAAGTTGGAGGTCCTGGGTTCGATTCCCGGCTCGAGTCTGGTCTGGCAGCTTCGGCTGTGGCTAGTTACCACCCTACCGACAAAGAGGTGTCGCCAAGTGATTTAGCGTTCCGGTATGATGTCGCGTAGAAACCAATGAGGAGCGTTGATTTACCATACTCCTAACAGCCCGCTACCACCTTAGACAGCATCAACACTTACCACCAGGTGAGATAGCCGTCAAAAGCTAACTTATAGTGTATAAAAAAAAAAGTATTAAGAGTACCTACTCTTGAAGCCGTTGAAATATTGAGGCAAGCTAGTTGAAGTTTGTAACATTTAAATATAGCATTCAAGTATCCAGTTTATGGAATTTTCAGAGCATTAAAAGCTTGAACGATTTACGACATAACAAACTGGTATACATCAAATTCGTTTGTCAGTCACGATATTCTATGCTGTCTTGGATATCAAGGGAAAATCGATGAGACAAGAGGTAGTTATTTTCCTCAATTTTCATGTATGTAATAAGCCCATCACAAAAGAGCGTAAATGCTGCATTTTTTTTGCTCATCTACCCCTTAGGCGCAGGTTTTGTAAGAGAATGACAATGTAATGCCGCGGGCGTCACACTTGAATTTTTGATTATTAGAGTATTAGAGTTTCTTTACAATTGTCAATGGCTTAACTGTATTAAGGTAAGACCTGATCCAAGATCTAAAATAGTGCCTGATGATTACGTTGAATGCCGAACACAGATGTATCGCCAAAACAGGCTACTTGCTCTTACGAGGAAGTGAGCTTCTGTCTAGCTTATTGACTAAGCGGTAAAAAAATAGTACATGCTACTGATAACAAATCAAGATGGAGGCACGAAAAAGGTACAAAACTAATTTCCAAATCCGAGGCATTTTTTTTTTAACTTTCTAAAACACTACAGGTTAGTCTTCCTGGAGTTAGACTGCAATCCCATTTAATGGTTAGTGATGATGCCGTGAAATATGGTAGCGGGGTTTACCTGTAAGGGTCTCTTCATCGGTTTCTAAATCGCTTGGCCTTTTTTTTTTGTTGGAAGGGCTAACTAACTAAGTAACTACCCACGGGCGAAGCAAGACTAGATCGAATAAACGAGTATTTTCTGAAATTATGAACTCCACAATAATTATAAGACCACACCTCTTACCTCTGCGCGAGGGAGGTCTTCCAGTATGCCTATGACAGTTTAGACAATAATTGTTAATAGTTTAGGGAGCTACCGAGTTTCTTGTCCTTTAGTTCGTTATCGAATAAACCTTTTTATTAAGAGGACAATAATTATTATACTCTACAAAAATTACATTAAAAAGATATTTATTTACTCTTTAGGTTTTCGATTAAACTTCGTGCTCCCTCTAATCTTTTGTTAGTTATTATTTATTACTGTAAATGTAAGTACGGTCTTCGAGTCGGTTCGAATATATTATCCTACGTTGTTTGATACCTAAGAGATCATGCAGAGATGTTGTTGCAATTTTCACCTCTGAAAGTTATAAGGAATTTGGATAGAAGAGACACAGGCATTAATAGTAAAGAAATTTCTACCGAAGAAATTTCACCGATTACCGTACAAATGTCAGTACAAATTATTGGATATTTGTCTACCTTTAGAATTCCATCCGCTTATAACTTAGGCTCATAACTTTGATAGCGACAGTTGACCTCATTCGCGATGTCGCGACTGTCATCTGGTAGGCGTCCGGGGCGGTACTGCACGTACCTGGTACGCGCCTGGAAAAGTACAAGAAAATAAATTGTACCGTTGGCAGCGTATACTTACTATACCGAAGAAATGTCTGTCAATACCTCTATCAAACGTAACAATTCCCAAAACTGTACCTCCAGAGATACCTTCTGAGACTGAGAAGAAATTACGCAAGTTAACAATTCATCCAATATGACAATCTCAGATTATATAATGGCAGTAATAAATTAAGAATTAATTGCGGGCGTAAATTGGTAACCATAAATATAATAACGTCTAGCTTTCTAATGTTTTTAATCGAAATAAAACCAATGATAAATCATCGAAAAAAAGGCAAACTATAAAGCCTAAACGTAAATTAAAATATTTTTGTGAAGATGTGAAGTCTTTGATACATTTTTTTGGTGACCGTGCACCGTACTTAATCTAGGTAGGTAGGTAAACTGATAGCTCGTTACAAAGGAGACATCGTTCCATAATGGCATACCATTGGATTTGCGTGACTTGCCATTTGCCAGGCTCTGCCGCAGCCCGTCACTAACTCCTCGACCGGCGAAGCGGTAGTTGACTACCAGTTCGCAATTTTGAAATATTCTATCTCATCAAAAATGACATTCTAACGTTTAAAAAATGGATCAGCCGGGTCCATCCTCCTCGAATCAGGACCCACGATGCGATTTCATTGGATCCTACGTTGTTAAATCTTTAAAATTGAAACCTGAGAAATGGATGCGGGTGTTGAGTGTAGAGGAGCACAGGACAACCCTTAAAGAGTTTTTAGACAAACCATATCCTATACTACTGGTGATAGTTTTGACACACGCCGCTCAACTTGTACCCGTTGTTTCCTTTCCTTGTTACCTGAAAAATAAAGCAGTTTTTTTCGTTAAAAAGAAACCTGATGTAGTTCCTAAAGAGAAATGCGCTGAGATGGTAATTTTTGGTAAGTTAAATTAAATTTCTAGTTGAAAGAGATCGAAAGGGTTTCTTATAATGATTTTTATTTAATATATCTAATGTTTTATATGTAAATAGGCGATCTCGCGCCAAGATTGATAGATGAACTAGCATCTTTAGTAGATGAAGTTTTTGTTCCACTTTTATCGAACCCATTGAATCATGAAGGATGGCCACTTGTCGTCTCTCAAGACATCCTCAAGCAAATACATAATCTCAAAAGCACGGTTTACGAGGTAATTTATATTTATCTGTTGATGAGTTATTTTGATCTAAGACCGTATTCGTAAAGAACTCTTTTATTTTTGTTAATTTAGGTAAAAGGCAAAGTAAATGGTCAAACAGTTTTGCCAATGCCAGTTGGCGTTGAACTAGTATATGAAGCAGAAAAGGGGCTTTTACGAGGAGAAGAAGTAGACTTATACTTAAAGAGTGCCATCGAGGGAGTAGTAATTAAATGGGCTCAGCAAATCAACGATGTGATGATGGAAGATTCAGCTCAGGCGTTTGAAAATGGACAAAATCCTTTACCAAGTGTGGGTAAGTTTTTGTTTGACATTTTACCCAATTTGAGATAAAATACATAAAGTAAAGCATAATTATGCTAATAGTTACTAATAACGTAATAGGACCTACAATCAAATACTAACTAACATTTCATCATCATCATCATTAACAACCGATTGACGGCCACTGCTGGACATAGGTCTTTTGTAGGGAGTTCCAATGCTCACGGTCTTGGGCCGCTTGCTTCCAGCGGCTCCCTGCGACTCGTCTGATGTCGTCTGACAACCTAGTTGGGGGTCGACCAATGCTACGTTTACCGGTGCGGGGTCGCCATTCCAGCACCTTGGGACCCCAACGTCTATCGACTAATATTTATAGTACTAAAATTTACATTTTCAGAACTTGCCTTCTGGAAATCACGACTGAGTAATCTAAACTACATTTACGATCAGTTACGCACGGACCGCGTTCGGTGCATGGCTGTTATATTGGAAAAAACTACTTCTGCTTACTACCCTTGTTTCAGTCGTTTATTCAAAAACATTGTGTCAGGTACGTGTTTATTAATCATCACATTAAATGATCACAAGATTAATTCTATAAGTTTGATGACTTCTGCATTGTTTTTCTTTTCTTTTTAGCATTAGCTGAAGCGCGAGAAATCGATTTATACCTAAGGACATTGGAGAAACATTTTCAGGGACTTGAAGATACTGATTTTACTGAGTGCCAGCCATTGTTTCGCCCTCTGTTTCATGTCATTTGTCTGGTGTGGCGAGATTCTAAATATTACTGCAGCTCATCTAAGCTCATGGTTTTGATAAAACAGATTTGTAATTTACTGATCTACCAGGTGAGTTTGTAAAATGTGCTATGTTTCAAATTCTTAAATGTTATCTAATGGAAAAAGTAATGAGAACTTTTATTTTAGGCCAAGAAATGTCTTGATCCAAGTACCCTATTTCACAGTGACATAGATGAAGCGAGGCAACGCATTCAGTTGACGGTTGATATATTGAAAAGCTTCCGAAACACATTTGACTATTTTAAAGAAAATTTACCCAAATATTTTATTGATCGGACGGTTATTCCGTGGACATTTCACCCGAATGTAGTTTTCGAAAGGATGAATAAATTTTTAGAGCGACTGAATACCATTCAATGGTTTTTTAAAACAGTGTTAGAGTTTCAGAAACTAGAAAAGATTGAAATTGGTGGAATGAAAGGACGTGTACTAGGAGGGCAGATAAGAGATATTTCAGCTGAATTTGATGCATATTTTCACAGTTTTGCTTCTAAATCTTATGATGTCCTAGACCCTGATGACGACACTTTTAATGAGGACTTCAAATCATTCCAAGAAAATATAATCGATTTAGACCTAAAACTGTCGACCGTTTTAGTGGAGTCGTTTGATAACTGTTCTACTCTGGAAGGAATATTTAAGGTATCGTTAACCTGGTTATTACTTAGTAGTTGTAAAATAACATGATTTTAAATTTATGAATTTGTTTTAGTTGATCGACATTGTAGGCTCCGTGTTAGATCGACCACTCATTAAAAATGAATTTACGGCCAAATATGTTGAAATCATTGTTATGCTTGAAGAAGAAATAGGTATCTGCGAAGTAAGTTTTATGACTTTTTATTAGAATAAAGGTAAATAATATCATTTATAACTTTTAAATTCTACGATATAAATACAATTTTTTAATAGGAACTTTTTAGAGAACAATGTACTCGTCAAGAGAAATATGGCCATATGGAAATTGATACGTTCTTTCCGCCCATTGCGGGAGGCCTTTTGTACATGACGACATTAGCGGCTAGGATCACCAAACCAGTATCTTGCTTTAGGAATTTACAACACCCGTAAGTAATCTAACGCAGGTAAATAAAATGGAAAATGAGCATTATCTTAATGTCGTTGTTGTTAATACGCCGACTGACTTTTTAAATTATGACTAGATGTGTAATCATAATTTAATTCTCACATATTTCAGAAGGTTCCATGATGAAAATTTTGATTAATATTCGGACATAAGAACAGTATGAAGAAAGTATGTAAGATAGTCTTTAATTAGCTTTCGCAATTTGCCGCACCCGTTAGTAAGCTGGGTGGGGCAAATTGCGAAAGCCGATTATTTGGCTTTTTAGCAACTGAAGAAATGGATTCCTCATGCTGAAGTTAACATATGAACCAATTTATTTGTAAAATTATTGCACATGTTGTTTATAGCGCTTCCTTCAATTTGATGCTGGGATTTTAATTTGATTGAAGTATATGTTTTTATGAAATAAAAAAAGAATATTTTTATAGGATCATGAATTGTGAAGATGCGAACAAATTATTTACCAGATACGAAAAACTCATAGATGATATTAATGAGTTTAAGAAGAAATATTTTCATGATTGGGCTATAACAGTTCCAAAGATTATCGAGGAAAAATCAAATAATGCAATATTAGCGCGACAAGGTTCGGATCTAGTGTTAAACTTCAGTCCAGCGGTAAATTAATTTCATTATTAAAAAAATCAAGTTACTCTAAATGTGCTCTACTATCTATTGTTTCAATATTATAAACTTACTTTTGAAAATTCTAGCTTTTTGAACTTATGAAAGAGGTCCATCACCTAAGAGTTAATCCTGATCTGAAAAACGAATTGCCAGCAGAAAGTTTGGAACTATTTGGAAAACAAGAAATATTTAGACAATATCGTATTAACCTCACCATAACTATAGATTGGTATAATCAGATACGTAAAAATAGCCAAAAGGTGGAATTTGATTTAGTGGAAGATGAAATTAAGGCGATAGATCAAAGAATCGAAATGGGACAAAATGAACTAAATTGGAATTCAAAAGGTAGATAGTGCAACGAAAAGGTGATTCTTTAAAGGTAACTGTGCCAATATTTGTATATTCGTTTTTCAGATCTTTGGGATTATTTGCAAGAGTTGCATAAACTGGTTGGCAACTTGTATGAGCGTATGTCAAGAATACAAGATAATTTGAAGGAAATAAAAGCTATAATGAAGCCATGGACGTCGCAGCCATTATTTGAAAGAAAAGAGGAAAAGAAGGTATATAGATGAAACACTATAACAACTGTCTTAATTAAACAAAAACTCTTGTAATATCTTACTGTTGCAACAGGACACATTGCTAAATTTAGATGACTGGCCAGAACGGACTAACAAACGATATACCGAAATTAAAGAAACAGCCGATCGAATAATGGTGCTTGTGCAAGAAAACATGGAATTATTTAATATGCAAGATAATCAGGACAGTGATATTTGGTTGTCGTATGTTGCGTTTATAGACAGTTTAGTTGAAGAAACTTTGTTTAAATCAATAGCTTGCAGGTATTAAAACATTAAACTATTACTGTACTATACAAATATTCAAACAACCCTTTGATAATTTTTACATAATTTCAGCCTAGGTTACGTCTCCGAACATATGAATCCCAAAAATAAACTTGCTCCATTATTTGAAGCACAGTTAGAGCTTCTGGAACCTGACATGGTTTTCTGCCCTAGTTTGGACCCCAATGACGAGAAAGGATTTACAGCTATGATTAATAACTTAATTAATGATATTTTAAAAATGTCAACATTTGTTAAAAGGATTGATCCAAAGAAAGAGGAATCGTACAATGATCAAATTATAAGCCACAGTGACATCATTGAGATGAAGGATGAAATTCTCAATGGGATTGAAAAAGTAATAAATTATTGTAAATGATATTTGATGGTTGAGCGTGATTATAAAAAAAATAACTGCTAAATTACAGGTTATTGAAGAAGCAAATGATTTTTGTAAAACGTTCGAAACCTATTGTTATTTATGGCTAGAGGAGCGTGACGCGATTATGGAAATATTCCTTACATACGGGAGAATATTGTCTCCTGATGAAATAGATCTCATTGGTTCTGAAGATAAAGAAGTTATTCCACCAACTCCTTGCGCACCGAAAATGGAGGCTTTTAGAGAACAAATTGACCATTATGAAAACCTTTTTATGGATATAGAAGACATGGATTCATATAAAGTGTTTAATTCTTGGTTCCAGGTAATATCGTATCATATATAATTTATTCTGAACAACAGATTATTTAAAATTAAAAGACAGTCATAATTTATTGGACCATATTACTTTTTTTGGGTATTGTTTTTGTTAAAGGATGAGGAGGAAGTGTAGGGGGTGAGAAGGGTGTTTATTTTTGAAAGGCCAACTTGCCGCAAATGTCTTCATGAAAACTTGAATGATCCGTATTTTCAACATTTTGTTACAATGTAATATATAACTAATAGATATACATATAGATGAACCCATTACAGGTTGATATAAGACCATTTCGACAAGCCCTTCTCAATACAGTGAGAAAGTGGGGTAACATGTATAAAGAGCATTTAGTTGATAATGTGACATCTAGCCTCAGTGATTTAGGAAGTTTTATTCGTAAAGCTGATGAAGGTAATTTATTTATATTTTCTGCTTAATTATGAAACAACTACATGAATTATAGCTATCCCATTAATATTTTTTACCATAACATTTTTTACTTCAGGCCTTCTTCAGCCAGTACCCGAGGGAAGCTACGAGGCTCTGGTTTCAGTAATGGGTTACCTTATGAATGTTAAAGATCGAGCTGTCACAACTGATGATATGTTCCAGCCTCTCACTGAGACAATTGAACTGCTCAAGTTTTATGATATGGATATACCTGAAGAAGTGAACGTGCTGTTACAAGTCGGTTTATTTATACACACATTAGCTAATCATTAAAATAATATTATGTTATACTGGACTAGCTTCATTCTGCGGGTTATTCTTTCATAAAATACATTTTTGAATACCTCGGGAAAAGTACTTTTTCTGGATTAAAGGTGACTTGATGTCTGTTTTTGTAACAACATATATGTAATATTTTATGAAAATCGGTTGTATAGTTAAGTTATCATAATGTTATGATCCCTGGTGTACAATAAGATACATACTCGCATTCATATTTATAACATAAGTACCCAAACCTGTTTTATGTACATTTTTTTGTTTGTCCAAGGAATTACCGGAACAATGGCAGACAACCAAAAAGTTAGCGTTTACTGTGAAGCAACAAGTTGCACCTCTACAAGCCGCTGAAGTGGCTGGTATTAGAAAAAAAATTACTACATTTGATTCACACGTAACATATTACAGAGAAGTTTTTAAAAAATACGACGTAAGTATTCATTCTTTAGTTTTATTCGTAGCTTACATTGGATCTAAATGTTTTATATTAATAATAATTGTATTCTTATCAGTTTTTTAAATATGAATGCGATGAGCCTTACACAGTTATGTCAAGAGTAGATAAGGAAATGCTTAACCTGGAAGATGAAATGAAGGGCATACAAGAATCAGGTTCACTATTTGAAGTTAATGTTCCAGAATTTAAATTACTGAAGCAATGTAGGAAAGAGTTGCGAATGTTAAAGGTATATTGAAAATTTTAAAAACAATTTTCTTGTTGTAATTATTCATTAAATCAGTATGTACTTTACATAGCAACTGTGGGACTACGTTTATATAGTAAGAACAAGCATAGAGGATTGGAAAACGACACCATGGCGTAAAATTGACGTAGAAAATATGGACATTGAATGCAAGAAGTTTGCTAAAGAGATAAGATTACTAGATAAAGAAATGAGAAGGTAAGTTACAGACATTACGAATGAATAAAATACATAACAAAAGTTAAAGATGTTATATAAGGTTTATGTTACAGCTGGGATACGTATATTAATTTAGAAGCAACAGTGAAAAATATGTTGACATCACTCAGAGCGGTTGCGGAATTACAAAACCCTGCAATTAGAGAAAGACATTGGGATCAGCTTATGAGGACAACTAAGGTGACATTAATACCAGAGTTTTTAATTTATTAAAACTTTGTAAATACATAATTCTGTGCGGTATTAATATTGTAAGTTTTAAAGAATTTGTAAATAAAATGTGTGTTTATTTTATGTATGACACTGGATTGGCACTATTTTATTGGAATGGAATTTAAATTGGAACTGTTAAGCATTTTCGCATGTTCACTTCACTTCACTGGTGTTGTGATTTGTTTAAATTTGCTATCTCTGCCTTTTTAATATTCTGATGCATTCGATTATTTTTTCTAAATTGTAAATATAAATATCTACTGTGTGTGGCTGATGTTTTCAATTTGTAAATACGTTTATGATTCACAGAGCTTAGCTGCATTACCACCTGAACTCACTGTAAGTATTTTAAACAACAGATAGATAAAAAATATATAAGCATATAAAAATATTATAAGCATAAAAAACAAATGTAGTGTTTATTGCAAGTGTTTGCGGATAAGGCATGGACAAAGGATTTGTACCTATAAATACTTGCACTTACGACACTTCTGCACACACATAAAAACGGATTTAATAAATACCAATATTAAACATTTTGACTTTATATAGGTACGAATAGTTATGGATACAAA
Organism: Lasiommata megera; assembly: GCA_928268935.1. Classification (NCBI taxonomy): domain Eukaryota; kingdom Metazoa; phylum Arthropoda; class Insecta; order Lepidoptera; family Nymphalidae; genus Lasiommata; species Lasiommata megera. The sequence goes on along the minus strand of OV743308.1, from coordinate 16,465,242 downwards.
CACAACACTAGCCGACTTGCTAGCCCTCAATCTACATGAATTTGAAGAAGAAGTGAAAAATATTGTTGATAAAGCTGTTAAAGAAATGTCAATGGAAAAAATTTTAAAAGATTTGCACACAACTTGGAGTGGAATGGAATTTGAGCAAGAAATGCATACAAGAACTGGTTGTGTATTGTTAAGAGCCAGCGAGGAACTTATTGAAACTCTTGAAGAAAACCAGGTAATATAAAAAAGACAACTGACCCAAAAAAAATTATGCGGGCTAAGTAGTGACTCCACCACTAATAGTAAGGATGACTCTCCTTTATATTCGTGGAGAATCGAGGAAGGCTGTATGTTTCGAATTTTAATCCAACAGGCAAGAGAAAGTGTCTTAAAAAGCTCAAAGCTTTCAGGTATAACACAACTGACTATAAACACTATAGGTACAACAATCGCTCAGTTGACATGCCAAGTGGAGATAATGAATGAAAAAGTATAGTATAAATAATCGATTGTATGTTTACAGGTGCAACTTCAAAATTTAATCACGTCAAAATTTATAGCACATTTCCTCGAAGAAGTTTCAAGCTGGCAGCAGAAGCTTTCAGTAGCAGATCAAGTGATTACAGTTTGGTTTGAAGTGCAAAGGACTTGGACACATCTTGAAAGCATATTTATGAGCTCTGAGGATATAAGAAAACAATTACCGGACGATTCTGCAAGATTTGATAGAATCGATGCTGAATTTAAAGTATGTGACTGGATTTGGTTATATTGTTATATAATCATAGTAACTTAAATTTTTTTTTTCAGATTTTATCGAAAGATATGTCGAAAACCCCAAATGTTGTTGAAGGTACTAATAAAGAAGGGTTAGTAGGGATTTTGGATAGCTTACAAAAAGATCTTGTTATATGTGAAAAAGCTTTAGCAGAATATCTAGAAACTAAAAGATTAGCATTTCCAAGATTTTATTTTGTGTCCTCCGCTGATCTTCTAGATATTTTATCTAACGGAAACCAAGCAGAACTTGTTATAAGGTAAGAAATCGGAATATAAAACAAAGCATAAGTTGCAAGTTTATATATATTATTTATATATAATCAATTTATTTACATTTCAGGCATTTAACAAAACTTTTTGATTCTATCGCAAAACTGAAATTCATTGAAAGTGATAAACCAAATGAGAAAGTTGCATCTGGGATGATAGCTAAAGATGGTGAACTTGTACCTTTTCATGGCACCTGCGATTGTACTGGTGCTGTGAGTAATCAACAACAGTACCATTTTTTTTAATATATAAAAGTTCTATCAATTAAAAGAAACACATAATTTCCAGGTTGAGATATGGCTCAACCGATTACAAGATATAATGAGATCAACTATCCGTCAATGTTTTGGTGAAGCAATCGTATCCTATGAAGAAAAATCACGAGAGCAATGGTTATTTGACTTTATGGCACAAGTGTCTTTGTGTTGCTCTCAAATCTGGTGGACATCTGAAGTCAATATTGCATTTGGAAGATTAGAAGAGGGATATGATAACGCGCTAAAGGACTATTATAAAAAACAATTGTACCAACTCAGTACGTTGATAACATTACTAATCGGAGAGCTTAGTAAGCAAGATCGTCAGAAAATTATGACGATTTGTACTATAGACGTGCATTCAAGAGACGTCGTAAGCAAATTAATTCAAGGAAAGGTGGAAGCTGGTTCAGCATTTCAGTGGCAATCGCAACTTAGACACAGGTTTTAAATAAACCTTGTAATAATCATCTGCACAATTTTGTAAGGGTTATTTCATTATCACTTTCATTCACGTTTTTTGTCACATGATAGTATTTCTACTAGTTTTTAGATACAAGTTATGATACTATACAAGAACCCTAAGGCAGGTATATAGTTTTGATTTGAATTATAGCTTAATATTTTATTTTTGCGCCATTTAACCATTAATCACACCGTTGTAAAATATCCTAGTGTGGTTGAGACGCCCAGCATATTTTTTTAATTTTAGGATTTTAAGTAATTTGCTTTAACGGTATTTTCTGTGTGTAATAATGTGAGCGATTGAGTATGATAATGTTGAAACGTCTGTTTTAGATGGGGTGAAAAAGAACTTCACTGTTTTGCTAACATCTGTGATGCTCAATTCACGTATAGTTACGAATATCTTGGAAATACCCCAAGATTAGTTATTACACCTTTAACTGATCGATGTTATATTACGCTAACCCAGGTGAATTGGATTCCTTATTTATTAATATAATAAATTAACTTGTTATATCAATGAAAGCAATAATTAATTACATTAACATTTATAGTCGTTGCATTTAATCATGGGTGGAGGTCCTGCTGGACCGGCAGGAACAGGGAAAACCGAAACTACAAAAGATCTTGGAAGGGCGTTAGGCATTATGGTTTATGTCTTCAACTGCTCCGAACAAATGGACTACCAGGTAATATAATTTATGAGTATTATGCCAAATTTGTTACATATAATCTTAATTTATATTTTATCTCCCGTTTTAAATTTGTTTTTAGTCCTGTGGAAATATTTACAAAGGCTTAGCCCAGACTGGTGCATGGGGATGTTTTGACGAATTTAACAGGATTTCTGTTGAAGTATTATCAGTTGTAGCAGTTCAGGTGAAATCTGTTCAAGATGCCATAAGGTCAATACTATTTTTTATAATTCCATTAATTATGATAAATAATTTGTTATACCTAAACATTTATATCAACAAATATCATTTTAGGGATAAAAAAGAGAAATTTAATTTCATGGGAGAAATTATAGTTTTGGTACCTACTGTTGGAATTTTCATTACAATGAATCCTGGTTATGCGGGTAGAACTGAATTACCGGAAAACTTGAAAGCTCTTTTTAGACCTTGTGCAATGGTCGTTCCAGATTTTGAATTAATTTGTGAAATAATGTTAGTCGCTGAAGGATTTCAGGACGCTAAAATCTTGGCTCGCAAGTTTATCACCTTATATACTTTGTGCAAGGAATTGTTATCCAAACAAGACCATTACGATTGGGGATTAAGGGCAATTAAATCGGTGTTGGTTGTAGCTGGTTCCCTGAAGGTAAATTATTATGTATTTTTACAAATAACATTTCTTTTTGCATTTATTTGTTTTTAAAAAAGTGATCTTATATTAGAGAGGCGATCCTGGAAGACCCGAAGAAGAAGTTTTGATGAGAACATTACGTGATTTTAACATACCCAAAATTGTTACTGACGATATGCCTGTATTTATGGGATTGATTGGTGATTTGTTTCCTGCTCTTGAAGTTCCGAGAAAACGAGATTTAGAATTTGAAAGGACAGTAAAACAAGCTGCTATGGACTTGCTCCTACAACCAGAAGATAATTTTATTTTAAAAGTAGTACAGTTAGAAGAATTATTGGAAGTTCGTCATTCTGTATTTATTGTTGGCAATGCTGGTACGGGTAAAACTCAAGTTTGGAAAAGTCTCTTTAAAACTTACCAAAATCTTAAGAAGAAGCCATTATTTAATGACTTGAATCCAAAGGCAGTCACTAATGATGAATTGTTTGGTATAATTAATCCCGCGACAAGAGAATGGAAAGATGGTCTGTTTTCTGTTATAATGAGGGATCAGGCAAATATAGTGGGCGAAAACCCAAAATGGATAGTTCTAGATGGAGATATAGATCCCATGTGGATTGAGTCATTGAATACGGTTATGGATGATAATAAAATCCTTACTTTGGCTAGTAATGAGAGAATAGCTCTTACACCAAGCATGAGATTAATGTTTGAAATTTCTAATTTACGGACAGCTACTCCAGCGACAGTTTCAAGAGCTGGTATATTATACATCAATCAACAAGATCTTGGGTGGAATCCGTGAGTAAAATATAATATAAAACATTTTTTCTTTTATTTCATTAGTACTTCGTATTAAAGAATGTTATTTTTTTAGATACGTAACGAGCTGGGTAGAAACAAGAAAAATACCTGCTGAGA